>BMAW01038208.1:22150-110838 GCA_019974015.1 Nephila pilipes | reverse complement strand
TGATTCAAAACGTTAGATTTGCGGCTCATGTGAACGGAGTTTTTAGTGACGCCCGTTTAAAACCCCAGGAAGCAAGTCTAGTAGAACTATCAACCGGATCTTCGTGCCTAATAACATTTGACACGACAAAGTTGCATTATACGTGGTTAGATAACTTGTATAATTTAAAAAATTCCGAGGAAACCAACAAAATACCTTTCCCTTTCAAAGGGGAAATGTGTCTAGAGGAAGGGAAAAAATTAATTAAAAAATTGTATTTGAAAAAGGACGGATCGAGAAACTCATCCGTTGCTGTTTTGGGGATTAAACAACAGGAATTTTTCCAGTCGTGCGGTCTCAACACGGTTGATATGTGGAGCGACTTAAAATTAGATTTAATACCAGGTGAACTGGATGATTATCCAACCCCTTTCACGAAATGTCACAAAGAACAAATGCATTTAATTGGACTTGATTACAACTGTTCACGAAGAAAAGCGTTTCAAATTATGCACTATTTAAAAAAATTAAAAATGTAAACTGATGATATATATATGTATATATTTTAAATTATTCTTTAATGTTTTTGTAACTAAATAAAAAAAAATTTTGTTCCATGTTTTCGTTTCATGTGTTTATTTTTAGCAATGATTAAAACCTTTCCAAATTCAAAAATTTTGATTTTTTGAAAAACATATATGTAAGAGCCTCTTTTGTTCTAAACATTTTGGTACCAAAATTATAACGATAATTTGAAAAATTCCCAGAGTTATCGAGAAAAAACTGAGCTTTTATTTGCATTTTTTTATTGTTATTTTTCAACTTTAACTTCATTTTTTCTCAGAACAAAAATATTTAACTTGCGCGCAGGATTTCTCGGATACTATTTAAGATATCAATATTGTAATCCTTCCAATGTTGAAATTATTTCAGGACGAAATAATGAACAGCCAGGATGGTTTCAGGAACAAACATTATTTAATGCTCGACACGTTTCACAACACAGGACAGGATACAAATACATAAATATAAAACACAGATTCACGAACATCACTACATCGTTCTTCTTACCAAGTCTTTCGCCTTCGATTGCGCTTGCTAGTCGTCCTGCTCGCCAAAAAAGAACATGTGGCGCTATCTGGCTACCGTTTAATAGTTACATGGAAGGTAGTGGTAAATTACAGTGTTACATCCTCCCCCTACACTTCCGAAAGCCGTCTCGGCGAGGTGGTGTAATGTCAGGCATGGCATTCCCTCCAGCAGTTCCTCGAGGAGGCAATGGTTGCTTTCGAGGTCTTCCTCTTCTCCTGAGAGGCACTACAGGATATTGGATCTCAGTGTTACTTAAAAAAGGAGTTAAAGCCGATGCATGGTAAACACCTAAAGGTTCATCAGGTTTGTCCCAACTGGCTACCACAAAGGTAGTAGGAGATCTCTGGGATAGCACAATGTAGGGCCCATCTTTCCTAGGCATCAATTTTGCACTTCTATCTTGGCTTGCTTTACTCAGTGGGTGAAGCTTTACCCAGACTAGATCATTAGTTTTATAGACAGGACTTGGCTTACGAGATTTGTCTGCAAATGTTTTTCGACGATCTTGATTCTTCTCAATATTTTCTTTAATTTGTGACATATATCCTGCAAAACGCTTTAAATAGGGTGTGAATTCCGGTACAAAATTATCATTATGGATGATAGACCGAAGATCAGTACTTACGTGATCCAAAGTTCGTAATTCTCTGGCGAAGGTTAGGTACGCTGCCGTATGATCTGTGGACTCACATTTTGCAGTATTCATTGCAAACCTAATAGCTGGTAACTTTTCAGCCCATAATGTATGGTTGTTAGCTACCATCATTGCCAAGCGAGGTTTCAAATCTCTATTTTTGCGTTCGACTGGATTTGCCTGAGGGTGATATACAGGAATGAGACTTTGATTGATATTCAAAACATAACATAACTGTTGCATTACCGCACTAACGAATTGAGTCCCATTGTCACTTATTAGACGACGAGGCAATCCATATCTAAGAAAAACTTCATTTAGAAGTGTTAACGCACATTCTTTAGCAGTAGCTTGCTTTAATGGGAATAACTCTACCCATTTTGTTGTACAATCCTCAACTATGAATATCCATTTCATGCCTTCACTAGTTTCTGGTAAAGGACCAAACAGATCAATTGCTATACTTTCAAATCGTTGGGCTGGAACTGGGGTTTGTAAAAGACCAGCAGGCTTTTGATTTGTGGCTTTATACCTAATGCATTCTGCACAACTTTTCACATATTCAGTAATATACTTCCTCATACCAGTCCAGTAATATTTTGAAGATATTCTAGAAAAGGTCCCATCAGCTCCATAATGCGCAGCAGTGGGAGCATCATGATGTAATTTTAATATCTTCTCTCTCTCATGAGAAGGGACAACTAATTGAGCTTCATCAGCTTCAGCATGTGGTGAATATCGGTAGAGTACGCCTTGGTTCATAATGTACCCTCTGTCAGTCCAATTGGCAAAATCAACTCCCTTGTTGGGATTTTCAAAGCAATCAATAATCTTGGTTAATTCAAGATCCTTCAATTGTTCAGCCCTAAGTTCACTAGCAGTTCTTGTAGGGAAATCAATAACTATAGCTTTTAATTCACAAGCGGTTTCTTCATCTTTAGCCACAGGCCTGGAAAGCATGTCTGCAATAACATTGCATTTTCCTGGAAAATAATCAATCTTCAGATTGTAAGATTGTATCTGAAGTGCCCATCGGGCTAGTCTTCCAGTGGGTGACGTTAAACTCATTAGCCATTTTAATGGTTGGTGGTCTGATGCCACTGTAATTTCTGTGCCTTCAATATAGCCTCTAAATTTGCTTAAGGCCCAAACTACAGCCAAGGCTTCTCGCTCAGTTGTTGAATAATTTTTCTCAGCAGAGCTTAAGAGTCTACTGGCATATTCTATTGGCTGTTCATCGGCTGGACTTTCTCCTTGTAGAAGAACTGCACCTAAGGCATAACTGCTAGCATCTGTTCGGATGGTAAAAGATTTTTTATCATCAACTTGTCTTAGTACGGGGGGAGTTATTAAACATTGCTTCAAAGTCTGGAAGGCTTGTTGCTCCTTTTCACTCCATGTCCAAGCAGTACTCTTCTTTGTCAAGTTGCTAAGGGGTCTAGCAATATCTGAAAAATTCGGGATGAATTTTCTATACCAAGAACAGGTTTGTAAAAATGATTGTAACTGCTTAACATTTTTGGGGTAAGGAATGTTTTGTATTGCTGCAGTTTTATCTTGATCCACTTCTATTCCTTTAGGAGTTATCCATAATCCAAGATATTTCACACGGGAGCAGACAAACTTACATTTTCCTCTGTTAGCACATAATTTAAATTTTTTAAGTCTGTCAAAGACCATTCTTAAGTCTTCAATGTGTTGTTCAAAGGTTTCGGACAGTACAACAATATCATCCAAATATACCAGAATGTTTACTTTAGATAATCCATTACGAAACTGGTCCATAAGTCTCTGGAAGGTTGCTGGGGCATTGCGGAGTCCAAATGGCATTCTTTTGTACCTAAATGTACCAAAAGGGCATACGAATGCAGTCTTGTCTTGATCAGATGGGTTGACCTCTACTTGATGATAACCAGATTTTAAGTCAAGGGTAGACATAAAAGCAGTAGATTTTGCATCATGTAACAGGGTATCCATGAGAGGTAATGGATATTTGTCGGGAATAGTAATCGCATTTAGCTTACGATAATCTATACACAATCGAACTGTTCCATTTGACTTTGGAATCAAGACTACTGGAGCTGCATATGGTGACTCGCATTCCTCTATAATATTATTACTCAAAAGGTTATCAATTTCTTTCTTTAAAAGTTCTTTCCTGTTTGGAGATATTCTGTAAGGAGCTGTTGAAACTGGTGGATGGTCACCTGTGTTAATAAAATGTTTTACAAATGGAGTTGGTTCTCCCCCTAGCCTGAAAACATCTTTATTTTCATTAAGCAGGACTATTAAGTCGTTTCTTTCTTTTGCATCAAGGTCCTGTCCTTCTTCTTCACGCAAATGATGATCACTGGTTTCAGTTTCATCTGCAGGGTTCCTCTGTACTGGAACATCACTGGAAATTGAACTTGTGGGACAAGAACTATTATTTAATTCAACAGGACTGTCGTTTGTAGGCAAGGGAATATCTTTTGCAAAAGGTATTCTGCAGTTTGGTTTGTCACCAAAATACCAATAGTTCTTACGCATGTTCATAACAATTCCTGATATTTTTAAAAAGTCAACACCTAGTAGTGTCCGGTTCCCCTTTGCATGTGGAAGAAAAATTAGATCAGTTTGAAAAGTTCGTCCACATACAGTGATTGGCACTGTAGCCTTTTGAACAAGTGGTGTGGATTGTTGACCATCAGCCAGACACATGGAGAGATAAAGTTCTGTGAATTTCTGACCACGATTCTTTAAAAATTTAAACATCAACTCTCCACCAACTGACTGGCTGGCTCCAGTGTCAGCACAAACTGTGCCAGTAGCTTCATAAACTTCAATTTTGAATAGAGGTACTGGAGAGGTAACACATGTGAACATCTGTATAGCATTAACAGAAGCACGCTCTTTCTTTAATGAACACAAAAGACGATGAATTCGAATTCTTACTTTAAATTATCTTGGGTGATATTTCTTCTATTTTACGTTAAATATCGGATGATATTTTTTTTTCAAATATAAATCACGCAATCTTCCACTTTAAATATCGGATGATATTTCTTCTATTTCACTTTAAATATTGGATGATAGTTCTTCAAATGTAAATTCCACAATCTTTCAATTTAAATATCGGATGATATTTCTTCTATTCCATTTTAAATATCGGATGATATTTCTTCAAATATAAATCAAGCAATTTTCACTTTAAATATCGGATGATATTTCTTCAAATAAAACAGAAGTGCACTTCACATAGCACTTTCAAAATAAGTGTCGGGGCGACACACACAGGAACTTCTACACACGTAGTGAGCCTATCAAAGGGAAAAAAATGTCCGACGAGTCAGGCCCCACGTTGGGCGCCAATGTAATCCTTCCAATGTTGAAATTATTTCAGGACGAAATAATGAACAGCCAGGATGGTTTCAGGAACAAACATTATTTAATGCTCGACACGTTTCACAACACAGGACAGGATACAAATACATAAATATAAAACACAGATTCACGAACATCACTACATCGTTCTTCTTACCAAGTCTTACGCCTTCGATTGCGCTTGCGCTCGCTAGTCGTCCTGCTCGCCAAAAAAAGAACATGTGGCGCTATCTGGCTACCGTTTAATAGTTACATGGAAGGTAGTGGTAAATTACAGTGTTACAATATGAAATTTTATGTACATGTTCAAAGTAGGTTTTTTTCTGACTTATACATCAAATTTTAAACAAATTATTGATAGAAAATCTTTTATGGGGAATTTTAATTGGATTTTTTCTTAAAATTTCATATTTTTTTAATAATTGTATTAAAAAAAAGTTTTATTTTCCTCTAAATTTCTTTAAAAGTTTGTATAACTTTGAAAGTGAACTTTTCTTTATAAGGTAACATCAGTTTTGTAAATTATATACTACTTTCAAATCTCACACAAAAAAAAACATTCAGTTCTATCGTTTGATTATATGATAATACGTATTGTCAAACATTTTTTATACTAATTCATTTTAATCGAATTATAATTATTTAGCTTTTAACAATAATTATTAAAATAATTATGATAGGAAATATATTAATTCTAGCAGATTGGTGTTCACAAAAACATATCTATTGTTTTACAGAACTTATAAAAAGGATGGACAGTCCTTTGTAAATAATCTGTATAAAGCATTTCGTTTTTATTTCACCTGTTTACATAAATCGTTTTGTGTTAATAAATTTGTTTATTCAATACGACTCGTGATTATTTCAAATAATTGCTTTCAATATAATCTATTATGAGAAGGGGGTGCTAGCTCAGGTGTCGTCCTCGTCACTTGACCGCGATTCAAAATTACGAGGATAATTGTTTTAAATATAAATTTTACAAGTTTTAAATCATTTACAATCGTGACGAATTGTGGCCACTAATTAACTATAAACTGATTTATTTCCATTGAGGACTTTCAACAAAATGCTATTTTTGACGGACTGTATTAACCAAAAAAAATTTTTATTTAAAGAAGCATTTATTACATAAAGTATATTACGGTATAATAAATTATAGTAAAAATTCATTTTTTTTTATTATTATTATTTAGAGAGAGAAAATTTTCTAATAATATTAAACAAAAAATCTTTTTTTTTTATTTACTAAAGTATTTATTGTATAAGGTATATAAAGGTTTCCAGACATTTTGATTATATAGGTAATATGGATCATAAAGTGTTAAAATCTTTCTCGCTGACTGATAATTTATACATTTACATTGTAAAATTGGGCGATAAAATAAAAATTAAATTTAGTCATTTTCAATATTGTGCGAAAGATGATGAATCTTTAACTTTACCGCTTTTAACATGGCAATATTTTGTGGATTGGAAGAACACTATTTTGGAACCTGTTCAGGAAGAACCAGTTATTTTAAATAATTCTCTAATATTTACTGTTAAATATGAAACAAATGATTCATTTTTCGTCATTTTTCAAAAAATTCTAAAGGACGCGAGAGTTACACTACACAGTCATTCAACCATTTGCATTTTGAAAAAAACTCAATGGCAAAAGTTATACCTTATTAGGAAATATGTTACGCAGTGTGTTAGAGACATCCTAGTTAAAGATTTTAAAAATAATTTATTATTACTATTATTGGATTTTTCCAAAGGAGATGATAAAGACGAAACTATTGAATCAAAACTGGTGGATTCAATGTATGAAATCTCATACAATCATTTTAAGACATCCATTGAAAAGTTTTTAGACTGCAATATTTGGCGTACAACTTTAAATTTTGCAAAAAAAAGTAGAGTTTTACAGAGATCTCGCCTGGTGTGATATGGATTTCCAACAAATGGCTCTAGAATTCATATCCAAAAATGAACATAGGGTAGATTACATAAAACAATTTCTACTGGATAAAGAACACTTTAAGAATTTTACTAAAAAAGTAGAAACTATGTATTTGACAAACTCCAAACAAGATTAGTACATTAAAAAAAAATATTTGTAAAAAAACGAGTTACTAATAATACTTGTAATTTAAAATGTCATACCAGCAAAATAAAAAAATTTTGTCTAAAGATTTATTTTTTTATGTGTGTGGAAAATTATTTTTAATATATTTTAAAAGTGTTTTATTCTAAAGGTATTTAAACTGTAATTAAAGCTTTTCTATTTGAATAATTCTTTTTAATGTGAGATAGTTTCTGTTATTTAAAAAAATGTCAACGGATCAAAAAACAGAACCTATCGAAGAATTTGTACCTGTGATCTTTGGAGAACCAAATGAATCAATCATACCTAACAATGTTGTGAATCGAAATTATTTCGAGTTTGTACAATATGTTATTCGAAAATACGAGTGTGTCATATCAGAAATTATTTTAAAAGGAATTTGGAAGAAACGATATACGATTTTTAATTTTGAATGTGCTGATGAACTAGAATTCATTCAAGATTGGGAAAGTAATTTCAAACTTTGCAAGTTTCGCAACAGAGATTTAAAAAACACTAGAAAATTGTTCGCATTTATCAATCCAAAAGATGACATTTACTCTATTAGTTATTTTGAAAAGTTTCGATTTGACTATTGTATTAGCAGCGAACCAATACTTTTCTGGAATTATGAAATAAAAAAATTGATAGATTCATTTCAAAATCTGGAAATAACATTTCGATTAAACAATAATCAATTAGTATCCATCAAGAATAATGTACTTCATTTCAGCAATGTTATAAAATCTTTGTACGGATTTGATAATTCGAAGCGAAAAGTGTGTCATTTGGATGAACTTTTTACAATTTACAATCCATTTATATAAATGCATTTTGTCAAATATAAAATTTTTTTAGTTGGTATGATTAGTTTTTGGTTAAGTTTGATATTGTACAGAATGAATATAAATTATTGTTTGTCTTTGAATCTTACAAATACTCGTGCGAGATAATCATGACAAAGTTGGTTGTAATTTGTAAATAAAACACGTGTTAAATACAATTTATAATTATTTCAAATGATTGCTTTAAATATAAATTTTACAAGTTTTGAATCATTTACAATCCTGACGAATTGTGGCCACTAATTAACTATAAACTGATTCATTTCCATTGAGGACTTTCAACAAAATGCTATTTTTTTGGTAGGGAACCATTGTTTGAAAACATTTTTGACGGACTGTAATAGCAAACATTATGGTGCACGCATTTTATCAATTAATGATATTAAAAATTAAAGACAAAGTTCTTTTTATATGTTTGGAACCCAGATGCATTTAAAAGCTTAGAAAACAATTTATTCGATGTGGCCGCGGTAGTCTAGAGGTCACGCTCGCAGACAGCATTGTTTCCGTCAAGTTGTGGGTTTGATTTCTGATGATATTAAAGACCGGCTATGTAGTGGTCTGATGCACGTTAAGTCTAGAAATTCCTAGTCTTCCCAATGGCGTGGAGAAGCTTGCAGAAGAAGGCATAGTAATCGTCACTTGATCGAGTTCTGAATTACGAGGTTTGTCACCAATAGGCCTCAAGTTGCTTTTTAAGTGCGACATTAATAAACGATCAATCGATAGTGTGCACGTCGTTAGACTACATTTCTCTCCGCTCAAATATGTATCCAAAGGGAGATCCTCCGTCAAAAAACAGAAAATATACAAACAACCACAGTAGGACCGATGCCCTCGAAAGTTGTATTAATGACTTTGTTTTAGTTTTAGATTATATTAACGTCGCACTAGAAGCAACACGAGGGCTATTGGCGACGGACCTCGTAGTTTTGAACCACGGTCAAGTGACGAGGACGACACCTGAGCTGGCACCCCCCTCTCCTAACATCCACACCACGCCAAATTAATGACTTAGTTAGTAAAACTCGCGACGAATAAATTACCAGAAACATAAGAGCTTTAATAAACTGTGTTTCCCAGAAAAGCTATATTTTTAAATCAAGAGCTTCTGAGTTGGGCCTACCAGTCACATTCAAAGAAACTGTAGTTCACACTTCATTAGGTGGTGCTAGAACAGAATCTAAATTTTGTAATTATTGTAGAGTAAAATTGTAATCTTCTGATCGATACAGAGCACCTGATTTTGAGCTTGTTTTATCGATGACAGTGGTGAGGTTTTATGGGGCAAGAGCCAGATGTGGCCATGCTGCACCAAACAAGGTACAACTGTGATCTAGACAAGGTGCAATTGTGATTTGTAATGGCGCAAAAACCAGATGTGGCCATGCTGCGCAAACAAAGTAAGTGAGCGTGTAAAAAGCAAGAAAAATGTTATCCAGACGTGTGGAAAAAAATTAAAAAAAGATAAAAATTGATTGACAAGAATTAGGGTCGAAAATAGAGAAGGATCGCTAGGGTATCATGAGTCACCCGTGTTACCAGACAGTGATCTTTTTTTTTCCTTTGGTGTTTACCAGACAGTAAACACCAAAGGAAAAAAAAAGATCACAGGGTGCCTCGAGTGAATGATGCCCGTACCTAAAGAAGCCAAGTCCATGAGGTCCCCTGATATAATCCCCAGACACTAGGTACCGATTTTAGTCGCCTCTTACGACATGCATGAGCAATAGTGTCACTATTCTTTCACACCCGGGTGTCTTGTTTTTTCGGATCACGTAGTAATTTGCGAAGATATATCCCGATTATCAAAACAGCCCCTGTTGAAAGAGTTAAAATATAAAAAAAAATACTGATCTCTGAATGGGATCATATTGCCCTAAGTAAAATTTTCATTGGTACTGATATTTATGGGAAAGCTCTAACACAGGGGTCGCCAAAGTGGTCTATATAGACCCCTAGGGGTCTATTTAACAACAGTAGGGGTCTATCTGACCCAAGGGGTCTATTGGGACTGAAGGAAAAACAGTTCTTAATACGCAAATCACACATATCTAACTGCGTACGTAAAAATTTAAAATATTTTTATAATTGACTTAATATTATATTCTTTATAGAAAATAAAATAATAAATCAGAAAACAATCTGCCCCTTTTTTCCTTATGAGTTTTCGTATGTATACCGTGACGTCACAACTTGACCTTGTGACCAGTTTGTAATTTGCACGACTCATAGTATGTAGCAAGAAGAGCGATTGAGGCTTATCCGTGTCTCTTGCTGGCGAACCCATCAACCAATTAGGAGCCTTTGGCGAGCGACGACACTGCCGTTGGCTTTCTTGCATTAAGCGCGAAGGGAATCTTCAGTACTCCGTTTTCTTTCTTCTTATGTTTGTGGTTTCAGTTTTTTTACGGCAGTTACGCATCGTGTCGTTGGTTCGCCCTTTGTCTCCATCGCAAACCATACGAGCCTTGCATATGAGTCAGGTGCATATGTGCGCTTGTCCAATTCTACACTGGATGCTACAAACGCAAATATATGCAATTTCAGCTATTTTTGTGAACTGTAAACAGTATTAAATGCTTGTAGTGTCATTATTACTACTATTATATCTACCATTGGATAATTAGTTATTGTTTCTATAAAACTATTCGTTTAGTTTTGATATCAATTTTAATTATTGTTACTTGTGAAAAGGTAAGCTTTAATAATGTGGATTAGTATAATATACCAACTTAATTTTAACTTATTTACAGAACCCTAATTTAAAAATGACAGCTTCAGTATCTAAAAAGAAATGTCGGTATTATTCATTGGATTACTTAAAATTTGGATTTATTTGTTCACCGACAGATGAAACTATTCCTATGTGTCTTATATGCGAAAAAACTTTTGGAAATGAATACATGAAACCGTCAAAAATGAAAGATCATCTTGAAAGGCTTCATTCAGATAAAAAAAAAATGAAGAATTACAATTTTTCAAAAAACTCAAAGAAAAATTCTCATGTCGACCAACTCTAAAAAGTTTTATGAAACAGTCTACTGAAATTGAAAATGAAGGAGGATTAATTGCTTCGTACAAGATTTCGCTTAATATAGCAAAGAGGGGGAAAACCCACACAATCGCAGAAGAAATTGTAGTACCTGCAATTAAAGACGTCATTGAGAATGTGATGAAAAAAGACTCTACTAATGTTTTAAAGTCTTTGCCATTAAGTGCAAATTCTGTAAAACGGCGTATTGACGAAATGGCCGAAGAAATAGAAAACACAGTAGTTTCGGAGCTAAAAAATTGCAAGTTCTCTATACAACTTGATGAATCTGTTTTTGGCGTTTCTGCTATTCTTATGGCGTATGTTAGATATTTCAGTAAAATTAAAGGAGAAGTCATTGATGAATTTTTATTTGCTAAATATCTTGAAACCGATGGAAATGGAGTGACAATTTTTAGATGTTTACAAGAATATTTAAATAAATATGACATTCCGCTTGAAAATATAATAGCAGTAGCCAGAGATGGCACACCTTCTATGGTAGGGCGTTACCGAGGTTTTGCTACATGCCTCAAAGAAAAAGTGCCCGGTATTCGTACTATTCATTGTGTGTTGCATAGACACAACTTAGTAGCAAAATATCTGAGTTCAGAGTTACATGAAGCTTTACAGTTTTGTATTAAATCTATTAATCAAATTAAAGCTCAACCTCTTAAATCAAGATTATTTGCCAAACTTTGTGAGGAAAACAATGAGTTATTTAACCAATTACTTCTGCACACCGAGGTTAGATGGTTGTCTAGAGGTGTATGCTTGCAACGGCTCGTCAATTTATTTGACTCCATGACAGAATTTCTGAACGAAATAAATCCTGTTCTAAGCAATGAACTCCAAAACAATAAGAACCATATTTTTTATTTAGCAGACTTATTTGGAAAATTTAATGACGTTCAAACAAAACTGCAAGGAAAAGATGTAACAATTATCCAAGCTCGGACAATACTGGTAGGCTTCCAAGTAAAATTAAATTTATTTAGATCTTCATTGCTACGTAAGGATTATAAGTATTTTTCAAATCTGCAACAATTAAAAATAAAAGAAGAAGACTTGGAAATATATACAAATCATCTACAAAAATTAAGCGACGATTTTAAACTGCGCTTTGTTGATTTGGAAAACATCGACATCCCTGATTGGATTATTGCGCCATTTTCGGCGCAAATTGATAACGTCGACATCAACATACAAGATGAGCTTGCTGAACTATTGTCCGATCTTGAAGCAAAAACGCTTATTAAAAATTTGACAATACATAAATTTTGGACTAATATAAATATAAAGCAAAAATATGTGAAACTTTACGAAATGGCTCCGTCATTTATGCTGGCGTTTCCAAATTCGTATATGGTTGAAGCCGGTTTCAGTCACGTTAATTCAATTTTAACTAAAAACAGAAATAAATTAAATGTGGAGCTTCGAGGGGATTTACGGTTAAAATTGACTAATTTCGAACCCAATATAGCGAACCTTGCCAAGAAACACCAGGCATACTCATCTCATTAAGAAGTAAAAAATCTGTAGCTACTTTACTTACTGTTTCTGATTTATGAAATATTTAGACTAATATATAGTTTTATTTTAATTACCTTTGTGGGGGTCTATGGAGATTTCGAAAAATTATATAGGGGGCGATGATCAAAAAAGTTTGGCGACCCCTGCTCTAACAGGACAAATTAAGCAATTGAAAAGAGGATTAACAGCAATTAACACGAAATTAGGTTGTGTAGTTCGTGGCAAATTGTTCTCGAGGATTAGTTTGGTTTTAATTTTACATAAACGTCGCACTAGAAGCAACACGAGGGCTATTGGCGACGGACCTCGTAATTTTGAGCCACGGTCAAGTGACGAGGACGACACCTGAACTGGCACCCCCTCTCGTAACATCTGTTCTCGAGGATATCAAAATGCATCAATTTTGTATGCAAGTTTATCTGTGAAGGAGTTAAAAATTTCGAACCTTTGAAATTTGAAAATGAACGGAATTAATAATCTTCACCAAATTTATGTAAGACCGACAATCGAGTACTCTTTTTAGGGATAAAAACTGTTGCTATTATGTTGGCTTACTAAGGTTATAAAATTTTGAAGTACCCTCAAATTGTCACATTGCTGAAAAAAGACAATTCAGCTAAACACGAATTGGTTTGAATTTATTAACGTCGCACTAGAAGCAACACGGTGTCTTTTGGAGACAGACCTCGAAATTTTGAACCTCGGTCAAGTGACGAGGACGACACCTGAGCTTGCACCCACCTGTCCTAACTTCCACACCACGCTAATAGCATTACACAAAAACTTACGTTATCAAATCAATTAGGTATACAAAACTGTTTCAATAGGTGAATTAAGCAGAATGAAATTGATGTATAGCCAGATGAGGAATTCGATATCACAGGAACACTATATTTTTCACATCACCTTGTATTTAAACTTGAAGGAATAATTTCTAAAATAGGACTCAGTTTTGACGCGTCATTTACGTACTGAGAAAATAATTTCCGGGGATGCATATCGTAATTGCCATGCTAGAAACAATTTTTTAATTTAAAATTATCACTTGGTAAAAAGTAAGTAGTGCGTACGCTATATCAATCTATTTCTCCTATTTAAAACTGTTCAAGTATTGGTATAATTTCATAAAGTAATAAAAATTTAAAAAAGGAAGATCATTTAAAAAAAAATTTACCTTTAATAATCATTTTTTCTCTCTGCGATAACAGAAAAAAAAATTAAGCATAAGAAGGAGAAAAAAAGTTATGTTTAAAATTTAGAATATCTATAATAGTACAATAAAAGAACTGTCCAGAAATATATTTGAATTTCAAGAAAAAAATCTTAAGGGATGCATATGTCCCTTTGCACCTGACCTGAGTACGCCAATGTGACGTGTCTTGTAAAAAAAAAAAAATAACAAATTACCTTCCCTTAGTGATTATGTATTTAAAGAGCCGAATCTGATCGAAGAAATCTCTATTTCGAAAAAAAAAAAAAACCGCTTGATGTTTCGCCAGTTTTTGCCAATTGCAAAAACTGGTGCTGAAATTGCGATTTTCTTCATATTTCTATGTTGCGAGAAAGAAAATATTATGGAATTTTCGCCATACGAAAGTAGTTTTTCGAATAACATCCAGCCCTTTTTCTTTTAGGCGCAGATCTCGCGTTTCATTTGTTTCGGGTTCCTACGAAGCAAGGATCTAACGCTCAAACGCTTCCTCAATCGTTTTACATTGATTATCGCGTAACATTGGAGAACGATGAGCGAGAATTAAGAAATTTTATGAATAGGCAAACTAAAAAATTAGCAGAGAAGCGAGAATGAACTTGTATAAGAGGGTATATATTTTTGTCCCAATCTAGACAATGGTAATTTAATTTTTAAAGATATGAACGCAGAATCAGTTTGGGAGCATCAATTGAAAATTTTAAGAATTTTATGGGATAGAAAAGCTAATAGCACATTATCAGAATCTAAAAGAGAAATTTTGTCCATAAGCAGAGCGTTTTGGATCGATTGGGATTTTGTGTACCAGTGTTATTCCAGTCGAAATTATTTCAAGAAATGTATGAGCCAAAATCGGATTGAGATACTTTGTTAAATAGGAATATGTCACCCAAAGCCTCATTCATGCTAGTAAAGATAAAAACGATCCTCCTCTTTTATATTTCCTAGAAGACTTCACGGATGAACTAAAAGGGGGATTGCAATTAAAACGTTTGAATCAAGTAAGTTTGAACAAAAGTATTGTGAAAATAATAACTATTCTATTTCAGAAAGTAGAACTGTACTGGAAAAAAAAATTCCCTTTCTATTTCTAGGAGGTTCCAAACATTAGACTTATAAAACAGAAAGTGGAGTGACCTGCTGCAAAGTCAAAGGATTCACTTTAAACTTTCGAAATTCTAAACTGATCAATTTCAATAGTATTTTACACCTAGTAGAAAAGAAAAGAAAGGTTATTAATAAATTAGAAAAGAAATATAATTTCGTTTATGATAAACGGGTCATTCAGCAAGACGATTTTACCACTCTACCATGTGGATTTAAAAATTAATATGCATATTTATTGTGTATATATTGTTCATATTTTTAAAAAGATTTGTTGAAAAAAAATGCATTTTTTAAAGAAAATGTTATGCTTAAAAGTATATATTTTCTATAAAAAAAAAAAATTAAGTGTTAAAATTTCTGTAATAATAAAATGTTTTCCAGTCAATAGAAATTATTTTTCTTCCACTAAAAATACACTCATAAAAGGCATACATCATTTTCAAACAATCAAAGTTCCTCACATGTTATATCTTCTCCAACATTTACTTATAATAAGAAATTTTAACTCAACATATGTTCAGAATAAATTATTAATTAAATAAAGCTAAAAATAATTAAAGTAAATGAAAAGAAAATAATAAGCATATAGTAAAAAAAAAAAAGTTTCCATATAAAACCGATGTAATACATCTAAACAGCAAAACATTAAGAAATTGTAAGACAGTGTGGAAAAATCTCATAGAAAACAGTATAATCATTCAAGTGTTTTTTTTTTAAATGTTGAAATATAAAGTAATTATGTTCAGGTAAAGTTTGAACCAATTTCTGAAAATTTTGAGCTTAAGGCAGTTGCAAAAATAATCATTCCGTTATCATACATTTTATACACAAAAAAGTTAATATTTACCATTGTTGTTCAAAGTTTAAAAAACAATTTTTCTATAAATCAGTAAAAATATAAATAGAAATTTTGGGAAAATGTTGAGTATAGACTTGTATGTTTCAAAGAATGTAGTCAAATTCAATGAATAAATATATGATTTAAAATTATTTTCCTATTCATGTAAAATTCATTTAGAAATTTTAACTTGATATTCAAAATCAGCAATATTATAAGTAATTTTTCTAAAACTTCTATAATTTAAGATGTTCTAAATTAAAACAAATTTATTTAGAATATATTAATTCAATTAATGCATTTAATTAAATTAAGTAATATCCGATTCACGCTACGTTGCATGTAAGGAAATGAGCCTAGTATTAAATTTTTGTTTCACAACTTATTCAGATTATATATATTAGTTACACATATTAACTTTAAGTTGTATAAAAACTTTTAATTTACTTTGAATAACACAAATACCCTGTGAATATGTAAATAACATTCCAATAAGATTAAAATACGTCAGGCCAAACTTAAGCAAAATTCATTGTAAAAATATGCATTGTATAGTATCATAAAGTGATACATAGAAAAACTCAGATAACAGATATTTCACAGGGTTACATTGTCACAGAAAAATTATTGCTAGGAGAAAAAAAAATCTAACTTGAAATTCAGCTGTATTAACATTATAAGAAATAAATTTATTATTTGACAAAAGTACTAGAATATGTTGTTTTTGTATTAAATCCAATTATTGGAATGTTAGTTCAAGTGCCAAAAAGTTACAAAAAGAGAAATTTACATTGTCATAAACATAATAGACAACATGAACTAGTAATTTTCATACAAGCTTTGCAGAAAGATATTAAAAATTTTAATAAGTACAAAAAATGATAACCTTAAATAATATAGTCTGACTTCAATTGTTAAATGTATTTTCAACTCAGAAAATATATTAACTTTCTCTTCATTATTGTAATAATACTCTTTATAAATATTACAGAATGAATAATGCACAAGTGCGAAAAACTACGTAATTTTTTTTTCTAATAAGATAATCACAAATAGTAAAAATAATATAATATATCTATATATAAAAAGCATCAAAATATACAGATAATACAAAATTGTAAAACAATGTTACAAATCTTAGGCAAAGTAGTGTATTCATTAGGGAATTTTTCTAAAACAACTAATTATTAAGTAATAATGCTCCCATTAGAAGGTAAAAGTTCACAGTAAATTTTCAAAATCTTTGTTAAAAGCAGTTTCTTTTCAGCTATAAACATAATATTTATTTCAGTACCATATATTTTGAAGCAAAAAAATAGCTAATATTTATCATTATTGTTCAAAATTTAATCAATTTTTCTGTGCATCAGAAAATAAATATAGAAAACGTTTCAAATAAGTTTAGTACAATATATTTATTGTTAGTTTCAAATAATATAATCAAAACCTCATTGGTTTAAAAAAAAAAAAAACAGTCCTTCATTTATTTTATCAATTCAAGCTGTTAAAAAGATATATGTATGCAAGGAAAAAAAATCTACTGAATAAATCTAGAACTTCATTCCAAACAAGATTGTATCAATCTTCAAAGAAAAAAGTTAAACTCGTTGAGTAAGAAAAAACTGTTAAATTTCATTTCCTATTCATATAAAAGTTTGTTTCTTATACTATATCCATTAAAATTTTCTTAGAATATTCACATGTACAATAACAATGTTTACATAAAAAGGTAAAAATCAAAAACATTGTTCTAATAAGAGTTTCTTTTCAACTGTAAAAATAAGAATCATTTCGATTCTATACAATGTATGCATACAAAGGTTTTTAACTTAACTAAATAATACTCAATCAAGTATAAGTAACTATTTGTAAAATGGAACAAGCAAAAATTTGAGTCCTAAATAATGCATTCAAAAAATATTAATTCAGTTACTTCAAACGAAAAATGTGTATTAAATAGTAATATATAATCCGACAACCTTAGGTGTAAAAATAAAAATTCTTCCAATTAATTCAGAGAAAATGGAAACCTGACCTGCATTTAGGGAATTGCTTCAAAAGATATCTTACTATGAAACATTTTTAAATCTATATTTATGTATAACAAAACTTATCAATAAGGTTCTTTAACTAAATTTCACTTTACTTTCTACTGCATATAAATATATGAAAATTCAATTACAATAGCTTGGTCAATAATGAATTGACATAACACAAAAATTAATTGAATGGATTACTGCAAATTTGGAATGCAAGGAGTTAAGTACATTGTAAAATATTTTTAATAATTCGGCTTTGACTGAGCCACCTCACTTCTATAAAGTATATATCACCATTTTCATCATCCAAGCATATAAGAATTTCTTGGAATTGGCAATGATTCCATTCCTAATAAAGTTCAGTCTTGGTGACTGTTTGATATAATGGTCCATTTTTAGTTTTTCTGCAAACATTTTCTTGATATATTATGCAATCGTACTTCCTATAATGAAAATTTCTGACAACAATGGTTTATCATCTATTAATTTTGCAAGTCCCTCTTTTTTTACCTATCATGGATAGGGCACAATCCATAACTTAGAAGCAAAAGGAAAAGAAAATCCAATCAACATTTTTTTCACTGCTTCATATAAATTTCTTGATACTGTATTTTTTAATAGTACTAAAGTTTTTTCAGTTATATTATAATTGTTATTAATGCTTCAAATATAAATAGCAAAATGAACTGTATCAATTGCATGAGTACTCTCATTCATAGTCAAAGAATAAAATTTTAAGATACAAGCTTTACTTTTCAAATCCTTTACGACAGATTCTTCAAGTTTGTCAATTCTCATGACGATAATTTGATGTAACAAATTGATTCTATAAGTATCGGCTTTCTTATTAAAGAAAATTATATCTGCCCTGCTTTCTATGTATTGCTAAAGAAACTCAATCTGAAAATGGTTTTAATATTTTAGTGATTAAATTTCGAATTTCCTAACTTTCACAAAAGGTACTGTTGAAATAAATTAGAAAATTTTTTTAAATGAAAAATGTACAATTATCATTGCAAATTATATAAGCAATTTGATACAAATTAATAAATATAAAAACTCATAGAGAACAAAATTTTAATTCAGTGTAAATATAATTTTTAATAGAATTTGATTACTGTGCCTTCAATATAGTCTATTTCATCATTTGTTAATGTAGCAAAAATATTTTTTAAAAAGAAAAATAATACAATAAATTTGTTACTATTTAACTACTTAAAAGTTTTAAAAACTAATTTCATGTAAAATTTTAGCAAAAAATCGAATTCAAAAATTTTAGAATGTAGAATAAAATTAATTACATTAAAAACATTTGCTGAATTTGAAAAAAACAACAACGCAGAATTTGAAAATATTTATCCTTCAGTATTAAAATTTTTTAATTGTGAAAGGCAAAATTTTTAACCCCATCATTTTAAAATTTGAAATCCTCCTTCCATTAAAATTCAATTTAAAACACTTTGACACAGATTTTTTTTTAAAAAAAAAACGAATTTTATTCATAATCATGAAATGTATGGCAAAAATGGAAATTTTACAAACTTTTCAGAATACAATGGTTTTTTTTATTAAATATTCTTTCCTCCATGGCCACAGATGAAGAATTTTACAATATGTTATTTACAGTAAGGCATCTTCACATCTTTTTATAATCAATTAGGGATATAAAACTGCAGCAAAGACTTACTCAAAGCAGGACCAATATTCCTAAAAATTTTGATTAAAAATTTGAACATATCCAAAAGATGCATAATGTTACAAATTATAAATTATATATACATATAAATGATTTTGTTTAACATTTTTGAGTCTTTCAAACTAATTACTTAATTTTCAAAAAATAGATAGCATGAGTTAGTAACTATCCCAATAGTACAGCATATTTTTTTTCCCCAATGCTGCTCATCAAAACAAAACAGAAAACATATAAAAAAAAAATAATGATAATAAATAAAAAAAAAAAAATACACATTGAAATAAACTTAAAACAAAAATTTAACTGCATATCTTTTTCCTCTTTCACGTCAAACGTAAATTAAAAAGAGTTTTAAATTTTTTTTTACTTACTTTTTCTGTAAACCATACTTAATAGATGAGATCAACTGAATTTTCTCATTTTCCGAATTGCATTTTTCATAAGCTTCAAAAAATCTAAAGCATAAAATTAAAGAATAACATCCAGTTTAATTCTTCTTCAAATATGTAATTTTCAAACTATAAAAATGCAAATGCAAAAAATTTTAATTTTGTAATTTATTCAAAATCCTATAATTAAAAAGATTATAATCTTTAATAATTATGCATGAACAAGAACATTGTATTTAAAATAAAATTCCATGTTGAAATTAATACAACTTTCATTAGATGTTTTATTTTCCCTCTTCCTTTAAAAAGTAGCTTGATATACAATTTCTATGTACCAAAGCTTTACACAGAATTGAAATAAAGGAAAAATTTGAAATGTAATATAACTAACACTTAGAATTTGTTAAAAATTGAGAAGTGAAAGTTGCTGAAAAAAATCTTATAACAAAAATATATGGAACATTATGGTATAAAAACTAAGATAAATTGTTTAAAAAATATAAAGAAAATCTCAGAATTATAATCTCTACAAATTCTTTTTATGATAATTAATCTTGTACAAATTTTATTATTTACAAAGAAATATTCTTGTACATTTAAAAATTTTTTCAATAGGTCTAGATCAAAAATTATTGTAAAACTTATGACATGAAAGTATTTTACATGGATATAATACTCAACTAAGAATGTACTTTTCTTAAGAAATACAAAACATTAAACAGAATGAGGGCAATTAATGAATTTCAGCATTTTATGGCTAAAAACACTTTTTAGTCGAATGGAAATAAATATTTATCTAGCAATAAAAAGAGAAAAAATAATTTGTTTCTAAAAATGTTCAAATACTTTTAGAAATTCATCTCACTTTGAAGGAGTGCTAAATTCATCAACAATTGCTGCAGCACGATCTACTGACAACCCAAAGAACTGCAATAAATGCTTTGCAAACATTTCTTTCACAGTAAGACTCTAAATATGAAACAAACAAAAAAATTTTTCTTCTATACGATAATTAAATGTAGGAAAATGTGCTATTTTTTTACATTTTTAAAATCAAAACATACCTAAATACATGAATCTTAAAACTTTCAATACTTTCCTAGATCATGAATTATAGATAACTTTAATTTATTATTTTATTTGAATTACTTTAAATAAAAAAAAAAGTTTATCAGTATTAACACCTTTAGATATATAATTTATTCAAACAGTTTAATTACTATGAATTTATCAGATAAAACATATTTCTTAATATATTTTAAATCATCAGTAATTAAGTAAAAATGTTTCAGATTTCATTTAACAGGAGTAAGATAATATGGATAAAATACATGTCAATAAATAAATAATAGTTTGTTTTATAATATATGAACAACATTCAACACACAAAAATAAAATATAATCAGGCACATAAAAATATTCAAGAGCTTTACTTGAACAAATAAATAATAAATATTTTACATTCAAAAAGTATACCTTATTCTTCATTGATGAACAATTAAATTCTTTGAAATTCAGAAAAATATTAGAGGATAAACTTTTTTTCTGAACTGCTTCTCTGGATCCAGATATAAGAGTTAGATTCTGAAAGAGAAAAAAGGACACTAGTTGCATGTTCTTCAACTTCATTCAAATTATTACTAAATATTATAACATCTAAACAAGTAGAATTCAAAAAAGTAGTAAGTATACATAGGATCAATATATTGATGCTAATAGATATAGATAGTAACTAATGAAATATACAATATGTTATTCAATCTCCTAAAATTTAAATATATTTTTTTAAAAAGCAATTAGAAATTACATGGCTCAACTCAAACTTTTACTGTAAAAATTACATTGTAAAAGCTCATGACATAATCATATGGTAAACTAAAATGAAAGGCTCTCAATCTATTTGAAAGCACATATCAATATTTGTAACAGGAAAAAAATCCACAGTAAATATAATTTTCACTTCAAAAAACAAAATTTTTAAACAAATGGCGTGATTTCACATATAAAGTTTAAACTAGAAAAACACTGTATCATTATCTGAATAATACATGAGTATTTTTCAAGCAACATGCTTGATTTTAAAAAAAAAATTAAAACAAACATTCTTTCAAAAAGTATAAATAAATTTATAATTAACAAGAAACGAAAATTTTTATTTACCATATAGTATATTAAGTGTTTATATAAACTGATACCAACTATAAACCTAAATCAGCATAGCCTTTACTAACTAAACACCCAGTTAAACTAGGTTAATAGTTTTTAATACTTTTTTTTATTGCTGTTGATTCAGCTATCAGTCCTTTTAAAAGAATACATAGCTAAAAATAAAATTACTATTATTCTTTTTAACTGAAGGTTTGCTTTTCTACAGACAGACATTAGTTCTCCCAATTAATAATTTTAATATACACAAAAGGATATTCAGACAAAATAGCTGTAATGATACTTTCTATCAATAAGATTTTCACTCCTTAAATAAGAAAATTGTACCAAGGTCAGCCTTTAGTTTGCTTTTCCTAAATTTTATATAACACATTGAAATGAAAGATTTTGATGTGTTTCTATAATAAGTTTAGATACAATATACAATTTAAATATAATGCTTATTTCATATGTAAGTGGTTTCTATAATCTACTTATGTTTTTTAATTTGTTTAATATAAATATACATCATTATTTTTGTACTTCAAAACACTTAGAAAAGCAATATTTAGAAAATATAAAAATGTTACAAAAATGCAGAAGGATTCAATATCTGAGTGTAATGAAGCAAATTTAATAGAATGATTTTTAGCCATTTGATTGTTCAATAAAATAAGCATAACTTTCACTTGGCAAATAAATGCATATTTTTACTGCACTAGTTCACATTCAGATTTGTAACCTAATAGTTATTCCTACACTGCCTTCTTTGGATGGAAGAAATTGCAATTCCATATCAGTGTAATACAGATGCAATTCAAAGAGATGTATAGTTTTTTTTTCCATTTAGTATTCAGCTTACCTTAGAAATGATAATTAAGGTGTGAATGATGAGTAGGAATTGAAAGCAGGAATGTCTTTTACATGGTTAATATGTAATAATAATAATAATTGTATATATATATATAATGATTTAAGCATTATGTTACAAATGACCCAGATACTTGTTCTGATTTATGTTTATTTTATATGACTTCAAAATATTTAAGTTTATATATTCTGTTGATTATAATTTAGTAATTGTTATCTGATGGATCATAACCAGATTTAATTGAAAAGAATTAAAAAAAAAACTCCCATTTTTGCTTGAAATACAAACAAAAATTGGGTTTGGATTGCATTATTGGAAAATTGGCTTAGAGCAACTCTCAACTTCAAATTATATTATATAACAATTTTTAATTTCTCAAATGAATACATAACATCAGTGTAAAAAAAAACTACATTTACATATGCCACAATGCACTAGAAACTAACAGCTTTAACTATTAAAATCATACTTAGTAAAAGTTATAAAATTATGATATAGCAATTATTTTCTTTTAAAAATCATTATAATACAATTTGCAACTGATGTATTTGTAGATTACAAATCATTGAACACAGTTTTTCCTATATACTGTGCAGTGCTGGTGACATCATTCTACGCAACACAATGCAAACATGCATTGCCCTATCTAGAATTATTTCATCAATTCTATACAATTTATAAGAATATTCTGAATTCATGAACCAATAAAATGCTGAAACTATATATACAAACAATGAAAGTTTTAAGAAATTACAATTTTAAGAAATATTTCATAAAAATATAAAACATAAAATAATGCTGTAAAGCAAAGTAATTAATAGTTAAAATAATATGCATTACCTGGTATTTACTTCTTAACATTTTTGTCATTAAGGAGAGATAAGAAACAGATTCTTTTATTCCTTGAGTTCTTTTGACAAGAAACCCATCACAAATCTTCAACAAAAAAATATAAATAAATAAAGACCACATAATTCTACACTATATAATAAATCAAAAGTATTCAAACATCAATCACTGCACAAATGTATTTAAATTAATACGAAATAGAAATCAATGAATAACAGAAGCAGTTAAAAACGTACTTGTGTATTTATCATTGCTTGCTCCAATGTTGATTCTGGCAGGCCAAGATACTTAGCACTTGAACAATTCTCTACCAAATATATAGGATTTTTTAAACCCGAATTTTTCATACGAAACTATAAGATGTCAATGATAATTAAACATTTAAAACATTGATTTAAAGTAATTTATTGAGACAATTTGAATAATTTTATATCATAATTCATAAAAATAGTACATTTATTATTTTAAATTACACAGGAGAAAGATAAATGATTTGTCATAAATATATATCATTCTGCAATTATAACAATATATCTACATTACACAAAAAATAGATAAATAAATCTAATGTGATTTTTTTTTTTTTAATACCATAGTATATGTAACATCTTTTTTTCTTTTAAGAAAATCCTTAATTAAAATTATATAAAAAAAAACTTTACAATTATCAAATTCCTTAACCAGATAAAATAGGGAAGCTTCAATACAACACACACACACACATATATATATATATATTACTTTTAGATTTACAATTCTAAACAGAAATATTTAAATAAAATTATAAAACCAATAAATTATATCAAAAGAAAAAAAAAAAGCTCCCTTCAAAGAAAAAGGACTCGCACAATTCTGATGTCAAATTTAATTTGTTTCATGGCCAATTACATCCAACTGAAGTATAATGTTTCTCAAAATAAAATTACTTAACAGTAAACCTAACAATCATAACTATTCATTTGAATGTTAAAATTTAACAAACAAATAAATATTTAAATAGAAAATTTAATAATATATGAATGATAAATACAACTACACATTACTGAAAATTAAATAAATACAGGACGTAGTAATTTATATTATATTTGTGATATTTATACATCATTTATTTGCTTACATACTAATCCTTCTCACTAAACAAAAACAATGATTTCTAACATCAAATTGTCACATAAGGTTAAAGAATGAGTACGTATTACCTTTTGCTCTCTAAATCGTCCATCTTTGATGCTGTGAGCTAAATCATCTAATCTTTTTCTTTCTACAATGAAATCTAGAACTAGTTCCTTATCAGAGTTAAAATTATCCCTAGCTATCCAAAGAAAATCTCCAACA
Source organism: Nephila pilipes (assembly GCA_019974015.1). NCBI lineage: Eukaryota > Metazoa > Arthropoda > Arachnida > Araneae > Nephilidae > Nephila > Nephila pilipes. The sequence continues at coordinate 85,787 of BMAW01038208.1, read as the reverse complement.
TGCAATTTTCTCACTTCATACTCGACACCACATTTTTGCAGCTCAGAAATAAATTGTTTTTTATTTTTTCCTTGCCTGAAATATATATATAAGATAAAACAAACATATCAAATGCTTTAAAATTCTTTGAAAATTGGTTCAGAGGGAAATATGATAAAGTTGTATTTCCAATGCATATATAAAATAAGTGTGTAGAAAATTGGATTCTAAAGACCACAAGTTATATATAATAGTTAATAATATATAATATGCAGATATATATAAGCTTAAATTTAGAGAAAAATATTTCATTTGTATATTTTCATATAGATCCTTTACAAAAAGGAAAAAAAGAAAGAAAATGTTATCACACTTCATTGATTCAAAAAATTTCGTGAAAATAATAGAAAAATATAGCACATATAACAATCATTACCTAACAATCTTAAATATATATTTCATTAAATAAAACTTCTGCTAAACTTTCATTGTTTAAAGTCTATTTAATATCAGGTATGTAAACCTGCATGTAATTTAAAAACTTAATTCCGATTTTTTTTTTTCCCAAAAATTTTTGAATTAAAAAATAATTTTTAAAAATACCATTTTCATTTAAAAACAGTATAAATCTTAAATTTTAATTAAGAAAGCAGTTAATGATTATCTATAAAGTCTTTCTCAAATAATTACAATTACATTTTCAATGTTTTTCAACATTTTGGGAACCTTTTTTCACTCAATGGTGGCTGATTGATTGAACTTTATGACAAGCAATTCAAGCTCCCAACCTTTGAATTAGAAGAAAACTTGTCTTGTTGCTTTTATTGACACCTTAGACAATTCCGCCAAAAAGAAATTCCCTGCCAGTTGAGCTATTAAAAACTTTAATTTTTGTCATTATTGAAGAGAGCAGATGAGTAATCCCTTCCAATATCTTGATGATATGCGACGATTGAGGGACTTAATGACATTTTAGAGAAGGTAGTTTTTCCAGCCTTTACTGCAATTGTTATATATTCTCTTTAAATTACATTGAGTTCTATTTAGGTAGTTTTCAATGACATCATCAGTCTCTAGTTGAGATGGCAGGTCTATTTGATGCATCCACCATAGCCCTTATATCAGTAGTTGTGATTTATGAGTAGAATCTTAGACATATGGAGGCAAGTTTGCATTGAGGGAGGGGGGATTATGCAACAAGTAATTCTAGACTGGCTGCAATCTAGTGTTTAAATCCTAACCACTTCCATGTCTTTGTCACTGATGGAGATTGTTTTTCACTCCAAGGTGAAAAGATCAGTTGACCTTAGACGATGGGTAACTCAATCTGTCAGTCCAGAGAACTTGTCCAGTCTTCTTTGATGATTCTTTAGATAATCAAACTGAAAAGGAATTCCCTATCAGGTCAGTACTAGGTGGTTTTAACTCCTATTATTGAAGAGAGCCACTTCACATTTATAATCATGTTTCCAAAAACCTTAAATTATATATTATATGAAATACATCGTTTCTGAGTTACAGCGCTCAAAGGTGGAGAGCATTTCTTCTCCATCTGAAAGTGAAAAGGTATGAGTAAAAACAAGAAATAACATTTTAGTATTGAAAGACTGGTTTAGAGTGGGGATGGGAGGTGTGGACAGATTGTGCCTGTATTTGTGACATCACCACAAACTGCGCCTGGGAGGGAAGAAAAAATGGGATCAAAGTGAGATGACAGTAATGAGTGAAAGTGGAGTAGGACCTATCAAAAATGAATGCACGAAGTCCAATCAGGGTGTGACATTATATTATAAATTAATTAATTATACAATGTTCCTACATGATAATTAATGATACAATGGAACAGTCTGACTTTCAGATTTAATCCAACTACCTTTTTATTTATAGATGTGTTAACCATAAAATAATGGAATTTACATATTTTTCACAGTTGATAAGAAACACACTTTTTTTTTTACCATGTTTCATGCTCAAATGACCCCCCCCCCTCTTCCAGCTTTTGTACCCTGTTTTTTTTGCAGGCTTAGAATGAATTCAAGATATAAACATAATGAATATAATAACAAACAAATTACTTTTTCAGAAAGTTATTATGAACTTTTATCAAAATATTCATTTTAAATCAATTTCACAAATCAAAAAGTAAACAAAAATCCACATACCCAGACATAGTTTCACAATGATCAACACAAAGCAAAATACTGAAACGTCCAGGAAAAAGATAAAAAGTCTTGCTATTAATTGGAAAAGAATCTGTATCATACTGAAGAACATTTTCTGCTTCTTTTGGATTACGTTCAACTTGGAACATTGTAGGAATCCTGCCTACATTTATGGTCTTCACTTGAACAGTATTCTTAGAAACTCGGGGTGGAATAGGCTTAGTTACGGACTTAAGAGCTTTTGCTGTATGATTACCAATACTTGAAGAAGCATCAGTAGATGATTCTGTAGATGATTGAGAACTACTAGATGAAACTAAATTTGAAAAAGAAAAGATTCTTTACAGAAAACCATTATGTTATCATATAAGATCATTATAAACAGACAAAACCAATAAAAAGTATTTCCTCTTCACTTAATAAAATCATACATCTAAATATTACTTTTTTAATGATTATTTTAAAAAAAATCTGTTCAGATACATTTACTTAAAGATATAATTTCTTAGAGTTCTTTTAATTTAATTGTTACTAATTTTAATTTTATTATTACAATACATGATTATAGAATTCAAGATTATTTTAAAGTGTAGCAATTCTAACTTTTATTATAAAATAGATATAATTACTTTCACTGACTATCAAAATATTAAACTGCAGAATGACATGAAATAGATAACTATTTTAGTTATAAGACAAAGAATACAGTTGTTTCAACTATCATTTTTAGCTCATAAAATCCCCAAAAGTGATTTTTACTCATATCATAAAGTAATTTTTAAAAAAAGATGCATATTTATGTTTCTCAAATTATAGTACTTGTAATCCAGTATTATGCAAACAGGTCCGATAAATGAAAATGTATCAATAATATATATTCTCTTAAATACACTATCCAAAATATTAATGCAGTAATTCTGCACACAAAAATTCACTCCTGTTTATATAGTATATAAGATAGTAACTTTTTAACAACAAAAATAGCTATTCCTACATCAAATTACTTAGAGTATTAAAGCAAAAGTCATCATTATTATATGGTACATTTGTACTTAAAAATAAAAGTGGGATATTAACTACTTCATAGATTCAAATTAGCTATAACAAACCAAAGAAACTTACTGTATTTCAATATTTCATATTGAAAAGAGTCGATCTTAGTGTTATATTATTTTTAATGAAAGAAACATTAAATTTTTACAATTTCAAACCTTATGTTAAGAGCTTACAATTTTCTAACATAAAGGAAACATTTAAGCATCTTATCCATGACATTAAAAAAACTTAAAAGATCAGAGCCAAATCATGATTGATATTGCAATTCCCTAATTTTATTTAAATTAAGAAAACTGCAAACTTTAATCAACAATAATTATACCATTTAGAATATTTTAGCCATTCATACAAATAACACACAATCTATTCACAGAAACTAAAAAGAATTTCTAAAACTCCATAAAGAATCATAGATCAATCATTTAATAATACTATACTTAGAAGCAACATGAGTCCTATTTGCAACAGATCACTTTTCAGTTTCAGTCAAGAGATTCATTTGGAATTTATCAATTCAGTTCACGTCCGAGTCGGCATCACTCTCTCAAAACTTCCACATCATTCCAATATATATATATATATGGTCACTCTCTCTAGAATCCCAACCTAACTTACAATCCAAATTTACAACTTAAATAAGAAATCTATCTTACCAGTCCATTTGTTCTTAATTTCACAGCTTTCTTTGACACAACTATACAGAATAATACTGTTAGTGGTACTTCCTTCAATTAACAAAATTAACAGAAGAATTTCAATCTAAATCAATTTCTAACCACAAGTCCTAATCTTCTATCTCCCATTTTCCATTGCTTGCATATCATTTATACACATCATTGTATCTAAATCACTTCATTTCAATTATATTCTTATCTAGTTTACTTAATCTTGTTTCATTGGTTGGGAAAAAGTGAGAATTTTATCAATTCAAATCAATATAGGTCCCAGAGGTTAGTGAAGAGAAAAATCGTGAATAGCCCAACGTCACATGCCGATCGCAAGTTCACGATCATAACCACTAGACTTCTACAGCCACAAGAATTATTCACAGGTAATACATTAAGCATTTAGTCAGATGATTAAGGAATAAGTCATATTTTATATAATTGTCAACAGAAATCAGTGGAACATTTTAGTATTAATTTATGTGTGTCATTTTTAAATACATAATTTCTAATACTTTACACAATACCACCTTAATATCCATTTTTTAAAAGAATTTAAAATTCATACTACACATAAATTCTTACAAATATTAATTATATACACACAAGCAATTCTCTCTCCCTCTCTCATTGAATTTAATTTATAAGATTGAATTCAGTAATAGATTTCAAGCTAATTTAAACATAAAGATATATTTTAATGATACTTGAAATTTGTCACATTTCAAGTTCTAATATATACATCTCACCTACGTTTGTTTATAACAATTTATAAATATATGTTGCTCAGTTTTTGAGATTAATTATAAATATTAACATAGAAGAGACAAGAATGTTTTTATTTCAATATAATTTAAAAGAATTTTAAAAATCAAGATAATTTTTTAATCTTGTAAAAGATTTCTGGAAAAAAAATCTGAAACTCAGGTTTTAAATAGTCGGTATTAGCCACAAGGATCAATAATATTCAAACATATATTAATGTTCAAAGAAATAATAACTCACTGTTACTTTGTTTCCATTCAGTTAATTTTGCATCTAACATAGAACACAGTTTATCACCTAAAAGAAAAACAAAAATTTATAGAAATATATTAATTAAAAAAAATTACATGGAACATTTTTTCTTGGATAAAAATCAATTTTAAAATTGATCTCTCAAGGATTCCAAATCTAACTATCACATTTTAATAAGACAAAAGTTAAAAGCCTTGGTATAAATACATTCCAATAAACAATTTTTTTTCTTTTTTTTACAAATAGCATTAACTGTTATATTAAGTAATAATGCTCAATTTTTTTTTAATTAAAAGTTCTACATTCTGCCCCTTCCCATGACACAACTTTTTTTGCAATACTTTCGAAAATTTAAAAGAATTCCTAGAAAAAAGATTTTTTTTAAATTTAATAAATTGGCACCATTTCACCAGCACATGCGAGAAAGTCGCCAAAAATGATACAACCGAAGCTAAACGGAATACAAGTTTACTGTGCGTTGTTGTAAATAAAATCTGCTTGGCGAGATTTGGGCCGGCAAAATAGAAAAGTACCAATAAATTACTTGCAAAAATGATATTTAAAGCATTGGTTTATTTTATAATTTGTTAAATTAGAACTAATATATATGTTACTTAGATACTTAAAAAATATATTGAAATTACAACACATAGATCTTTTTTAAATTTTTATTTCTGCACACTGTAATAATTTTAAAGAGTTCATTGATATGCTTAAGAATATAGCATAAAATATTGAATAACAAAAATAAGTCTGAAAATTATGGTAGTTATTTATCATATTTAGATTTATTCTTAAAAATTGCTTATTCACGAGTGCTTTCTCATTCAAATCTCGAGTTTAGTTTAGTTTAGTTTATATTAACGTCGCACTAGAAGAAACACGAGGGCTATTGGCGACGGACCTCGTAATTTTGAACCACGGTCAAGTGACGAGGACAACACCTGAGCTGGCACCCCCCTCTCCTAACAACCACACCACGCCAACGGGAGGACTTTGGGCCCCGAACAGATTTAACGTGCATCAGCCCCGGCTACACGGCAGGTCTTTGGCGGCCAAGGATCGAACCCGCGACTGAACGAAAACCGCCAGCCGCTAGTCCACGACCTTGACCACTAGGCTACCACGGCCCCATTTAAATCTCGAATAGAAATGCTAATGCACTCCTGAGAAAAATTCATATACAAGGATGAACAACATATTTGGAAGGGAACACTGAATTTATACTGAAGAACTTGAAGAAGCAGGTTTCAGTCATTTTACTATGAACTATAAATACAATTTTAAATTCAACAACAGGTGAGTGAGTGAGTGAATGTAAAGTTTATTGGTGCAAGAGCCAGATATGGCTATGCTGCGCCAAACAAGATTAAACTGTGGTCTAGACGTGAAGTTGAAAAAAAGGTAAAAATGGTTGACAAGATGGAGGGTCGAAAATAGAGAAGGATCGCTAGGGTATCCCGGGAGTGCGTCACCCGTGTTTACCAAAGACAGTAAACCCCATGGGAAAGTAAAAGATCGCTAAGGTGCCTCGGGGTCATGATTCCCGTACTTACCTGAAGAAGGCAAGTCCCTGAGGTCCCCTGATATAATCCCCAGGGGCAGGGTGCCCGGCTATACCCCCAGACGCTGGGTACCCATTTTAGTCGCCTTTTACGACATGCATGAGCTACAGTGAGACTATTCTGTCATCCCCGGTCACCACATGGGTCATTCAACAACAGGTACTCATACCCAAAATGTCAGAAAAATTTAGGGTTTTGCAAAATGGCATAAGAAACAACAAGGCACAGCTTGACGTCATCTCAAATCATATCTTGCAAAATTTATGTGGAGAAAATATGTAGGAAAAAATGTTTTTGATGAAATATTGAAAGAATGGCCTTGAAATGTTGAGTGTGATGTCATAAAAATTATTTAAAATATTCTTATCAAACATATATGTTTTTTATTATTTACTGGTATGCGATTTTTAGACTTCAGTTTCACACCTCACTTGTTTGGCAATAACATTGGTGCATTTGCAATTTAGCAGGCACCGGTATAATAGGGAAGTAGCAAAAAAATTTAACATTTTATATTCAAATGCAGAAAAAGATTTTACCTGGTTCTATTTTCTTTTATTAATAATCAAGAAATTTATTATTTTAAAAGATCTGATAAATTTGTACTACATATATAAAATCAAAAATAAAAGTTTAAAAGAGCATGATTTTGTGCAACGGTAAATAAAACTACAGATAATTCAGCCAGTACAAATCTCACCTAGCAGACATTATTGGCAACAACACACTATACACATATTGTGTTTGGTGTCAGTTGCATATTTTTTAGTAACTTTATCACTGGCGAAATGGAAAAGTAACAATTTTTCACTCAAGAAACAACAAATTATAGTTACAAACTATGAAAAGTAATTTCCAAACCATTATTAATGATAAACATATAAACAATCCAAATGGCATAAAAGGCAAGATGATATAAAAATGCTTAAACATTGTGGACTACTCCACAAAATCAATTTAAATTTGACATTAGAATGCATTTCAAAGTAATAGTTAAAATTATAATTATTTTCAATAGTTCCACAGATTATTTAACCTGCTTGCCATATCTGATTTTACTTTAAAGAAATAAATCAGTCAAGAGATAATCACTATGAATATTAAACTGAAATCATAATATCAATATTAAAAAGTTATTCCCTTTAAAAAATTATACATCCATAACCAAGAAATTTATAAATCTGTAGGATCACTTAATTATAGCTTCAACATGAATTAATAGAATGAGTCTATCAAATTCTCTATAAGTTATAAATTTTAAACTATTGATTTCTGTTAAAACATTTGTAAAAAAAAATTTCAAACACCATTTTTACAATCAAGAATTAATCATATATCTCATGAAATAGACAAGATAAATGTACCAAAATATTCCAACATTTTTGCTTCCTTCCCAGAGGATAGTGGCAGAGGATATTTTTTTAAGGAAGAAAGTGCCTGAAAAAAAAAAAGTATTGCATGCAATTTTTTGTAATTAAAAAATGTATAAAGATTACATATTAAGATTATGTGCAATCTTGAAATACTAACATTAAATGAATAAAAAAAATCAGTTTATTATATAGATCCAATTAGTGAAATTAAATGAGTAATGAAAAATCATACACCAAATTACTAGATTTTTAATATTCATAAACGTATAAGCATTGAATGAAAAATATAATACAAGAAAAACGTGTTTCTCTTTGTCCTTTTGCAACTTGTATCCCGTTAAAAAAAGAATGCATTGCAAAATAATAGCAGTGGATGTTAGTGGATTTGTGGTGCAAGAGCCAAATCTCGCTACGATGCGCCAAACGTTTGTTGAAAACTCCTGAAGGTTTTTTTAAAACCAAATAAAAATTAGATAAGAGCCATGATGTAAGAAAAAAATTAGTAAAATACTAAAATAGATTAAATTCCCAAATTAGACTTAATAATCCAATACTATATAAAATGGCAAACAAGTTATGGCGGGGTTCCCCCAACAAGGCAAAATAATAGTATACTTTAGCATAAGTATATTGAACTTTCAATCCTTTTTCTGCAGCATCTTGCTTCCATTCCGTTAACCATTTCACAAATAACGGATTTGGACTCGTATACTTTTTTTTAATACGATGTTTAACAGATTTATCCATGTTTCGTGGAAAGGAAATTTAACTATAAATTTAAACAACCCGCAAGTTTATAATTGTAATGAACCGCTTGTTGGTTTAAGTGTTGATTGATTGATTGATTGATTGGATATCGCAACAGCTTTTCAGGCCACATTCTAAAAGAAAACAATAATTATGGAAAATGTACAAAAAAATGATGAAAACTATGATTTTACAGTTGTATAACATTTTTGAAATGGGGAAACAATCTGTATCTCCTAGTCGGAAAAAAATCGACCAATACAATGCTTTAGAACTTTTGTGCCACCTGGTACATATAATAATCTAAAGTTTACAAATAATAAGATTTGTAGTGAATTATCTGTTTATATAAACGTTTCACCTAATTAAAGAGAAATATAGGTACAGAAAACAATGGCAAAACATCAGATACCCTCCTTTGAAACCCATAATTAAAAACCTCAGAAAGCAGATTAAAAATTAAAACAATACCTTTACAAAAAAAAAAAAAAAAAAAACTTTAAAAAAAAAAAAAAAAAAAAATCGGAAAACCTACTCCTCCAGCTTAATATCGAAGATAAATCCCTTTTTAATATGAACAGAAAACTTTCTAATAAATACTAAACTATCCCTCCACTAACAGGCAATAATGGTCTGGTATTCTCTGATAAAGAAAAAGCTGATCTGCTTGCCCATAATCTTGAATCTTCGTTCCAGGAAAATCCAACTCCATACGATGATGAACACATTGAAAAAACAGAATTAATAGTTCAAAATTATCTTGAAGCCCATACCAGTTTTAATTTCTCTCCCCCTCCTCCCCTCGCCCTCTAAAATAGCTACCATAATTAAAAAGTTAAACAAAAATAAAGCTGCGGTAGAGGATAGCATTCACAATCAAGCCTTTAACTACTATCCCCTCAACGTACTTACTCCTTTCACAAAAATTTATAATAAATATCTCTTGTATGCGCATTTTCTAAAAATATTGAAACATCCAACTATTATTCTCTTCCCCAAACTCGGCCAAAACTATCCCATTCCATCCAAATATTGATCTATCAGTCTATTAATTTCTATTTCAAAAATCTTTGAAAGAATCCTGCTAACCAGAATACTCTGTCTCATGTTTCCACTAATAATATTCTTCCAGATTCACAATCCGTCTTCCGTGCTAAGCACAGCTCCTCTGTCCATCAACTGCTACAGGTTGCGAATGCCATTACTGAAGGATTTAATACCAAACAAGTATCTGGGGGTATCTTCCTCGACATACAAAAAGCTTTCGATCGCCTCTGGCACGATGGATTGATCTTCAAACTGATCGAATTAAATCCCCCTCCATAATAGTTATCTTAAATATCTTTTTAAAAAAAAAACAGACTGGCACTTAACGATTAAACAAGTTCAATTTTCATTAGAAAATCCAGAAAATAAAACAAATAACCTCACCGATACAATCTCAGAAATAATCCGAAATAACACTAGAGAAGCACAATTATCCAAAATAAAATTCCCACCATGGTGGAACAGCACCTGTAGTCACTTATATATGCTCAAAAGTTTTTTTTTTTTTTTTTTTTGAAAAAAGGTCATACACGATGTTTTTCTACAACTATGGAATAAATGTAAACAATATTCGTGTAACTGAGATCTCATATTAAGCAAGAGAAGAAAGAATGTTGGAATAAAATATGCAATGTAGTATTTAATCTCAGAATCTTTTATAATATTCTTTTCTTTCAACTAACAAGAATGCAGAATCAACGTTAAATCTCTTTCAGTATTCAGTATCATAACAAATGTATAACTCAACCTTAAAAACAAATCCATATTTTTGCGAACTTTTCACATCCAATAATGATTCACACGAGCCTCTTCCCGCAAATTTTCTGAATATATAAGACAATCTCCTTAATAAGCCATTCCACATTTTTGAATTAAATAGAGCTAAAAAATACGACTTCAAGAGCAGGTCAGATTGCAGCAGCTTTCCTAAAAAAAACTAAAGCAATAGCCGAATTATTATTGTTCTTAACTATTTTCAGTATTTATTTGTGAGAAATTAATGGAACACATGTCATGAAAGCATGTAATTATTCTCCCATTAGCGAAAACTGCAAAGATAAAATTAAAATTTCATCTTATAGACCAATGGCTTTAACTTTCGTATGTTCTGAAACGTTCTGAAGAATTTTTGTCGCACATATTTTACTTTCTTATAATAGAACGAAAACTTCATCCTCATCATTATGGCTTTGTACCATTTAAATACAATAGAACAGCTACATATCTTATACACGAAGCTATCGAAGACGTCAAACGAGATTTAGTTTATGTAGATGGTCTTTTATATAAGTGTCTTTAAATTGGAATTGCATGAAAAATGGAACTAATGATATTAATACTTCTTGCTTCACGATCTCTACAGAATCGATGGGAAAAAAGGCTGCTCTAAAAAAGTTTGTTCAGGGCAGGGTCCTCTCTCCCATATTATTTACAATTTATATGCACGATCTCTTCAAAACATTAGAAACAGGAGTAAAATACTTAGTATATGCAGATGACCTCTTCATTTATTGTTCTTATCAGCCCCTGGATATTACAAGAAGAAAATTGAAAATTACTTTAGGAAGAATAACACATTGGCGCAATTATTATAAACTGTCCTTAATCCCAGATAAAATTACAGTAAAGCAACTTTTGAATAAAAGATTACAAACAATTCCTAACATTATGTTGGCTGGATTTCCTACCGCATGGCAAACTTCAATTAAATATCTGGGAGTGTATTCTTTCAAACAGAATCAAAATAGATCTATAATGAGTAAAATGAAATACAAAGCTCTGAAAAAGTTAACGGCCTTAAAAGTATAGCATATATGTACTATGATCCGAGAGTAAAAGACTTAATCAAATTAACTAACAATAGCATTTGCAGTATTTTTTATTATACTTGTGATCATAAGCAATTGTTCGATTATCAGCTCAAACCTTTTAATACAACATAAATCAAAGCACTTTGAATCGCATTGAATCTCCCAAAATGGATACCAAACATTATACTTTCAAAAATAGCTGGACAGGAAATACTTTCGGAGAAAATAAAGCTGACGAATAAATATTTTATCTCTCAAATATCAAATGGTACATATTCACTTCTGCACTTCAAAAACCGTGATATTATGAATCTAAAAATTCCGGAAGGAGATAAAAACAATATCTTATATTTTTCGTAAATTAAATATTAATGGCGAAAAATAGTGTCCATCCCTAGAAAACTGCCCTTCACGGAGCTTCCGAATGAAATTTACACCGATGAATTTCGATTTAGGACAAAAATTTACCTATTCCTCTTATTAGAGGTCTATTTGATGAAACAGGGAACAACAGCTACCCTGGATTGAAATCGTGTTATTATGAAAGTTGTTAAATGATACTGCTCATTCTAAATGAGAAGAAAAAATTGCAACAGAAATCTATTGCAGAAATATAGACTCAAAACTTAAATTGTGTTGTATTTTATCAACCGAAAACTCTAAATCATTTTTTATAACCCATTTAAAAATTTTCATACCAAGAAATTTTTGTTCTTAACTTCGTAACTATATATGTTTGCATACTTAAAATCTCCCAAACATAAAAGTGATTAGTGGTTTTGGAGGATATTGTTTCTAAAATAAATTTTTACAGATAGTGACGATACCAATGCGCATTACTTAAGTAGAAATTGGTATGATTACATAAAATATTATAACTATTAAGCTTTCTGATTCATTTTATCTTGGAATAAATTTTCATGAACTGATTTAATTCAGAAAAATAGTGATTTTTTTTTTTTTTGTCGTCTCTGCCTTTTTTCCTGCCTTTTAAAATTTACTGGGTTATTTCACGATTAATGCAGATGAAACATAAAAATAGTTTTATGGTTGTAGTAAAGGGTGGAACTAAATCGAATTGCATTGAAGAAATATGTGTTAGGAATATGAAATGAAATAAAAAAGTTGGGTGGTTTCATAGAAAACCGTTATTTAGAACTATTGAATACATTATTCGTAATTTATTTGTTGTCTATTCTTTAACGGTTATTTATAATGCTTGGCAATTTTTACGGGTCTTTGTTTAATCTACTATCTGGTGGGCTCTACCTCTGCGATTTTTATCTTTTTGTAAAGTTGATTTCGTGAATTCCTTCAGTATTGAAGATTCTTAGCTCTGAAGTGAATTTTTTTAAAATTCTGATTTATTTTTGAACGATGGTCGGGCTGATGAGGGTGGCATTCCACTTTCCTAGCTTCCATACCACGCGATCTTTGTACGGAAGCTATATGACATAGAGCACCGACATATTTAACTAGCACCAATCTCTCTAAAATAGTCTTTTTGTGGCATCAGAACTAAAGCCCACGACTCAACTGAAACACCAGCAAACACGAACTCGCAAGCATGACCAATCGGCTTCCGTATCCGTTAGACTTGTTCTGAGTAATGCCAAAAACGTTTGTAATATAAATTAACATGCCACGCAGCCTAAAAGAAGAAAAAAATTATTCCGGTACATGCATTTTAAATATAATTGAAGGACGATTGCGTATGTGAGATTAGTTCTCTCCTCTGGAAATAGAAATTTATTCATTTTCACTCCGTACGACTATGGAGTTATTTTTTGGCCACAAGCGAGACAAACTTTGATTAAAGAAACTGTATTTAATGTTGAGGATTTGCTTAAGTCTGAAGAAATCTATTGCTTTTAATAATATAGAAAAATATCACCCATATCTCCGAATAGATCCTCTCAGTACTCTCGAGTCGTCATGTCTTCCTTTGTATCTCTCCTGTAAGTACCGCCTCTCTTTGGACCCCTTTTTGCTCCAATTATACTTGCTTGGATGATAGACCCAAAAGCCGCTCCTCCGGGTCAGTACTATCTTCTGATGGCGTCATTTCTCTAGTGGCACTGCGGCGGCACACACGATATCCATATTACTGTAGTCAATAATAATTAATTTTTCCTAAAATAAATCCGAAATGATGCAATATTAGGCTATTACCTTTCACAAATCTCAAATGCCAATAATTGGCGAAACGTTTATTTAGTTAGTTAAAGCTGCCTCTGTTAAGGCTGATTAATTAATTCATTGCTAATTAACGCCGCACTTACTAGTAGAAGCAATACAAGGATTACTGGCGAAAGGACTTCGTAATTCTGAATCGCATTCACTCTATAAAGTGACGAGAACGAGCTGTCCCCAACATCTCCTAACTACCATATCACGCTAACGTGAGTACTTTGAGTCTACTACATGACGAATCTTTAGTTGAATCAGGACTCGAAAACCTGATATTTGACTGAAGCAACGTCAGCCACAAGCTCACGACCTTGGCCACCCTCAGCTACTAGGCGCTATATTAAGATTGAATATAAAATTGAATTCGATTTAATGAATTATTGCATTATATTTACAAAATACGATATAAGTGAGTCGCAAAAGCTAATTTATTCAAAGCTTCATTATGAATGATTTCCATAATCGAAATGAATAAGATGTATTCACTTTTTTGCTAAGAATAGTTTATACGCTCTTAGAAATTATTTCATTAAATTCGGAAGAAAAATATGAAATTCATATGTGGTTTTTTTAATCTAGAGTAATTCTTGCCATTTTAGTAACAAAAAAGGAACATGACTTATATGAATGCATTTGAAATGCTTTGATATTTATTAATCTGAAATAAATTTTCTCAGATAGGGATAACGGCCTTTGTTGCCCTATGTCCCTCATCAATCAATCAAACATATGAATGCAACATGAATTAGTTTTAGCTTAGTTTCTATAAACGTCGCACTAGAAGCATCACGAGGGTTATTGGTGACGGACCTCGTAATTTTGAACCTCGGTCAAGTGACGAGGACGACAACTGAGCTGGCACCCTCCTCCCCTAGCTTCCACACCATGCCAATGGGAGGACTTTGGGCCACAACAGATTTAACGTGCATCAGCCTCGGCTACACGGCGGGTCTTTAGCGGCCAAGAATTGAACCCGCTACTGACCGAAAACCGTCGGCCACGAATCCGAAGCTATGACCACTAGGCTACCGCAGTCCCTACTGGCGACGGACCTCGTAATTTTGAGATCCGATCAAGTGATGAGGACAATACCTAGTTCGTCCCTCTCTCTCCAAATTTGCACACTGCGCCAATACGAGGACTTGATCAGGTTTAACGTGCATCACCCTCGCTATAAGGCAGGTCTTTGTTGGCCTCAAGGCTTGAACCCCCGACTGGACAAAAACAACGCCGACCTCGAGTCTGCTACCACGATCGTGGACACCTCCATCTCAAGATTTTAGCTTTAGTTTTTATTAACATCGCACTAGAAGCAACACGAGGGCTACTGGCGACGAACCTCATAATTTTGAACCTCGGTCAAGTGACGAGGACGACACCTGAGATGGCGCTCTCCTCTCCTAACTTCCACACCACGCTAACGGGAGGACTTTGGGCCACGACATATTTAACGTGCATCAGCCCCAACTACACAACGAGTCTTTAGCGCCCAAGGCTCGAACCTGCGACTGAACGAAAACCGCTGGTTACGAATCCGAAACTATGACCACTAGAAAATCGCGGCACGTCATTTAGGGTAAATGATTGTCACCAGCGCACTCCATCCATCGGTGTGAAAGCTCCTTGTTTAAGTAAACCCGTACATGCAGTGGTTGGTTGGTTTTATCAACGTCGCACTAGAAGAAACATGAGGTTATTGACGACGGACCTCGTAATTTTGAACCTCGGTCAAGTGACGAGGACGACACCTGACTTTCACACCGCACCAAGAGGAGGACTTTGAGTCATAACAGATGTAACATGCATCAGTCCCGGTTACTTGGCGGGTCAAAAGTGGCATCAAGGCTCGAACCCACGTCTCGACAAAAACCACCGGCCTCGAGTCCGCTGCCATGACCATTAGGCTACCCCGGTTACTCACCGTACATGCAATTGGCTAGAGCTCCATCCTGTTGAAACAAAATCTGTGTTGTCTTACATGGTTGTGGATAGAACCAAATTAACATGTCCAGATAATTGCTTCTTGTTACTGTTTTTCAGCAAAGTATAAAGTTCCATACAACCTCGTGAAAGCATAAAAAAAATACTTATTTTTGGTGAATCTCTTTGCAATCGAACACACACACACAATTTTAAGGGAAGACACACTTCTCCTCTCTCTAATATCATGATTGATATTTCCTGCTAAATGGAAGGTTGCTTCGTTTAAGAAAATCGGTATATGAAATCTTCACCTTCCAATTTCTCTTGGAAGAGAACACGAAAGTTGAATCGACCAATTTTATCTTTCTCTGTTAAATATTGCGCCAATTGTAATTGATAGGACATTAAATTTAATTTTTTTCGCAAAATTTTCTATGCAATTTTCAGGGGCATTCAAGCTTAAGGGCGGCTGCTGTCGCAAACTTCGAACAAAACTGCCTCACTCTCCCGATTTTTTTCTCTTGAGTTGGAAGTTGGAAAAATATTGGTATAGTATTTCTCTTCAGTGTCATTGATTACCTATTGTATTATATAAAATAGATCCGAAAATATAACTTTTTTAAAACCTAGATATTTGTGCTATAACCCTGTATAACGGAAAGACATTTCAATTTTATTAACCTAGAGCATTTTAAAAGGTAGTAAAGCTAGTATTGCTAAAATAGTTGATTGAAGAATTCATCCATTCCTTTGTATTAAACTCTGAAAAATTGAGTAGAACAGATGTACTATAGCCAGTATCAATCTCATAGTTTAAGATAAAGCAACACCTTTCCCATGGAAAAATTTATTCTATGGAAAATAAAGAAATGAACCTCCCGCCATTGTAATTGAGCGTAATTTAGGCGGAAGGCTTGGGCGTCAAATTTACTCCTGAAAGCTTCAGACGCACTCCTTTCTCCGTAGATAAGTTCATGAAGTGAACAGGAAAGTTATTGGTGCAAGAGCCAGATGTGGCTATGCTGCATCAAACAAAATGTAACTGGTCTAGAAGTGTGAAAAAAAAAGACAAACTGGTTAACAAGGTGGGTCAAAATAGAGAAAAATCGCTTCGGTAACCTAGGGAAGCGACACCCTTGTTTATCAAGGACAGTAGACCCCTTAGGAAAGAAAAACACTTTTATATAAGCTAGACTCTGAAAGGCCCTTAGTGAAAGCTTTTCTTACCGAGAAGTTTAAACAGAAGTAGAGAAGAGCTTTTAATGGTGTCCTACATAGTTTTAAGCGTCAATCCTACGGCAAGGACGACTTACCACCTTACATACCCTCCACTCGAATTTTTTTTTTAAAGTGAAATAAGAAACCTCATACGTAGAACCAAAATCTTATCCATTTCAGAATGAGCTATTTAAGCAGCTAGAGCGGTGTTTGAACCAAGAAACATATTCAGTGTTCGAGTTTCGGGCACAAAATACAGATTTAACTACACGACGCTGAAAAATGAAATTACAAAATATACAGCAAGGTGATTTAGAATTCCATTACAGGTAAAGATTAGATTGGATTGCTTAAAGACTAACATTTCTCCTTTTATTTTCCCGTTACGCCTAACAATTCAGAGTAGTAACTAATCTCAATATACTCTCCCACAAATAACGAAATACTTCTTGAGATAAAATCAACTTTCACTTACAATGAAACTAGCATTTAGTGTTGCGTCAGTACTATCAGATTAGAAACATACGTAGACAATGAAGAGGCTTACAGATACTAAAAATAGTTTATTCAAACAATTTTCAACAACGCATAGTCACTACAATTAAAACAAAATGGTGAAGCTTGAAAGTTGTGCTTTGAAAACAAACATTTTCCCACAGATTCCACATTTGTATGAATAAACTGGCCAGAAATTAAAAGTCTTCCATTCCAAGTTCACCACTTATCTATTTTACCCTTTTTTCCCTTGCGGTTATATACAAGACTTCGGGCCGTTTCTTCTTCATCTATTGCATACATTCTTTTATCTGATTCACTCAGAGTTGCTTCCATGTCTGAAGAAGGGCTCAAGAAACTAAGTGAGTAATTAGGCGTACTACATCCTTTTGGAGGGGAAGGAGTCTTCATCTTTTCATCATAATCCTTTAGTAGACCACCAGCTGAGGTTTGTATAAGTTTTTCCTTCGTCGACTTTAGGGCAAA
Source organism: Nephila pilipes (assembly GCA_019974015.1). Classification (NCBI taxonomy): domain Eukaryota; kingdom Metazoa; phylum Arthropoda; class Arachnida; order Araneae; family Nephilidae; genus Nephila; species Nephila pilipes. The sequence continues at coordinate 68,053 of BMAW01038208.1, read as the reverse complement.
GGAGCTCGAAGCCGCAGAATCCTCTGGTACACATTTCGAAACCTTTGACCCTTTTCTGGACAAATTTCCCTCGGTTCTGCTGGAAGCACTCTCATCAACATTTCTTCTTCGATTCTCCATTTTAAAAACACTCGCAAGTGATTACTCGCTCGTCGAATTATGATAAAAATATAACAAATGTATAAAAATGAATTAGTCAAACAGGTGTTTAAGGTCTTATATAGTGAAACGATTTTGTGCGTCCTGGCGACTTCCCGCGTCATTATTGAAAATTTACATAGTATAGTGGCAGTAGAACATTTTACGCAAATATTTTGATTTTCGACAATTTCTACAGAGTAGCTTAACGGAGTTGATTATAAACAGCAAATGAACGACAACAGCAGCGTTTACTCTGACTCAGTTTTGATAGGGCTGATCCAAATGGAGATATAGTGAGTATAAATAATGATAAAAAGTATAATTTAATAGTAACGAAAATCATGGGCAAGTGTTTTTCAAAAAGCTACGCAAGGAATCATTTATAATGTAATTTTGAATGTCAAGATCACGAGAATGTCATCTAAGCTGGTATTTTCTCAACAAGCAACTTGAGGACTTTGAGGTATAGTATCAGCGATAGTGAAGTTTAATGATGCAAGAAGTAGGTATGGCTATTTAGCGCAAAGAAACGAGTTTTAATTATCTGCCCATTTGAAAAAATGGGGATGAAATAAAAGCAGGCTTACAAGGAGGGGAGTCAAAAATAGAGAAGGACAGCTGACGTAACCTGAGGTACGTCACCTGTGTTTACCGAAAATAGTAAACTCCATTGAAAAAAAAACTAGCACGAGATAATGATGGTTTCTTTGAGATCTAGTTGAATTCAAAGAGCAGAAACTTTGATTATTCTTTTAGGCGATCTTTGGTGGAATCAGCACCAGTAGTCACTAATTGAGTTACACTGAGGGACCTCGGGTAGTAGGGCCATGACAGCCTAGTGGTCATGGTCATGGACTCTCGGTTAGGGTTCGTTGAGTTGTGGGTTCGAGCCTTGATGCCACTAAAAATCAACCGTATAGCTGAGGCTGATGCACGTTAAATCTGTAGAGGCTCAAATTCCTCTCGTTTGGGTGCGGTGGAAGTTAGGAGAGGGGATGCTAGCCCAGGTGTCGTCCTCATCAATTGACCGAGGTTCAAAATCACGAAGTCCATCGTCAATCGTCCTCATGTTGCTTATCAATGTGACGTTAATAAACAATCATCATCCTTTTAATTTTACAGATTCGATACAGATTTTCTTTTATGAATCGATTCCGATTTAGTGCTAGTTTTAAATTGATTGTTGTTCATTAATCTAAAACAGTGTAATTTTAGATTATTTTTGTAAATAATAGCCGAGGTAGCCGAATGATCATGATCTTATTTCCATCCAGCCGTTGGTTCGAGTCCTGATGCCATTAAAGATCAGTCGTATAATGGTTTGATACTTGAAAAGAATATCAATGCTTTAGGCCCTCCTCTTGGCGTGATATGGAAGTTTGAACAGGAAGCGCCAACTTAGGTACCATCCTCTTCACTTGGCGGTGGTTCGAATTTACGAGATCCATACCCTATTGTCCTCGTGTTGCTTCTAAGTACGATGTTAATAAAGAGTTAATCAGTCTTTAGATAAATCTCCGACCGCCCCGGTAACCGAGCGGTTATGACCGCAAGCTCTTGGATGGCAGTTTTCAGTCTTGACATGTGTTCGAATATTGGTATCCGTAAAACCCCTCGCATATAACAAGGCTGACGCATATTATTTCAGTCAAAACTTAATGTCATCATGCTGGAGTGGTGTAGAATTTAGGAAAGTGGGATACCAGTACCGATATCATTCTTGTCATAAACCGTGGTTCATAATTACGAGATCCGTGACCAAAGCCTTCATAATGCTTCTAAGAGAGACGTTAATTGAAAAATTAATCAAGTTATTGATAAATCTCAGATTTCAATCATTATTATGTAGATTTCAATCATTATTATTTTGTTAAAATATGACTCTTTCGATAAACCTGAATAGACTCTTGAATAGGATTTGTCGAATCAATTTGTTGAATCAAGTTAAATCAACCAATTACAGTTGGTTGGTTTATTTTTTTGCCATAATGGTTAATTTGGACAAGTTCTCCTCTAAACACTGGCTAATTATGAAAAATTTTGATATGTAATGAATGAAAAGAATATTTCAAAGAGAGAAATAGTATCTTATTCCATAAAATCAAAGAACAAACCAACCGCTCATTATTTATGAAGAAGCATATTAGGTGATTTAGAAAAAAATCTTAAAGAGTAAGAAATGAATAAACAAAAAAGGGAAGGATTAGATAGCGAAAAAGATTTTTGTAGTTACAATTCTGTTTATTTCGGATGTAAAATGATGGGAAATTTTAAGTATGTGAACTTCATCTAATGCAATTCTTTCCGTTTTAGTAGAAAAAGGGACAAATAAAAAGGAATCATGAATTCTTGATGAAAACTTCATTAATTTAAATAATTGCTATGTTAATTGTGATTCTATAAATGCTTACGATACAGAAATTTATGAAGAAATTCATTTGAATCCTTAAAAAAACTATATCAAAAGTAAAGTTTTACTATAAAAGATGACATGATTGTAAGAAATGATAGGTGATATCAAAAATTATTCTCTAACTCAGCAATTTGTGTTCGGACACGTGTTTCTGAGACTTCTTTGTCAACATTTTCTTTAAAATAAAAGGAAATTATTCGAGTTTTCTTTACTTACACATTAATATGTATCTGTTTATAAACCCTCTAACAAAAAAAAATATTTTAACAAGAGAGCCTTTTAACTCAAGAAGTGCTGAAATCGACATCATATAAGAATTCAGACAATTGAGAACTCCTCTGATATTCAAATGGATAATATTTTTAAAAATAATTTTTTAATGAAAATTTTTTATTAATAAATTTCTCCAGTTTGCCCTAAAAGCGTTTCTTGAGTGTATAAAAAAATGTTCTTGAGCATTCTCAAAAACTTCGAATGTATTTTTAAAGAAGCTAATATTTAGTATAACAAAAAAGAGACACATAATTCTGATGGAAATTTAATTCCAGAGTATTTTAAACATTGTACAGTCGCCAAAAAAGGGACACTCATAACAACTTTCATTAATATAACCGTAGCTAGAAATATTTCGTATAAATATAATTGCTCGAAGGTAATTTGATTTAATTACTTATTCACATTGCACTAAGAAGCTTCACGAGAACTATTGGTGACGGACCTCGTAATTTTGAACATTGATCAAGTGACGAGAGTGAAACCCTGAGCTCTGCAACCTCCACCTCCAAACTTCCTCACTACACCAAAGGAGGAATTGGAGACTCGGCATATTTAACGTGCATCAGTCGCACAACAAGGGAGACCATTAGTGGCATCAGGACTCGAACTTACGATTTGACAGAAACAACACCAGTTTCGAGTTCGCAATCATGGCCACTTGCTCAAAGGAAACTAATTTTTGATTATAATTAATAACATGAACATAGTTAATTACAACTTCTTCAAAGAATTTTCTCATTATCGATGTCGATACTTTTTGCCTTACTTCTCATCATAAAAAACACACCAAATTTCAAATTACTTTTTATTCTCCTTGAAGTAGCTCATAAAATGTGTCCACTAATGGTGAATGAATTCTTAGGAATCTTACTTTAGAAAACTTTCTTCAGAATACTTTTCAAACCAGATGTCAGAATATCGAGTCAAGTGGAAAATTCCAAATAATAGAATCGTTTTGGAAGATAAACTTTTCAGAAAATTGGTTGAATGCGTCTTTGGAATTTCGCTATAATCATAATACTTTCTATAAACATTTAATTTCCCTTGACTGATTGATCGATGAGGTATTTTGGACAACAAAAGACATTATTCCTACCTAAAAAATTATTTCAGATTAATAAATATCGAAGCATTTCATCCTCTGTAAAAAAAATTTAAAAACTCTTTTTATTCGATACTGCTTTTTGTAAAAGCACTCTGAAGGAGATGGTGCAACGGGAATTTAATCCCGAGTGGAATGGCTTATTCAGATTTTGAAAAAACTGAAGCATTTAAAGAAACTTTGGAAGCTACCTACCAAGAAAACGCTCACTCTTATTCGGTCGACAAAATTAAGGAGGTGGAAAGAGTTGCTTCTGAGTTCCTTAATAATAATCACACTCTTTCTAAGTCCCCCTTGGCCACCCCAAATGAAATTAAGAAAATTATTTGAAAACTAGTCAATAAAAAGGCCCCTGGCCCAGATTCGATTCTAAAAATTGCTCTAAAATATATTCCAAATTAAAGCAATTATAAATCTTACCAAAATTATAGAGAAATGCCATATGTTAAATTATTTCCCTAATGTTTGGAAAGAAGCAAATATTGTTATGATTCCCAAACCAAAGCAAGATCACAAATTAACTGAAAATTATAGATCCATTAGTTTATTATGTACTACTGCTAATATTTTCGAGAGAATTATCTTGAAGAGGATTGAAAGTTACAATAATGAAATTAATTTTATTCCCTTCTTTCCTTTGGAAAGAAGCAAATATTGTTATTTATTAGTGTGGATTCCGTGAGGGTCATTCCAGTATTCATCTATTATTTAGAGTCACCAACATCATTAATGAAGGTTTCACCCACAAATTTTACACTATTGGTATTTTCCTGGATGTTAGGCGAGCATTCGATAGGATGTGGCGTGATGGTCTGATATACAAAATGACAAATTTCAAATTTCTTGCTTACTTCATTAGAATTGTTCACAGTTTTTAGCAGAACAGGTTATTTCAAGTCAAAATTAAAGACAGTCTCTCACCTAAAGGTACTATGACTGCAAGCTGTCCACAAGGCAGTGTTTTAAACCCATTTTTGTACAATATTGTCTCGTCAGATTTTCCACACTATGCTACGGTCGTCTTTCCTCTTCGCAGATGACTCTGCTGTGCTCACACAGGGTGCCAATCTCAAATACACAATTAAAGCTCTTCAAAACTATCTAGACACTCTTATACTTTGGTTTAAGAACTGGATGATTGCAATTAATGTTGACAAAACACAAGCCATCATTATCAGAAAATTTGGGAAAATCGACCCAGTTCTGAATTAAAAACTTTTCGAAGATGAAATAAACTGGTTTTCGGTGGTGCGTTATCTGGGCCTTGAATTAGATTCTATGTTAACCTACAGGCAACATATTGAATATATATCAGATAAATTTTGGAATAAAATCTATTTATGCATTTCCTTAATTGGCATACAATCTCCTCTTTCATTAAAAAAAACAAAATGCTGCTTTATAAACAGGTTCTTCGCCCAGTTATAACTTATGACGTCCCTGTTTGGGGTCGACTGTCCCAACCCACATGAAAAAAGTTCAAATTATGCAAAATAAGATTCTCAGGATCATGACCAATTCTCTCAGGAACATTAGAACACAGTAATTCACAATAATCTAAAAATGAGTCCATGGAAACATACATCGCCAAACTCTTTTGAAATTTATGCACCACTATTTTAAATCATGAAAACGAAATTATTAGGGCCCAAAGTCTATTCATAGATCCACATTTAAAATTTATTTTTCGATTACAAAACACAAAATGGTCTCTTCCAATAAAACCACCATAGTGAAAATTCAAAAAAAAAAAAAAAAAAAAAAAAAAAAAAAAATTATTAAAACCTACAAAAATGTGAGGGGAAAAGTTTAAATAAAAAATGTAAAAAAAAACCTCATTACCTCACAGCATTGTTACTGAAGTATCACTGCCTCTCTTTTGCCATTTTCACAGCTTTTTTTCTTTCATTTCCTATCTTTGTTTTCTGAATACGACATTTCGCAGGGGGGGGGGGGCATCGGCATGTCTCTTCTGTCATTACTTTCTCGTATAAATTGAGCATAAGCGATGACTCGATGACGCTCGTCAATCATCTTATATAGTAGTAGTAGGGAATCTTATTGAAGAATGTTCTAGAGTTCATTTATATGAGAGACATAGTTTATACAAGTCAACAGAATTTGTTCCAGATCTTTAATTCTTTTACAGGTAGAACAAAGTACATTATTCTGCAAATTGAATTTAGTTAAAAGTCCAGGGGTAGTTATCATTTTACTGAAAATCGGATTCCTAGAATTTCCTCTCTGCTGTTTATTGTTCACTTAAAAATAATGTCACTGATCGGTATGTTCCCCAACATTTCAAAGTATTTGTTGCAAATTTAATTTCCCTTTTTGCATGCATCAAAACATTCCCAAACCATTATTCTCCTGCATCTTTGTTCAACAGAAAACAACTGGTATTTTGGTTCAATTCTTCGTTTGACTTCCGCCACATAAAATTCGGCTACTGGACCAAAAACGCTAAATTTTGATTCATTAAAAAATATTACATCATTTCAAAAATGTAAATTTTCTTATTATTGGTATTGGAAAAATCCATGCATACTTTTCTTATCCTTATGCTTACGAAAAATATAAATTCATACCACTCGCCTTCTCTTCCCCCACTCCGAAAAAAATCTTTCTTATAATTCATACACAAATGCCTTAAACGTAGGATTCTTCTAGATTTTTTCGGAATACATTTATAACTAAATTCTAACTAACCCACAGTGGTTTGTTGAAAATTCTGTTTCAGTTTTACTGTACAAGAACTACTAATGTACTGGATTAGCACAAATGTGAATGACCAGATTTTAAAAAAAGTTATATTTTCGAATTATTAAACATAATAGAAGTAATACATGAATTAAAGAGAAATATACCAAGTTTTTTTTCCCACCATTGATCAGGATCTCATCAGAAAAGCTCGACAGAGTGAAACAGAGTTTTTTCGAAACCCGCGGAAGTCTACGACAGCTGCCACCCGCGAACTTGGAATTCCCCAGAAAAAATTATGGAAAGTCTTACGAAAAAGATTAAATTTCAAGCCCTATCACTTACAATTGACGCAACATTTAACAGAGGAAGACAACATTCTTCTATTCAACTTTCATGTTCACATGGAAGAGAAAGTGAAGATTTCTTAAAAGAAGCAACCTTCCATTTAGGAAGTAATGCCAATCATAATGTTAGAATATGGGGAAGCGAGACTTGCTATGAAATATGTGAGTGTGTGCAGTTGCAAAGAGATTCCCCCAAAAGGAATATTTTTTATGCTGTCACAAAGTTGTATGGGACTTCATTCCTTGTTGAAAAAACTGTAACAAGTAGCAATTATCTGAATATGTTGCAATATTTGTTATTTCCAGCACAGTAAGGTTTCTAGTAAGAACAGCACAAATTTTGTGTTTCAATAGCATAGAGCCCTAACCAATTGGTCTTAATATTACATGCTTACTTAAACGAGGAGCTTCCACACCAATGGATGGAGCATGCAGGTGACAAGGATTTACCTTTAATCACATGGCCACAAAGATCTCCGACCTTACACCATGTGATTTCTTTTTGTGGGGTTAAGTTAAAAACACTTTATGCACTACCGATGCCGAAAACACTGCAAGATCTTAAAGAACGCATTTGTACAGCATCATGAACCATTCACAGTGTGATAATACGAAATGTGTGGAACGAACTTGATTACAGATTAGATGCTTGTCGCGTAACAAAAGAGTCACACATTGAACTTTTGCAACTGAAAGTAAAACTTGGTATATTTTTCTTTAATTTCGTATATTAGTTATTACAAGAAATGCAATAGTTTCGAAAATATAAAATTTAAAATTCAGTCATTCATTTTTGCTAACCCTATATTTTTCTAATTTCATATTAAAACCATATTATTGATAATATTTTAATAATACATGTTTTGTGTCTCTATAATTTTTGTTTAAATTTATATATAGCAAATAAAATATACTTTATTTTGTAGTTTAACCAAAAATTTACTAGTAAATGAAAGCTCTTACCTTTAACCTATTTTAAGATTTTGAAAGTGATTATTTAGACTTTCTAACAAAGAAAACTCTAAAGATTTTTCAGAAATCACAAAATCATAGGAAATTTTACTTCAATCTTATTGAATATCACTAATGGAATTAAAATTATTCCATAATGCAAACTTTCGTTGCAATTACAGTTAATTAAATATTTTCATTTAAATCAGGGCAAACGATAAAATAATTTTTTGAAAGCTAACTTTAATTAGGCAAATGATTTTAGAAATGAATTTCGTTAACAAAAATATCGTCTGTCAATGACTGGCAATGAATATTATAATTACTACTATAATACTGACCTTTTAAAAAAAAATATACAACTTTTAAGACCATGGAATCTGAAAATACCTTATTGTTTAAAATAATAAAATATTTTAAATGTATAAGATTCATGCTTATATATATATATATATATATATATATATATATATATATATATATATATATGTGTGTGTGTGCATGTATATATATAATTTTAAAATTTCTTTGGGTTAAGTTGCTTTTATATTATAATTTATTAATAATATATTAGCGGACAAATTAATGATCTCGTTGAAAAATTTTAATTAATCCTTTCAATGTGAAATCCTTTTTGTGAGTATCTTTCAATGAAATTGTTATTGTGATTTCATATGCTTCATTATAACTTACTTAAAATATCTTTGGTAACCATTCGAAGTTCAAAATTTATCACTAAAATATTTCTCTTGTCTTGTATTTTGCATTTGTAAAATTAATATTTGTTCGGTTCTTTAAAATGCCAAATATTTGCAAGCTATCTGTTATTCAAGTTAGTCAATCGATTGAATCAAAATAAAATACCTTATGCTTCTCAGTGTCTTAAATTTAGTACCTTTCTGTTGATTTACTTGTTATAAAGTCTTATAACTAATTATTCAATTAACTTTTTTTTAAAAAATCTGGTTTATATTTTTAAGCAAAGCAGTATGCGATGCTTTGTTAGCAATATGTTTTTTAAACAAAGCAGTATATATATTTGTTAATGCAACTAAATTGTAAGTAAAAAAAAAAAATTTTCCTTTGTACTTAATTAAGCAAAATTTATCTTATTTTCTATTAAAAGATTCCTATTAAAGATATAGTACATTCGCGTAATTATATTCATTTTGCAGTTATAATTTAAATATTTTTCCAATTTATTGATTTTTTTATACACTGAAGTATTCTCAAAAATTTGAAGAGCCTTTTTTATTACTGCTTGAGTAGATCAGTGACATATTTCGGACGTCTATTTCCCCGCTCCGCATATGGGTGGTAGTAGTTCAGTTACAGAAGGCTTTTTATAAAATTTATGTTTCTTCCAAAATTACTAAATCGAGTACTATTTCACTTTTTAAATAAAAGAAACCAAGTTAAAAATTTAAGAGAGAATACTTCAGCATCAGTTTTCAACTGAAATAAATATCATGGTTATGCTTAATCGAAAATCTTTGAAAAATGCAACACAATAATTTAAAATATTAGAAAACCAATATGGAATCACACAACGTGCAAGTAAATGCACTCAAAAAGCTTATGGTAAAATCTAACGAGCAATATTTAAAAAAAAAAATCTATTTTGCTGAATTATAAATCTCATTTAATCCAGGAACTATCTATGAGTCACTAGAAAAATCTATGAGTCACATGTCTGATGTTAATGGGAGATGTCTCTTTTATTAGTAGAATATTTAATAGGGTTGCAATTTAAATATCCACGGGAACTTCATTTATATTTTCTTCGAGAAAAAATGATTTTATGAAAACTCTTATCTCGCCAATTACTTTTTTAAAATAGTGAAGTTTATTAAAGAGTTTAATGGAATAGTTTTTAAAATTATGCCATATTTAGACGAAGACTAAATTTGTTCCGAATAATTTGTAAATGCAACGAAAACAAGATTAAATCATATTAGTTTATATACATAACGTTCATTGATTCTGCATATGAAATCAGTTTTATTAAAAAAAAATTTAATTAAAAAAAAAAAAAAAAATTTTTAATACGTCGATTTTTATACAAAAAAAAAAAAAAAAAAAAAATCTAAATGTGTCATATTTTGATATAAATAAAATAGTAAATTATTCATAAAGAATACACTAAATAATTAATGCACTAAGCTAATATTCTAATTAATACACAAAACAAGGAAAAGTTCGACAAATTACGATAATAATTTTGAATAAATAACTTTTTTTTATAATTATTGTTACTTTTCCATTCTATTACTTCAAGTGTTGTTTATTTCTCCCTTTTTGCGACAAAGCGGTAATTTTATCTTCATGATATAAGGTATTATGCTATCATGTGTGGATTTCTAATCAAATTATATTGAAATACTCTTCAAGACATGAACTTTGACTTTGAAATACTCTTCGTCACACTATGAAAAAATTCCCTAATGGCTGAGAAAACGCTTGATTTAAACATGTATAGAAGAAAAAAGAAACGATTACACACTATCGGTAAAATTAGTTGTCTTATTCCAAAGTTCGATCGTTACGATGAATTATTGTTTATTAATGTTGCACTAGAAAGCCACCCGATGGCTATTGAAAAGTATCTCGTAATTTTGAGCCTCGCCAAGTGACGAGAACGACGTCTGAACTGGCATTTCCCTCTCCAAACTTCCACACCACGCCTACGGGAGGAATTGGAGCCTCGACAGATTTAAAGTACATTGGCGTCAGGGGTCGAACTAGGGTATCGATAGAAACAACGCCGGTCGCTAGTTCGAGAACATGTTTCGATCGTTAGAAATTGAGGTAATCAGTAAGGCGTTAATCCACTTTTGGCAGAAACACAAGTTGTCACCAGGTCCCCGACTATTAGTATACATTCGGTGATAAAATTTCAAGTTCGTGTCCTGCGGGATTTCTTGCTATATGGTCTCCAAATGTCGGGCTAAATCAGCAATATGTTTACAGGCGGATCTCTATTAGGTTTCAAATGCTCTTTAGGGAAGACATATCATGTGACTTAGTTTTCCAAGTAAGAATTCTATAAGCTTGAAGATTCTTTTTAGCAAGGCATGCAATGCGCAAAAGGTCATTATGTTGTTGAAAAGTAAATTCAGGATGGCACAAAAGATTCCATTATAATGATGTTTTGAACAGAAGGATTAACAGGTTTTCGATTAATTTTAAAAATGTGGACCACTTTGCTAAAAAAACTTTTTAATAGTAGTTAATTATTTGCCGGATATCTTTATTCAACGATTCATCCGAAACAAAATCGTAATTCTACTACAAATAGCAAACAAATGCATGAAAACGATAATCTAAAAAAACAAAACAACTTCATTTTGCTACAAAGAATAAATAAATGAATAAATACAAAAACTTCCTGTATATAAAATCAGCAGCAACGAAAGCCCGTGATGTCACGTGACATAAGATGCGCAGTGAAGACGAAATTTGCCCCTTAATCTAAAACGAATTTAAAAAAATTGCTTCGATGTGCACATCATCATCGCCCTTTATTTCCACGTTCCAAATTCAGCGCATTTCAATTTTCGCACTATGTTGATCACATACATACAACGTTTCCTTTGATTAATACTGATAGATTTGTCCTGGAACAAAAATTAATGTGATTCCATTATTTTTAGCCAATTTCGAAATATCAAATTGTTTTATTAAAATGCGTATCATTTGAAGAGAAAAGGTTTGGGGGGGAAAGCTGTATCTACTTGAAAATACGGGAAAAGCGAGCGTGGCAGAGAAGGGAGGTGGAAGGGAAAGTCGAAAATATCTACAAAATTAAATTAATTTTTTTTTATCGAGAACATGCTCCTTTCACGCTTCAACAAAGCGCCCTAATAATTTGGAGCGATACGATTAATGACATGGATTTGTAAAATGGACAAAAACAAGTATTAAAATTTATATATAAGATAAAAAGATCCCGTGTTTTTTTTTTTTTTTTTTTATCATGCTTCGATATGTGCAAGACTCTGCCACTGATATTATGATATATTCATATCGAGAAATAGTAGTAATTCGTTTTTATAAAACTAGTAAAACATTTGTGAGTGATTTTAGATAGAAAAAGATAATATAAAATTTTTCTGTTATGCTATTTATTGTTAACTATCTGATACGAACCAACCATGTTCGAAATAAATAAATAAACCTTAAGCATTTTTTATTTGTATTTTATGTTTCTGGCGGTTTAATTCTGTACGACTCATGTATATGATAAATACAGCTAATACACCTCATAATTTTAAGCAAGAATCAGATGATGAGGTTGATACCTGAGATGGTATCCCTCTCTCCACAATCACGCCGTATCTTGTGGACTTTGAGCCCCGACATAATTTAAGAATACAAATTTTAGATACGACAATGAGAAAGCTTTTAAGAAAATATACTGGTGTTCAAAATTAAGAGAATCTGCCTATTTTGTAGCATTTCATGAAAAGAATTGAACGAAATGTAAATTAAAATGTAAAAATACTTTTTCGAAACAAAGATGCAAATCTTGTACGTCGATTACGTAAGCGTATCCGTGTATGGGGGTGGAATTAGTCGAAAAACAGGATTTATGAGCACACGTCCCAAATCCGCATTTTGATCGCTAGCGCATTTCGCCGAATTTCTAAGTGTGTTTTTTTTTTCCAGGAATCGCTTAAATTTAAATTCAAACAGTAAAACTGAGTAACGACCAACGCTTAGACTATGGAAAGTGGTGGCGAATTGTGGGTAGGCTCTAGAAGCAAGCCACTCTCAAATCCAAATTTGCTGAGAATTAGATTTAATGCTCATCGTCGTTTCCAACTTATAGAAACAGTTTCAGGATACCGTATCCGTCGAGAGAAAGCCTGGGGAAGGTCGTCCAAGAGCCTTGACGGCCAAAGAATATCACTATTTGTCCCTTATAGCGAGGCGTAACAAGGATGCTACAGCTTCTCAAGTCTCTCGTAAGTTGTTTGCGGCCACAGGAACCCGAATTTCAAGCGTGATGTTTCCAGAAGACTTTATGAGAGAGAGCTGTTTGCAAGCCGACCTGTTGTTTGCGTCCCGCTCAGTTTTGTGACCAGGGGAGTCCACTTAAAATAGTACAGAAATCATAGAAATTGGAGCATGGATCAATGGGTGACCGTTCTCTTCACTGATGAGCCCCGGTTCAGCCTAACCAGTGATTCTTATATGGAGAGAACCAGGGACTCCCTACCTACCCTCCAATGTCCAAGAAATCAACCATTACGGCAGAGACTAAAAGGTCTGGGCAGGCATAATTTTGGATGGGTGCACCCACCTCCATGTCTTTGAAAGAGACACTGCGGTTCTTGAGATGTATGGGGAAGAGGTCTTGGAGCCTTATATCGCCTTTTCAGGGTCCAATTGATCCTGATTTCCTTTTAATGGATGACAACGCGAAGCTACATAGAGCTCAGCTGGTCGACCAATTTCTGGAAAGTGAGGATATTCGCCGGATGTGTTGACCAGCCAGACATTCAGACTTCAAGCTTATAGAACATGCGTGGGACGCTTTGGGGAGGGTAATTGCAATTCGTAAGCCCCTTCCGAGAACAATGCAAGACCTGAAAATAGCGTTTCTGATTGAATGTGACCAATTTCCACTGGAACTCAAACTCCCTCGTTTCCAACACAAAACGTTGCGAGACCTATGTATCTGTAAGAGGGGACCATACCCCTATTAACCCTTTTTTTTTTGTTTTATTCTGCAACTGCTGTTTCATACCTTGCGACTCCGATGAGTATTACGCACGATCATGCGTATGTATTATAACTGTTGAATGGTTATTTTTTTTTGTATTATATGAACCATATGGACATACCAAATTTCATTAAAATCTGTCCAGTAGTTCTAGAGATAATGGACCAAATCAGAAAATTCTCTTAATTTTAAACACCAGTGTAGCTGATTATAATTTTATGAAATATGTGTTAAATGAACTTTTATTAGCTTTCAACATAATGTTATCAGAAAGTAAACAAAACTACTTTTATATACTTGAATAACTTATTAAACACTAAAATAAATAAAATAAGATAATATAACATAATAAAACAGCTTTCATAGAAATATTAGCTTTTCCCCATTTTCAGTTCAATGTATTATGCTCAAGTAAAAATTAGTTTTCTTATTTAGCAACAAAAAAAAAAAAAAAAAAAAAAAAAATTCACTGTAGATGTACCATTATTAAAGGATAATTTTTTTTAAAAAATTTTTTTTTATACAACCAATTAAGGCTTTCGTCATTTTTATTTTGTTAACGTAATGTTAATCCTTCAGAATTTTTACTTCAGTCCTCGAGTCCAATTTTTCTATTTGAAAGCAAAAAGTGAATCCGAAAGAGCAAAAAAATAACGAATGTTTATGCAGAATTACAGTTTCTCCCCCATTTTAGAAAATATTTTAGAATTTTTTTTTAAAGACCGCAAATGAATCATTAAGATAAAGGTAAAATGTTTGTAAAAATTAAAGAAAAAATATAATTCCAAAGAAACCTTCGTTTTTTTTTTTTTTTTTTTTTTGCGCTTTCAGATGCACTTTTTTGTATTCCAAATAGAAAAAAATAGCTTAAGATTTGGGAATGGTAGCAAAAATTCCCTAGAATTAACATTACGTTCACGAAATCAAAATGGTCGGTAGACGGGAACCTTCCCCCTCTTTTTTTATCATATAGTTTTTGATAAAATAAAAAAAACAATAAAAGCATTATAAAATTTTGGCTTGCTTATTCATCTGATGGCGATAGCAAAAATTTTTAAAAATACTCCCCCTTCCTCATTTTAAAATAATCCTATGTAAATTCGTGATTTTTTTTTAGAAAATTAATTGTGTTGTTCTAATAGTACATATCCACACACCAGATAAAATCAAGATTAAAAGAACAAAAGGTTATTCGTTGTTCTTTGCAGGTATTACACTAAAATAATTCGACTGAAAGAGAGAGAGAAAGAAACACAGAGAGTATATGCTGTAAAATTAAGGGTGAATCACTCATTTTATAAGTGTATTTATAAAGGAGTATTGTTAAGGTTTAATTATTACTAATAAATAGTTGATATTTCTTGAAAAATTTATTTTACATATTAATAGATCCTTATTTATATAGTGTTGTAAATTAGCAATTAATATTGATTTGTTTCGTTTCAGTATTTTAGATTGAATTATCCCGTAGTATCGCAAAGTTTTAATTACTATCCCAGGGTAAAGTTTTAATTATCTACTAAAAATAATCGAGATAGAAGCTTAATTTTGATTTATTATTCTAAAGACGTCTCTATATTGTCATTATACAGAGTTATACATTTATCCCAGCTTTTCTTGATCTTACGAAGGCTGTCATTGTAAAATTCAGTGGATCGAAATATTCACCATACAGATGTTATTTCAATATAAGGCTTCCTGAAACCAAACAAATCAATATTAATCACTGTAATTCACAACATTATATACATAAGGATCAACTAATTTGCAGAATACACTTTATCAAGGTACCTTAGATAATTCTTAGTAATGATTCATTCTTAACGATATGCACTGATATATTTTCCTATCATTATTGGAAAAATTTTATAAAATGGTTGCTTACTTTTGCGTTTTGAACTCTTATTCCCTTTTAATACACTAAATGGTTGTAGAAAATTCGCTACCACAGTACGTTACACAGAAGAAAGTTCAAATGATGTCTTTGATGTACTGTTGTGAATGATACATTATTGGAATTTAAATAATTAAATGAATAAAAAACGATTCTCATATCTTAATATATATTACTCAAAGATAATCCTGGACGTTTTCCTTGTTAGCTAATACTTCTTAAAACAAATTTTTTAAAATGCTTTTGTGGAATTAGAGTAAGTTTAATTTCGGTTCACACAGATAGAATATTTCATTTTTCGAAACAAAATGCGCACATTTTGAAAAAAATAGGGAAAAAAATCATTTTTCCCTACTAAATTAAATCACCTAATAAGGAGATTATCTATTTAATTATATTCCTTAATAGAAGGGAAATAAAATTTGTTTCGTGTTTTTTACCGTCGCTCCAAAGCAACGCAATGAACAATCGACGACAGAATTACCTTACTTGGAGCCCCGTTTAGCTCACCAGAATCACAATGAAAATTGGTACCTCTAGCTCCTAGCACACCACGTTCTGTTGAGGCCTCGTTTAATTCAATTTACATCAATCCCAGTCGTCCTATCTTAAGATGAAATTAAGACTCAAAACCCAAGAACAGTCCCGAATAATGTCGAATCACATCGTAATATGAAACAACACTCTACGCTGGGGAAAAAAAAGAAGAAGAAAACAAGTTATTCAATTACCACTAAAAGACAATTGCGAATATAAGATTAGTTTTCACCTTCCGAAACAATAATTTGTTCATTTTCACGCTAATATTTGTATATTGATTGTTATTATTGTTTGCTTTCTTGCGATATCGAGCAACAACGTGATTGCTTTTTGACGTCGCACTGAGAAGCAACACGGTGGCAATAAGCGACAGGTCTCGTAATTTTAAACCCAGGTCAGGTGACGAAGACGACACCTGAGCTGGAACCTCCCTCTTCAAACTTCCACACCTCGCCAATAGGGAGACATGGAAGCTTGACCAGACTTAACGTGCATCCCCTCGATTAAATTTTAGGAAGTAATTTATTTAAAATTGTGGTTCAAAGCAAATTCAATCATTTTATTTAAAAAAAAAAAAAGAAAGAGAAAGAGGGAGCGTGGGAAATTACATTGTTTAAAATGTTCAGGGTTTTAATAACTATTATATACATAAGAGCTATGTATAAGATATTACAAAATTAGTCATTTTCATTATATGCTATATAAATTAAATGTAATTTATATTTCGATGCATATTTTCCTGTCTTTTATCAATGATTTGTAATGAAATTCTCAATATTTCTCTTAATAGTCTAATTTAATTAACTTGTCATTATACATTTACACGATGAAAGAACTGACAAAATATTTGAAAAAAATATTTTAATATTTAAAGAAATCTTTTTAGGAGGGGAACTTTAAAAATATGTAATTGAAAAAATGAATGCAGAAAAACAATTCGTTCTTTCCCCTCCAAAATGAAATCAATGATTTCCCAGATCATCGTTGTGGGAAGATAACTGAATCTTTCGTCGAATCATAAATTAGATTCCTTTTTTTTTTCTGTAAATATTCATGCGCTTTATTGTGGATAACAATAAGCTCAAAAAATTTTTTTGAAGCAAAGTCATCGCTCTTTAATTGTTTTGCAGAAATTAGCATGAATCACCAAATTCCAGGTCAATGTTTTGCAAATATCCAGACGTTCCCACGTTATTCGAGACATCTGAGCAATTTAAATATATTCTATAGTTTGGGGTTACAAGATTTTATAATAAAGGTATAATTTTTTTCCCTTCCTATTTAAATATAGAAATAACGAGCAATCTCCAACAACTCGGACCTAAACGAACTATTTTAAATCCAACAAAATACTAACAGGATTTAATTTTTTAAGAAACTGAAGCGAATACTCATTTATAACATGATATTCATAAAATTTGTTATATATTAATAAATATACTTGTTTGATCTTAGTGATGTTGTTAACAGAGATGAAAATGAAATAAAATGGAATTTTAAAATTCCTTGAAATTTAAGTTCGATTCATGAAAATATTTTATATTATAAGATTCACACAAAAGAGTTTCAAAATGAATATCATATATACGACAGGGGTTCAGAAAGCATGAATATTTGACGACATACGATATTGCTAAGACATAGTTCGTGTTATCATTGTGTGCTGTCATTCTTTGAATTGGCGCCAAAACGAATCTGGCATCGATTCATAGATAAGTTTTGATTGCTGCCACGACGAGTTATCACCTTCGGTGAGACCTGGATTTGTCCTTATACAAGGTGTGGCTATTAAATAACGAGACTGATGCTGTAAACATTTTAGTTTGATGTCATACATATTTACTTATTATCACTTTCAATATACATCCCTCCTCTATTCCTACAGCGCTCCATGCGAATCTTCCATTGTTCGAAACAGTGCTGGAAGTCTTCTGTCAGCTCTTTCAGGGCGCGTGCCACTTTCTCTTTCACAACTTCAACGGACTCGAACAATTTTGCTTTTAATGCAGGTTTCACCTTAGGAAACAGATAGAAGTCGCATGGCCCAAAATCCGACGAATAAGGCGGATGGTCTAAAACTGGGATGATGTACTTGGATACAAACCTCTTGACAGACAACATGGAATGAGCCGGAGCATTGCCCTGGTGGAAAAATTTGCCATACGGATTCTTGTTAATTCCTACAGTCTCAGCAATCGCACGAATAATTGACTGATTGTCAGATCGAACTAGATTACCGATTTATTCGATACTGTCATTCGTTTTTGACGTAGGAGGGCGATTTGGGCAGGAATCATCTTTAACGTCTTCTCGGCATTCTTGAAAACGCTTAAGCCACTCAAAAATTCGTACATGCGATAAACATTCATTGCCATACATTTTTTTCAATAAATTATAAGTTTCAGTGGCGGATTTTCCAAGTTTCATGGGAAATTTCACAACAATTCGTTTCTCACTTATCGTTTTTCCAGCGAAGCAAAAAAAAAAAAAAACTCTAATGCGAATGAAAGCTAGGGGTGAACGGATTTGTTTACAGAAACGAGATGCACTGCATTCTAATGAGAAGGTTTCACGCTAAGCAAGTGTCGGTCGCTGGCGTTTGACGCTTGCGTACTTCATCTGTAGCAGCGATAGTCTCTTTGTTAAAAGTCACACCTTATAAATAGGAAACCAAGCGAAAATCAAAACTAAGGAATACTTCCTGTGAATATGCTCCAAAGGAAGCGAAGATGGTTCCCTCAACTGGAAAATTTATGGCGGATATAATTTTTTGAGATAGAAGTGAGTGAATGTATGACAGTGGATATTAATGGCACAAGTGCCAGAAATGGTGATGCTGTGCCGGAAAAGTAACGGTGGGCAGACGTTAGAAAAATGAAAAAAAGAAAGATACAGATTGGTTGACAAAAAGAGTAGAAAAAAGAGGAGGATCTCGCTAATGTATCCCAAAAGCGCGTCACTCGTGTTTACCAAAGATAGAAAACCCAATGTGACAGAAAAAGATCACTAGAATATCTATAGGTTGGGACGTCCGTACTTTCCTGAAAAAGGCGATCCCTGAGAAATTGAGTTGCTAAGGCGGTCATACTCATGGATGCCTTGGAAAAAGAAACAAATAATTACTGCGGATTTCTACAATGTGATTTACTCCATTCCCATTCCTAATGTCCCGTTTACCATATCTGACGCGGGTACGTTTCGAACCACCTCCGAACAATAGATTTAGCCATCAGAAATTTTTAGATAATTTTTTTTAAAATTTCATATGATACATTTATAACACACCACTCGTTTGATCCTTTGGATAGTTATCTTTCTCGATACACATTCAAAAATATGCGCGTAAATCGATTTTAAGTAACAAATAAAAAATATCTGTTTATTGTTTTTATACATTTCCGTAGGAAAATTTAAATATTTTAAACATTTAATGATCAATGTAGATGAATCAGTATGATGAATTCATACTAATTAAGGCACATGTAATTAAGTGGCAGCTTCAGATAAGTGTACTCTGAATTTTTCAAAATTTTCTTTCCATTGTTTCGTGTAAATAATGGATAGTTTAAAATGGAATATTAACAATGAATATATAAAGATATTAATCACTGTCAAATATTCCAGAAGCGATTTAGAATAAATTTTATTTCGAAAAAATATTTTTATGATATTGCACACAATTAACATAGAATTTTCCGAAAAAATCTGTCAAACTTGTCAGTTTATAAAGAAACTGTAGTTTTAAATTTATAGTTTATAAATATTGTATTTATATAGACTTCTCTAAAATCCCAATCTAATCCTAATAAATATCTAATACTGTAAACTCGATGGACTTTATTAACAGATTATTGCTCCTAAAATTTTTTATGTTTTTTTTTAATATTATGATATAATTTTTGATAAGCAACTATTTACATCTTCAAGGACCTTTTGGAAATACTTTCTTTATAACATTTGTTTTCCAGTTTTAAAAACTTTGAAATATCTGCGTTTGTCTTCTTAATTGAAAGAGGTTAAAAATATGCTAGGCATAATTGGTAAGTTATTGAAATGTAAAATCAATTACATTTCAATAACTTACCAATTATGTGTTCAGATTATGTAGCTCAGAGTATTATGAATAATTTGGAAATATGTGCCCACAATTATTATTATTATTACAAATTCAATTTGTGATATCTGGGTCGGTTTATCGCGTTTTCTGCGATCATTGAAAATAATTTCATCCTTTAACATTGATGACCGAACATCTTCTACACAATCGGACGATTTTGTCGTGTCGTGTTCTGGTGGGCACAAGGACAACACAAGCTTTTTAACAAAATAACATAGATTTATTTACATGTCGGGGCTCTTCTTCCCGACTTCTTCCGAGTACAGCTCTATCGCGTCTCTCCTAGACGCTCTTTCATCCTCTCCTAAGTAATGGAGGGTTGACACAATTTTCTTTGTCCGCCAATAAGCGTCACATACATTCCACAATCTAAAGAGATTTAATGAATCAAAATTTGAGTGTGTTATAACAAAAGAGTGGAATTTAATAATTGATTGATTGCTTAATAAACGTCACTGAAGTAACACGAGGATTATTAGCGATGAGCATCATACTTCTGAATCTAGGACAAATAGCGAGAACGACACCTGGGTTGGTTCTCCTCCCCTAATTTCCATATCATTTCCAACGTGAGGACTTTGAGAACTGACAGTGCCCATAGTAGCCTAGTAGTCATGGCCGCGAATTTTTGGGTGGTATTGATTCCGTCGAAACGTAGATTCGAGCCCTGATGCCGTTAAAGAACGTCTTGCATCTGATGCAAGTTAAATCAGAGGAGGTTCCAAGTCCTCCCATGGAGGTGAGCGGAAGTATGCCAGATCAAGCATCATCCTCGTCATTACTAATAGTCGTTGTGTTGCTTCAAAGAGCGCGACGTTAATAAACAACCAATCAATCAAATTAAGAGCTATTCGGCTTCCATAAGCACTCAAAAATATGGGAAATAGTACAACAAAAAATGTCAATAAAATACAGTAAATAAATCGGAAAATTAGTCTGCAATTAATAATAATAAATTTTAAGAGAAACAAGAATATTTTTAATGAGAAGGCGAATAACTACATTCCTTCTTTGTTTAGAATACTTCTCTCAAATGAGAGATTTTGTGATGATGGCGAGTTTTGAAATCAACACTCTTCTATTACTTCTAACTCTCTCAAATTGATAACAACCATTGTAAAAAATAATAATTCACAGATGTAAAAGAAAGTTTGATTTTAAATTTGACTAAAAATGTAAGAACCTGAAAACAAATATTGTAATTATGCTCAATCAAAAATTTAATTTTCAAACAAAATTTTGCTGTATCCAAGTGTATTAAAAAATTAAGCTTTCCGAAGGACAATCTCTACATAAATATTTACTCAAAAAACACTCTTATCAAAATATTCTTCGAACAAGAGTCTTAAATAAAAATAACTATTTGCAAATAATTTTTAACTGAAAGAATCAAAAGAAATATTTTTCACTCGTGTGTATTTGGAAAAGTTTTAAAAACTAAAACTGGGTATATTTCACAACTCAAAGTTAAATAAGTAGCGAGTTATACTATGTTTTCTTTCACATTTAAGATACTCATTGATAAGCTTTCGGTCACCAAATCTTTAGATACTGCTTTATATCTCACGTCTCCTCAAACCTTCGTTTTTCTTCTTGACTTTTAACAGTATTAAACCATTATTTCATTAAAACGTATAGATTATCTTATATGCGATTTTTCTTTATGCATTAAATGCACACGCATACTTGGAAGGAATTTCAAACTAATAATAAGCAATAATGAAACCGAAGAGCCTCAAAGGTTTAGTTTTGTTGATTAGATACAGAATAATTTTTTAAAAAAACTATCTTCTGTTTTCATAGAGAAAAAGGGAGTACTTATATAGTTATATATTTGACTCGTTTTATGTTTTTACTAAAATTTGAATACAATATAATAATTTTAAAAAATGTACGTAACGAAAAGTCTTATTGATAAGTATTTATATAAATATACTTTTGAATAAACATCGCAAATTATAACATTTGAATAAGTGAATAATTATTAGAGAAAAGGGAGCAAAAAAAAACTTATTTTTACTGCGAATTTTAAAAATCTTTATAATAAAAAGTTTAAATAAGAGAATTTGGAGAAACATATATCATTATATAACATTACTCTTTAAGGAGATAAATTTTCCAGTATTAAAATATTTTCTTTCTAAGATTCAGTTGCGAAAAAAATTAGTTTTTAGCTCTTAAATATGAATTTATTAATTGGATAAATTAATTTGGAAGCAAAATAATTTAAAAATATTCTTAAATAGTATTAATTAAAAAAAAAATTCTAAAATTAAATCCTACCTAAATTCTTTTTTTTTTTTTACCTAAAGTAGTATTTATTTTATAAACATTTTTACGATAATCCAATCAAAATCCCATAATTTTCATCTGAAAGAGTGACTCTAAGTCATCAGATATCACACACACATGTCCCCACCACAAGTATATATACTGAAAAACTACGGAAAAATAATTGATACAATATTTTAAAAAGAAATGTTGAAACAAAATTTAAAAAAATAATGAAAAAAGGGAACCCAACAAGTCATAAAGCAATTTCGGACTGAGGACCGAAGAAGTGGGTCTAAACTAGTTTGATGATACCAGCATTCCCCCTCTGCGACACACACACACATATATATGCAGGATGATTATAAAATAAAACTTTGCCGATTACCGACATATGACCCTGTAGGGGCGTTACTTTCCAGGTAATGGAATAAAATTTTGAGTGCGGGTCTTATAAAGTATATACTTTAGAATGATGGGAGAAACAACAGGCCACCTCTCACAGTTACGTTTACGCCTACAAAATATTGAAAATTCTAAATGAAAACACTTTATGTTATTAAAATGGAATTCTCTTTGTAAAAACTTAAAATAAAGCTGAATCGGTATATGTAGCAAAGGCAGAGAGTTATTAAAAAAAAAATAAAAACATCCCAATGAAAAGATAAGAGACAGGGATGCATTAGCAAAGTAAGATTTTAATGTTTCACGTATTTTCGATGCTTCCATCTCTATGCACAATGAGATTTTGCATGTGGTCGATTTTGAACAGCATTGCAGCAATGTGCCATGCTAAAAGAATTTGATACGAGATAATATCATTCACATCAGACAAAGTTTGCTAATTTGATGTGTTAGCTTGGAATTTCAAATATCCCGGTATAATTCAGAATAGTTACTCATTTTGCAATGTAGACGCTCACTAGAACAGATTTTACGGAAGTCTTATCCAAAATGTAATTTTCATCCGTTAATCTACTCTTATCCTTTGGTTATGTAAATTTTGGTGAGTAGCGCACATGCAAGACGTTCTTCGTTTACTGGAGAACCTCACTACATGCATGAATGAACTCAAGACGCTATGACAAACGTAAGATAATTTGGACGTCTCGACTTGCCCGACTTTTTTTTTAGTATTGCAAATTTAGGACAAAAATCTTATGATACACACGATGTCATTGCGAGGGTATTTCATTTGAAAGTTAAGAACGTGATGAATCTTCTAACAAAAGGTTGTACCTTTTTCAATATTAGGTATAACATGTATACGGTGGAATGAGTTTTATCCATATATATATATAAATTGACTTCTTACTAAATTTTATTTTTCTTATATTTTTGAAAGTGGTGGATAACCATTATTAAAGACCATCAATTTCTTAAAATTTTAAATTTAGACTATCATTATCGTTTAAAAATTGAAAATTTTATGTTTAGGTTACGAAATATAACATTATCGTCTGCCCAGCGAAGCGGGTGGGTATCAGCTAGTATATATATATATATATATATATATATATATATATATATATATATATATATATATTATAAGTGTGTGTGAGAGAGAGGGGGGTAGTCATTTAATCGTGTAACTATATGTGATTAAATTGAAATTCTTAGAGCCATGGTGAAAAGGAAAGCGTAACATTCAACGAATGTGCGGATCTAAAAAATTAAGACCTAAGGAAACCCAAATTGCCGACTGAAGACTGAACAGCGGTTTTAAGTAATTCACTGAATCCGCCTACCCCGCTCTGACCTTTTCTGGATATAAAAAGGAAATAGAAATAATGTTAAAAAGCAAAATACATTACAGAGATATTCTTAACTTTTAAATAAAATTTTTGTCTGGGTGATTGAATTTTAAGATAACAGATTAAAATTTCAGGTTTTCATTTGAGGAATTTTAAAATATTCCCTCCGTTAGATTATAAAGGTTTTAAAAGTAAATTTAAAAGCCTTTTTAGTAATAAAAAAAAAAGCTTAAAGCTGTATTTGTCTTTCAAAATAACTAAAATAGAAATTAGAAGGGAAATTGAATTTATGTAAGTACTTCGCGTGGAATTTTAATTTTATTTCAAAGCTTAATTTATGCAAGGGAATAAATACAATTAAGGAAATTTGAGAAAATTAAACTAATTCTAAACTCACGTTTCATTGTTCGTTCGATTCTAATTTTTAATATTACAATGATTTACTAATCCTGTCAATGATAATTAATACATTGGAAAATAAATTTTAATTATTACATTTATTAGAGAAAATTTAGAATGGAATTTTCTGTATATTCTGTGAATTATAGTTCAAAATATTTTGAAATAAGCTCTTGGAAAAGTAAACGAAGGCGCAAGTACCAAGAATTTTCCCCCCAGTTTCTTATGTTATCTTGAAAAAAGAAAGTGTTTCTAACTTCATTTAAGAAAATAAAAATTTTAAAGTATAAAAATGGATTTCATTAGCTGAATGGATGAAATTTCTTAAAATGAAAATTCCCAAATAATCATATCAATAAAAAAAATTCTTCATTTTTAATTTTTACTGAGGCAGTAGAAAAATATTGAAGTAATAAAAAGTTTTAAATAGAAATTTTAATAATTTGAAATTTTCTAGATATTTTCAGTGCCAAAATCAGTTGAAAATTAAACCCACGGACTTATAAATAAATGTTCACTTACAAATAATTTGTTTTTTCAGAAAGGCTCTTATTATTCAACTGATGCATCGCCAATTCTGGAATTCTTGCAAAATATTACAAAAAAATTCATTTTTTATTGTTTTAAGGTATTTGAATCTAATCGAGACAGCAATTAAATTTTATTATATTGTTCTTCTGATTGGTTACTCCTGTTGTCATTGCAATCTATAGAGCCAATCAGGTATATCCGAAACCAGTATAAAAGTAGCCACCAAAATTGAAATCACTCATTAGAACTTTTGACCGAGCAATGAATTTGCATCGACTGTGGCCGAAGGAACACAATGGAATCATTCCGAGGATCACAGATGAACTCATCAATTTGGATCGGCATCTTCCGAAGAGCTTCAGTAAAACATCAGTCGACATCTGGAATTAGAGGTAAAAAGAATAAATTAGTAATTTACAGTCAAATAGCATCATTATGATAATTTTTCGTAGTTAACTTATTTTGAGTTTTCCTCATTTTTAATTTTCTATGCATCGTTTTTATTTCTGACATCAATTGAGTCATAAAATTGAAGGCGAGAGTTACTTATACGAATAGGAATGAAGTGAGGATTTTCCATTTATATTTTTGAAAAAATATAACTATACAATGGGAAACAAATTTTTAAATCTTTAAATAATCAAATCTGTATTCATATCCAGTACTAGTTACGATTAATGACAAAATGATAAAATATTCTAAAAGTCTTTTATATTTCAATTTATAATATTTAAATAAATTTTAGCGGAGTTATTGATATAGATTATTTTATGTTCAGTTAATTTGTATGAAGGGATTGACTTCAGTGACGTTTATTTTGATTATTTCATTTCGTGAAATTTATTTGCCTTTGAGATTAAATTTTTTTTTATTATTTTCGAGCAAATAATATTATATTGCATTTAGTTATATTAAATGTATTATTAGTTATTAATCGTTGCTCTAAAACAAATATTAAAATATTAAATCAGTTAAATAAATGAAATTTAATAAAAGTTAATAAAAAATTACTAAAGATTCTTAAAACTAAAAAGTTATAAAATAGTTGTTCCTTAATTACTGGCAGAAAGAATGGTTTCATTTTAGTGCGTTTCATCTTTCTCCGTCTTTTAAAAGCTCTTTTGATTACTTCCACTCAAATACCATTTCATCATACTTAATTATGTAACACATTTTATTACATTATTCCTCATTCTTCAAACAATGCAAAGGCTGATAAAATATTCGAAAGAATTATTTTATTTGAATTAGAAAAATTTAAAGTAACTTATCAGATTTGGTGATTGCGCGTGTATTGTAAGAAACAAATTTGCAAAAAGAAACAGAACTGCTCTTTCTGATGTGACAGAATATATGTTTCTTCGGCCTTTGCCGTAACCGATCTCTTCATGTACTTCAATTAGAAATATTTAAAGAAATTTTATCTATCTATTACTGAGATAATTTATATGGATATAGAAATAAAATTACAAACAGAAATAGTCTTCAGAGACGTTTAATTTAAATTCTTAATTATTCTCGTGCGTCATCTTATCAGTAGCTCAGGTTTCTTAAGTATATTTTTGGAATTGCTTTTATAGGAAGAAAACCTAGTCTGCCCGTGGTTTTTGCAGCATTCGCTGTAACCGATTGTAATCATATATTTGAATCAAAAATATTTATATGTTTTTATCTGCATTATTTATAGCATCCGTTTTGTAAGAAATAGCTTCTAGAGACATTTAATTTAAATGTATAATTCATTTCGTGTGTTATCTGATCATTAGTCCAAGTCTTTTTTAAACGCTCTTTTGGTTGCACTTTCAAGAAAGGATATTTATTCTGCCCTTAGTTTTCTGTGGCATTATTTTCAACCGAACTCTTCATATATTTGAATTTTTTTTTTATCAGCATTGTTCACTGCTTTCGTTTTGTAAGAAAAAGTCACCAGGGACTTTCAATTTAAATATTTCCTTCATTTCGTACTTTAACTTATAATTAATCGAAGTCTTTTTTAAATGTTCTTTTGATTGTACTTTCAAGAAAGGATATTTAATCTGCTCTTAGTTTCTGTGACATCCATTCCAACCAATATTTTCATATCTTTGAATTAGGAGTATTTGAAAATTTTTATCAGCATTATCAATAGCATTTATTTGGTAAGAAATAATCTTGAGAGGCATTTAAATTAAATATTTAATTCATCTCGTGCGTCAACTAATCGTTTGCTCAAATTTTTTATTGTTTTTTTCGCTATGCTTTTAAGAAAGTCTGTCCGCTGTTTCTGTGGTCTTCTATCTCGAAATATAAGCACATATGTCTAAAATTGGTTCGTTAAATTATCAAAACTGGGATGAGGCAGGACAGTTGAAAGAGCTTATTTAGTTGGGAGTCAGACAAAGTGTAACAGTCATAGCCCAGTGAATACATTTTAATTCAAATTTGAGATTGTAGATAGAAGGCATTTTTAGTAGACCTTTAGGAGATCTTAATACATTTTTGTTAAAATAAATTACACACTATAGGTCCAATAAAGATTTTTACACCTTATTTTATCTCTGATTTTTATGCAGAAGATTCTTTAATTAGTTCTTTGGAATTATATTGTTATTTATCTATTCTATCATTTGGTTAAAATACGGTTTCGTGAGTAAAAACTGCAAAATTGAGTTGCGATTCAATTTGACAACATAATTCTAATACATTTAACTTGCCTCTTTTATTCACTATTTTAACTTTCTACCTCACGTAACCACGGAAGAGATTTGCATTTTTTAAATATATAATTAATTTGTTGAATTTAATAAATGGTCCTTCCAGATGTCGGCTTACTCGCTTGAAATGGGTGAGCGTTCCATCCTGGACCATTCAATATATATATTAAATATATATATAGGTTAATAAAATCAAAACGGCTTTGCAAAATTTCAGCTCGAGAGATTAATATAAAATTTCATTATACTGTAAACCTTTATTTATGCAGAAATTGGTTTCACGAAAACAACACATAAATGAAACTCAATAAAACCTTTAAATATTTTACCACATACTCAAATACATATTTAGCTTTTATTGAAAATAAAAAAAAAAGTTATAGGCATTTTGAAAACTTATTAGCAAATAAAAGGGGGGAAATCGGCACTTTTTGATAAAATTATCGTTTATTTCTGTACTTTTCCAGTAATGAATGCATTTATATAACGTATGGAGTTAATATCTAAACTCTGGTTGCTAAAGTTATTTAAAGTGAAGCCATATAAATGTAGGAATCACTATTACATATGTGCAGTAGATAGATTTAATCAAACGTTTCTGTTATGATATTTTAAGAGAATGATAACAATGTAATCTTTTTCAATTTTAATATAGTTTTAAAAATTTAGCTTTTATTTTTGATGTCATTTCATATAAAAATGATAAAGCAAACGATTTTCTATCTTTTTATTGAATAATTATTTACAAAAAGAATATTCTTTGTAGAAACCCCTTTTTCGTGTCTTTTAACATCCATCTTTCTACTTACTTATTTAGTTGATGGTAAATACCGAAACGCATGTCGAATTTTACTTTTATCATGTAAAATAAATTTAAAAGTGTATCATTAAATTTAACAAACGGGATAGGGTGAAATTCTATATTTAGAGAAATTCAAAAAACTGCTTCAGGAAAATTATTCACTTATAAGAAAATAAGTGTAATTAAAGCGTGTTCCTTTTTTCTAACAAAATTTGCTTATATTATACCAACTTTTATAAAATTCCTTGTATGTCTCACATGCATATAATTTACTTATGTGTCTCTTTATATCTGTACTTTTATACATTTATATATTTATTAGCCACCCAAGGGGCTATTGTTTTAATTTGATAACCATTCGCGTACCAGATCACTTTTCAATTTTTTTATTCTTTGCTTTAATTTTAATTACATTTAGCTTAAATATATTCAATTTAATAATTTATAGTTTTCTTTGATTTTAATTTCATTTAGCTCATATAATATTAAATTTAATAATTCGTCCTTTGCTTTAATTTTAATATCGGAAAAGTGTACTAATGACCATTCCTTGACATTTTATCGTTTACTTTAATTCTTGTATTTAATTGAGTAATTTAACAATAATAATAATGAAACGCGCACCTTGGTGGCTAAATCTGTTCATTACAAAACTTTGCATATAACTTTCCTTACTTTTTTAATATATATTCTTATACATATTTTTGATATTACAGCATACTAAATATATTATCTTTTAAACATAGCATGTAAAAGTAAATAGGAAATTGTTTTTCTAATTTTTGTAATTATAACTTGTGGTTTCGAACTTTATCAAGAAACCGAGAAATCCTTCAAATTTATATATTTAATAATATTAAATACATATATAATTTTTTTTTATTTTTATATATCATTTCTTGGGTACATTTGATTAACATATTATTATAAATATTACGTTCATCATAAAGATACTAAAATTGTAAAATTACTTTTAAAATTTTAAGTAATTAAATTTTTGTCATAATATTGCTAAAATCTTCAAAAAATATTATTTCTAATCACTTAAATACCATGCTGTAGTTTGCCATTTTACAAAAGGATTATTTAAAAATAATTTTAAGAAATATTTTAATTTGAAGCTAAATTTTAAAAAAAAATCAATTGATTTCGAAATTTCTAAGATTTGAGACATTCTAAGACTTTATATAATTACTTATTGATGTATACAAAAAACTGATTAATTTGATTGCCCTTACGTTGCAAGTCTTGAGTTTTGTTTAAAACAATTTTTTCGTAAATTTTAGTAATTTAGTTTGAAAATCATTGAAAAATAATGTTATTCCGTTTTATTACTTGGTTACTTTCCATTTAATGTCATATTTTTATAGTATTACCCTAATTACAAAAACGTGCAATTTATACTTTGAATAGTTTTATAAGTAATGTTAATTTCTAATAAAAATAAACATATAAGGATCAACATTTTGTACGTTTGAAATCAATATTTAGTCATAGAAATTGAAAATCGAAAAATATTTTCATTCCTTCACTTAAAAATGAGTAGATAGTGATTCGTTATAATAATTTTAGGTCAAAGTTTATAATTTCGAACTATATTCACCATGTTAAATGAATTAGTATCACAGTAAAATTGCAGAAATCTCTTTATTTTATAAAAATAGATAAAAAAGAGTTAGTTACTATAGCGATATTAAATAATGTACTTATTCAAATGAAAATAATTTTAATGAAATTGCTCATTAAGAAGTTAAATAATCATACGCTAAAAAGTTACGTTTACCAAAAACTAAAATTAATGACCAGTTTCTGATTTAAAAAGAATCCAAATAGGTCTTAATATAACCCCAAAATTTGCAATAATAATTTAAGGTAATTTCGAATTTATTTTGTTGGGGGTAGTTTTCATGTTTCGTGAGAGCATTTGAAAATTCTAGTAAAAGCAGAAATCTATGTTATTTTAAAAATTAAAAATATATGTTAGCTTTGAACTTAGATAAATATCGTTATCATAGTTAACAATGAAATAAAAATAATTTTGTTGATAATCCAAATTGGTAGAAGCTTCATTAAGAAGATATTTTTCGTTCTCAACAAAAAAAATCTACAAAAATCAGAATAAAGGAATAAAAAGGTACAAAATTTATGATCCTGAAAAATTTCTCGAAGTGGTCCTTGTTTAAAATGCATTGTTTAGAATTTTCTTATTAATGAATAGTTTCTAAAATTGATTGTAAATTTTTTAATCCATTATATGATAGTTATTATTTATATCGAATCACTAAATGGATAAAATAGTTCCATTTAGTGATTCGATATAAATAATAATAGTTCACACGAAAAAGATTTATTCATAAATTTAACCAATCGATACCATATTAAGTACATTTCAAAGATCATTGTATATCATTTCATCCTTTCTCCATGCTATCATAACATTTGTGACGTGGGACTATTCGCGATTTTCTCTTCACTAATCTTGGGGACTTTAATTGAGATTGATTGCATGAAATAAACAATTTCTTCCCAACCAAAATGAAACGTGATTATGCTAATTAGAGGCAAGTGGAAACAAATTGAAATGAGATAGATATGACGGTATTTAAACAAAGGGAAATTTTGAGGATAGAGGACGAGTAGGATTAGCGCTGAGTATATAGCTCGCAAGAGATTGATGATAGTAAGAATGGTTGCAGTGGTAACTATCACTGAGGATTTAATAAATGGAGGTAGCCTTGGCTGGAAAGGTTTTGGTAAAAGTGTATTATATTAATAATAGTTGAATATGTAGATTAATTCAAGGGCCTCCAAAGAGAGCGAAAAGCCCTTAGGCATTATATTACAGAAATTGATAAATAAATAGTTGTGTTAGACTTGACTGGTGTGTCCTTGCATAGGTTATTGACTTTTAGAGTTAGTTGTATTTGACTGAGTTATGGCACAAGAGTCGGGTAGAAGAAGTGGAGCGCCACACATTAAACCATATAAAATATGGTCTTTATCTTTGATATGACTGTTTATTCCCCTTTCTCTCCCGATACGATCAACTAGGAAAATCTTCTTTTCATGCTTTACTGTTTTTGTAACCGTGTCTACATAATGACAATTGATATGACACGTATGATTGAAAAATTAAACAATCAACTTTCAGCTTATCTGCTTCTTAAAAAAAAATATTCTTTATTGCAATTCCAAATGTCTGTGAAAATAAGTCAGCAAAAATCAGAAATTAGAAATTATTTCACAAATAAGAAGAGAAGATTCCATAAATATCACATATTTCAGCTATCATGAGCCATTAATAAGCATAATAGATATAATTATTTTCTTTGCATATGATATTTTCTAATAAATTTTCCAGACACTTTTCTTCTGAAGCATTTTTCTTATTTTGTTTTACGCTCCTTCATTAAAAACTTAAAAATCAGGAAGAAAACCTACAGTAACCATCTAAACTTCTTATGTCTACTTAACTGATAGTAATTTCAAATTTGTTATTTTCTATAAGATTTCATTCAACTCAGTATAAAATTCAGAACATGTGGTTTAGGGAAAAAATATGCATATTAAAACTACTTAATGTATTAATAAATTAACTTAAATACTGATCATTCTAGAACGCAATCCTTCTAGAATCTTGTAAATAGTATTTTTTTAAAAGAAAAAAAATTATCCAAATATTTGTCTGATGACATAATATCTTTAGTATATGCAAATATATTTGATGTATGTATTTAGTTTCAAGAACTCTTAGATCAATTTCCTCTATTTGCCACAAAATCTTCAAATTCCCAAAAACAATCGAAATGTTTCTAATTATTAATAAGTGACATTTTGTCTAATATTTTGATATTTTACGAATTTAATTTTTTTTTATTTCCTTGATTGTCAGAGATCTATCCTATGTACCGTATTATTTAAATCTTTTTTCTCTTGTACCATTTTATCTCATCAAACTTAATAAACTATTTCCAGTTTCATAGTGTTTTATTCAAGGTCCTATTTACTTTATAAATTTCGTTGAATTAATATTTTCATTGCATGAAATTTTGATAACATTCCTTACAAGCTACCTCGTTTAATATTATCGATACGCAATCATAAAGCTTGATTTAATTCTAGTTTTATTTGGTAACACTATTTTAAACGTTTGTATATATATATATATATATATATATATATATATATATATATAAATGACACGCCATTTACTTAATCAAAATATTGTAGATGAGAAGTGCATTAATATACAATTCTAAAACCCAAATTTGTATTTATAGTTTTACCTTTTAAATTCAAAGTAATTCATCACGTTTATTATTTTCAATAAGTGATTTTAGTAGACACTCTCCGGCTCAGTCCCTAGGCCGCTGACAAGATGGCATCCCGGGGGTGCAGTTACTGTTTCTACCGACCATTTTAGCCGCTATTCAATAAGGGAGGTAAGCCTTCCTGCACACTTCCTGTATCTGATAGGACGAAGGTGCTTTTCCACTCGGATTCCGGGCCCCGTATTCAATTGTTTATATACGACCAGTCAGGGCTTTTCACCACTGGGGTTCTCTATAGCCTCAGGGCCTCGAGAATCGGCACGATATAATCCCTTTCTGTCCCCTCCCTCTGATACAATGAAGGTTCGATTCCCTCATTTACATAAGTTGTTTGCACTGCTTACTTGTTTGTTTACATACAGAAGGCCCTTCACTGATAGGGGTCACCAAAAACCGTAGTGCCTGGAGTCACAACATCGTATCGCCCTTCTGGTTTCCTTCCTGAAACAGGAAGAAAGTTTCATTTCACTCGGATTCCGTATCCATTTTTTCATTTCTGTAATTTATTCATACTGTGTACTTGTTTGTAACTTTTAGCACAAATTCTGCTATCAGATTCTTAAAAAAAGGCTTCTGACTTGTAGGGATCATCAATTACATTGTAGAAAAAATAAATCTGTTCTTATAAGAAATAAAAAACTTGAAGTAAAATATTGAAAACTTCGTTATTTTCTAAACGTAATTGTTTATTGAACAAGTTCCATTTCCTTAACTTTGTTGCTACTTTTAAATTCCATTTGATAGAAAAGTCTTCTACCTTTATAGTCCTTTATAGACATTTTATATCATTTTTCGTAAGGAATTTAAGTTATAGAACTTTTTTGTATTCTAAATTCAAATATATCATGCAAAATAATTGTGAGTATAAAATAGTAAATCATACATAGAAACATAAAAATATTCCTTTTTATTTAATGTAAGTAGATGAAAGCTTTATCACGCACACACACATGATAATAAAATATCAAAAATTTGAATTACAAAAATAATTCTATTCATATTTCTTAATAGCAAAAAAATTAAATAAACGATAAAAAGACACAATGCGTATTACTCACTCTAGCTATACATTAGGTCTACCGGAAAGTTCTGCCAATTTGGGAAGAACGTTTTTTATACAGTTAATAATATTTATTATACAATATAGTTTCCATCGTTTTTAGGATTAATATATAAATATTCCAGATGGGTGCCTCATGAGTTAAATCAGAAAAGTTTGCTTAACAGGTCAATTGAAAAGTCCCCTGCCTACCATAGTAAAACACATTTTTTTGGCAAAATTAGTTTTTTTATTCAACATAATTCCCTTCAAATGTGATACACTGATTATAGCGACCCTCCAACTTTTCGATACCATTTTTGTAGTACGATTTGTCCTTTGCTTCAAAATAGGCCTCAGTTTCGGTGGTCACCTCTTCATTCGACGAAAATTTCTTCCCAGCGAGCATTCTTTTGAGATCTGAGAACAGGAAATAGTCGCTGGGGGCCAGATCTGGAGAATACGGTGGATGAGGAAGCGATTCGAAGCCCAATTCATGGATTTTTGCCATCGTTTTCACTGACTTGTGACACGGTGCATTGTCTTGGTGAAGCAGCACTTTCTTTTTCTTCAAATGCGACCGTTTTTCGGCGATTTCGTCCTTCAAACGGTCCAATAATAGTTAATTGAGTCGCCATAACAAACCCACAAAATTATTTTTTGTGGGTTTGTATTTGTATTTTTTGTAAAAAAAAACCCACAAAATTATTTTTTGAGCAACCTAATATAATAGGTCCATTGAAAAGTCCCCGGCCTGTCACATAGATGGCACTACTGGAATTAAATCCATATGTTTTTTAGTTAGCCCTAACCCTCAAAAGATGCGTGTATAAATTTGACAGCTGTCGGATCATTAGTTTGTGAATTATAGCATTTTGAGTGAAGCAACTTTTGTTATTGTGAAAAAAATGGATAATAAGGAATTTCGCGTGTTGATAAAATATTGCTTTTTGAAAGGAAAAAATACAGTTGAAGCAAAAACTTGGCTTGATGCCGAGTTTCCGGACACCGCCTCAGGAAAACCAACCATCAAGGATTGGTATGCTAAGTTTAGACGTGGTGAAATGAGCACCGAAGACGGTGGACGCCCAAAAGAGGTGGTTACCGACGAAAACTTTAAAAAAATCCACAAAATGGTTTTGAATGACCGTAAATTGAAATTGAATGAAATAGCAGACACTCTAAAGATATCAACTGAACGTGTACATCATATCATTCACGAATATTTGGGTATGAGAAAGCTCTGTGCAAAGTGGGTGCCGCGCGAGCTCACTTTTCACCAAAAACAAAGACGAGTTGATGATTCGGAACAGTGTTTGAAGATGATCAAGCGTAATAAACCCGAGTTTTTGCGTCGATATGTGACAATGGATGAAACATGGCTCCATCATTTCACTCCGAAGTCCAATCGACAGTCATCCGAGTGGACTGCAGTGACTATTACATAGCGTTATTGGACCGTTTGAAGGACGAAATCGCCGAGAAACAGCCGCATTTGAAGAAAAAGAAAGTGCTGCTTCACCAAGACAACGGTCCGTGTCACAAGTCAGTGAAAACGATGGCAAAAATCCATTAATTGGGCTTCGAATTCCTTCCTCATCCACCGTATTCTCCAGATCTGGCCCCCAGCGACTCTTTCCTGTTCTCAGATCTCAAAAGAATGCTTTCTGGGAAAAAATTTTCGTCGAATGAAGAGGTGACCACCGAAACTGAGGCCTATTTTGAAGCAAAGGACAAATCGTACTACAAAAATGGTATCGAAAAGTTGGAGGGTCGCTATAATCAGTGTATCACATTTGAAGGGAATTATGTTGAATAAAAAAACTAATTTTGCCAAAAAAATGTGTTTTACTATGGTAGGCAGGGGACTTTTCATTTGACCTGTAATGTACATCTCTGTTTGCTAAGGGCAAAAACGAACTCTGAAAGAGTTACAATGTATATCAGCAGTACGACTCAAAACATACTTTGTGTGATAAAATGTTTATTGAATGGGTATAAACATTCTGAGCTTGCATTGACAATATAAGTTGTTTCAGAGTTGGTGTAAATATTCTGAAACTATTTTATGTTTTTGAATTTTTATCTAGAGTGTTTATCTTTGATATTTCCGTTAAAATTACATAGATGTTCGGTAATCCAACAAAATCGCTTATGCAGCGTAGCCATGAGACGGATTAAAGATCACTTGTTGTAAATTATTAAATTATTCGTATTCGTTTTATTTCACATAGATTCCGTATTATTAATGAATATATCAGTATCGAAACAATATAGTAAGCATTATATTACTTTTCCTATTATTTTTATACTGTGCATAGTTATTTTTAAGACAATATAAATCTTCGGACAGAAACAGTAATATTATAGTTACTGGGTGACATATTTAAGCTTTATGACTTCTTTAAAGTACGAGTGTAAGTCAATTATAAATGTAAAGTGTAAGTCAATTATAAATGTAAAGTGTAAGTCAATTATAAATGTAAAGTGTAAGTCAATTATAAATGTAAAGTATAAGTCAATTATAAATGTAAAGTGTAAGTCAATTATAAATAACAGATTTTGAATAAAAATTAGCTTTGTAATTAATGTTTTCAAAAAATAATGAATAATAAATGTAATGTTAATATAAAAGTATTGTGTTTTGGTAAAATGAAATATTTTTTATGATTATTAAAATAAGTTATTTATAAAAAGATATTTCTTCTTCTAGTATTAAATACTTCCACTCAGAAAAAAGATCTATTTATACTTCCTTCGATAAATTTACTTTTAGAAGTAAAATAGTGCTTGTATCTCTTGATCTTCTGACTATTGTTAATGCAATATAAATACGATTATTAAATATAAATATAAAATTATCAAAACTCATTCGAAGGGATAAAAGCTACCCATACTGTTACAATTTCAGACTCCTACAATTTAACAAAGATAACAACATAAGAATTTTTAAAATCCTTATAATCATTTTACTAACCAAAAGGCCAAACTCCTAAAAGTACTTCAATACGTACACAGAAAAAAAAACAAGAAAAAAAAATTGTCGTATTAAATGTCGTAAGTTCAATTGTCTTAAGTTAAATTTTTTAATATGTCTCGGTTATGAACAATTTCATATTTTCTCTACAGCTGTAAGAAAGTGAAGTGCCTGTAGAAATTGCTTAAGGAAGCTTGTTTGTAACACTGATGGCTCTGTCCATTCACTAGGATGAACAACTTCAAAATATCCTTCTTTATAATTAAAACATGGTAAAGTTCTATTTTAGCATACTGCTTGGCGAGATTTTTAAATGGCGCCAACCACGCTATTTTCAATTGTCCGTAAACAAAAAAAAAAAAAAAAGCTTCGTTTTAAAGAAAAATGTAAATAGCATACAAATATTCAAAATAACGAATAAACACACGATTCTGTAACACAATTCGAAACCTCAGCGACGCTCGGTATCGATAAAACTGATATATTGCCTAAGAAAGGTGATTTTGTAATGAACGCTTGATTACAAAAAAAAATTTCGGTCAAGTGTCCAGTCAATTGTCTCATAAAATGTCTTGCCCAGCTTGAAAAGACCACAATCAGAAAGGAAGTTGTTTTTATAGTAGGGTTACCAGAGTAAAAGTTCATTATTTTACAACTTTTTGGATTTTATGGTAGTATTACTAATTTGGAAATTTTTCATCAACAATATTTTTTCTGCCGCCAAGTAGTACATTGAATTAGGAGCCAACCCAAAACATTCTATATAAAATAATTTCAAAAATAAATGCTTTATTTCATACACTCATACCTTTCGGTTTCTTCTTGTCACCATAAAAAGGGAATTAAAATTAGATTCCTATTCTTTGTATTTGATATTTTTATTAGAGTATTATTTCAAGGACGAACAATTTAAAGTCAATTGTTTTTTGTAATAAGTACTTTTCCTTGATTTTTCTCCTGCCTGTTAAATGGTGAGCAGTATTCAATGATCCTTGCAATTTGAATCCTGCGAAACCATTTTACAGGCGCGAGGAACTTGAACAACATTTTAGTTATGATGACTTTTAAAAGAAGTTGGATTCTTACGTTCTACGCTGACTAAAAAAGAAGTGAATTCAAAGCAATGATTCTAAATATTTCGTTCGAATGGAAATTTATTTCATTCAATTCGAATTTAATGATTTTAAAATTTCCTATATGCTCGAGGAAACGCAAAAGGTACAAAATTTCTATGTACTTAAATTATAGCAAATAAATAAAACAAAATCTCCAAGATAAGCTTCATTCTTTCTACAACTGGAAAAACCCTTAAGCATACGATATGAATACTGATTAAGGTTAAAAGAAATTTATTTTTAGAAATTATTATCTAATATTTTAGAAAAATAGAACTTTCGCCTTTTCTAAAGCAGAAATCCTTCTAAATTCAAGAGAAATCCGTTTTGACATTGAGGGGTACAGTGCAAGAATCTCGTACGACCAAGGCCATATTTGATTGAAAAGTGATGTGATTGCTTATTAACATCGCATTGAGAAGCAAAACGGGGGCGTTTCCCCACGTAATTTTGAGCTGGCTCCTACCTCTCCAAATATTTCCACGACACATGAGCTGGCTCCTCCCTCTCCAAATATTTCCACATCACACCACGGGAGGACCTTGAGCCTCGACATATTTAACAAGCATCATTCCCGGCTACACACAGGTATTTAGGGGCATCAAGTATCGAACTCACGAATCGACGAAAACCGCCGACCACGAGGCTACTGCAGCCACGATAATACTGAAGGTAGGAAAATTAGAGTTAAGAAGACACCAGTTAATGTCATAGTCTTTTCCCGATACTTGCTGTAAAAAGAGAGGACTGGTGCTACCTTCGTGACTGCTTCTTGCTCTAAACGAAACAGCTATATTCACAAGGGAGAAAAAGGCCAAAAAGACAAAAAAAAATACACT
Source organism: Nephila pilipes (assembly GCA_019974015.1). NCBI lineage: Eukaryota > Metazoa > Arthropoda > Arachnida > Araneae > Nephilidae > Nephila > Nephila pilipes. Next base: position 29,093 of record BMAW01038208.1, on the reverse strand, counting down.
TACTTTGTAACCCCTCTTCTATTACTTTCATACGTGGTCATTTCATACGTGGTTTATTCGACGTATTCTTGATTCAACAGTGAAATGAAAAGAAAGTTAAATGATGATGATAACCAAGCTATTTTATTCATATTTACGAATAATTAATATTTAACACTCTTAACCAACTTTCTCTGTGCTAAATAATCCCTGTGCTCGCCTGATTTAACGTTCAAATATAAAAAAGATTGTTCTTCTTACCAACCTTATCGGGTTCGAGGCCTTAGACGAATTAAAGGTGAGAGTCCAAGTTCTTAACTCTTTGTAAATCTTATCTGAATTCACTTCTAATGCTCCTTACTCAACTTAAACCTGATACGAATGTTTTACTTGAGAACTTCAGTTCACTATATTTATCGCACACTAGACTACGATCCTGAAAATTAAATGATTAACTGCTCATATATACCTTACCTTAATGCTATTCCTTACAATTCACTAATTCCAGTCTAATAAACAAATGCCATGCTTCATTCAATGGCAGAAATTTTTAGTTCAAATAACGTACAGTGTTAATTGAAGAGGGACAGAGGCATAAAGTTCATGTGATAACCTTGTCTTAAATATTCGTTTTTTGTTCATTGGGTCTTATCAGATTGTGGAGAATTAATATTCCTATTCACCGCTTATGCCAAAACTCAATCAAATATACTAACACAAAAAGTCAATAGCTTATACAAGAAGACGTTAGACAAATCTCACGCACAATATTTATTCAATAGACTTGCACTATAATGATAAACGGATTTCTGCTCTCCAAGATAACACCCTAGATATATTCACCCGTCTCACTAATACTGAATTAAGAGTGTCTTACTAAAACACCAAGCTGGAGGTTGACTTGCTTTCTTAACTCCACCACGTTTATTCTGGGTTGTAGCAGTTCTTGGTCTCGTCTACTACTTGTAAGACATATACTCAATGCTAGAATCACTCGACCTCCCTCGTCTCGATTTTATTTTGCTTATATACTTTTCTATATAAATCATCTCACTTTATTTCTACCTGCCTCTAATTTACCTAATCACGTTTCATTATGGTTGGGTAGAAATTGTTATTTATAGCAATCAATCTTAATTAAAAAAAACCAAGGTTAGTGAAGAGAAAACCGTGAATAGCCCAACGTCATAAGATGACTTGTTGTTGTTGGAATTCTAATCTTCAGGTACACTTGACAAGAAGAGATTTATTTCCGTATACATCAACAGTTGTACACATGCATTGATACCATTGCAACTAATACAATTTACAAAAGATATTTGAATGAAATGCATGCTTTTTGCTTGCTGAGACCTGTCATAAGATTTGATGTTGATGAAATTTAAATCTTCTGGCACGCTCAATAAGAGGAAAGCGATTTACTTCTCGAACGAAAGCAACAGGTGAATATAGGATTGTAATTGGATAATGGCATGTTTTAAAGTAAGTGTATTTACTAACATGATTATTTTTTTTTTTGCAATGAATGAGATTTGCCTAAAATGATGCATTTAATAATTATATTTTCAGCGTCAAAAGTGTTCCCTTTCCACTTGTGATGCAATTTGTAATGTAATTTATTACATAGTAAGCACATAATACTTCTATTTTTTGTTATTTTTGTATTTCTTTTTTATTTGAATAATAAATATTTTTTTAATTAATCAAAACTTTAATTAGAGAATTTCTCACTTAAAATGTAAATATGGATAATGCCAAAAACAAAATAATATCTTAATGAAGGTTGTGGGAAAATTAGAATCGATTTATTTTATTTTCTTCCAACACTTGTTAGAACTTCTTTTTCTTCAATAAGTATTCTCGAAAGGATTGGATGTGTGACATAAGAGAGATTCGACCCCCTTGACTCTCTCATCGATGAAAAATTCTCTTAATTTCAAATCGAATATTCCACAAAAATCTTTATCCGAATAATTTCAATTTAAGAAGACATATGAAGTATTAATAAATTATTATTGAATTAATTTAGTTATAACATGTCACGGAATCAAGTTTTAATTTATTAAAACTTAAAACTTAATCAATTCATAAGAGTACATTACAGTACCTCCCAAATTAAATTTAAGGAATTTTTTTAATATAAAGTGATTGTAATATTTATAGAAGTGTTTTGCATGAATCAAAGTACACTCAGGAACATTGAAAGCCTATTTAAAGTCACGAACCCCGAACTTTGAAAATAGAGCACCAGTAAAGGAGCTTTGGATTGAAATGAAACTTAATACACATAATGGTACAGGTGAGAGATTCATTTGATCCCAAATTCAAGTCAATGAAACAAATACACAGTGTACAATTAGACAAATACTGAGCAACTTCTATGTCGCGTCGGATGGCCTCCTGCAGCAATACATGCTGCAACACGACTCGGCATTGAATTGATTAGACGTCGGATGTTGTCCTGAGACAGAGAGCCGCAAATCTTGAACAACCACCTCCAAACCATGCACAAAGTGACGATGGCATCTGGCATTTAAGCTGGTTCCACAAATGCTCTACAGAGAACAAGTCTGGGCCATGAAAGTGTCTGAACATGACGTAGAAAGACTTGAGCTACTCGAGCTGTATGAGAACGAGCATTATCTTGCTGAAATATTTCCCCTGGAAGATCGTTCCGGAAAAGCCCTACGTGGATCGAAGGATGTCATCAACATAACGCCAGCTGAATCACATTTAGAGTGGACTGGCTATCATAGGCAATGGCCCTACAGACCATTCAGCCTGCTGTGCGAGCAGAGTGTCGCACGACAGTGTGGGTGGAATTCTACCTTTCACCAGGACACCTCTACACCCGTACGTGGTTATCATCAGCCCCCAAAACGAACCAGGATTCATCTCTAAACAACAGTTTTGAGAATATGGGGCTTTCCACATCTCTCTGGTATGGCACCACTGTAGTCAGAGTCACCGATGTTTCGGTGTTAACACGACAGAACACGAAAATATCGATTGAATGGCAAATTCGCTTCTGCAATGCATCTGGAAATGGTTTGTAGAATAACTGGTAACCCAACATCTGATTGTGTTGTGGAACGAGTTACTGAGGGATCCATGAGCGCTTGCCGCACGATCCTTCCATCTTCTAGCCTCATTACTAATCGCTCCAGACCCGATTCTCTGTACGTGGGTACCATCTCGTATCCCCTGCTCCCAATATGTTCTGACCGTTCACTCTGAACGATCGACTCGGCAATCAACACAAAATGCATCGACCAGACTAAGGTTTTCATGCCGATGACCAGGCCACTCTCAAACTCGCTAAACTGTGCGAAATATCTTCTCACACATCTACCTGGCATTCATCGCTTACTAAAGTCCTCTTAGAGTCGGAACGTGGTCGTTGCATTTATGAATATTCCACTAGGCGTCGGTTTTTATAGGATCCAATTCCTAATTGAAGCGTCAATGCAGAGTGTGTGGTTATGCTCATTGGCACCAAAGTTGGATCATTTTCCTATCAGACATCTTTCAACTACTTTGAAAAGTTTCGCGATTGTAGCTCGCTTCCTTCTTGGTGTGCTATTTGCAATGTTTCTGAATGTAATTTTACTTTCATTATAATTTATTGGGAAAATAAATTCCATAACCTTGATTAAGCTTACAGTAATTTAATATACATTCTAGTTTTTCTACAGATATAAATACCATAACATTGATTAAGCTTACGGTAATTTAATATGTATTCTAATTTTTCTACAGATATAAATACCATAACATTGATTAAGCTTACGGTAATTTAATATACATTCTAGTTTTTCTACAGTCTGCGAGTATACGTCAGACCTGTAGCCAGAGGGTAGGCCTGGTCGCGCACTTCACGTACTGGAAAAAATATTCTCCCGCACTGATATATCCCCTAATTTATCCTTTTAAAATTTTGATTTCTAAAAACGTTTCTCGATAGTAAATGTGAGAAAAAATAATAAGTATGATTAGAAAGAGACTACCGAAAGATATTTCATTAAGCTCTTCCATTTAAAAATCTTCTGATATTCAATAATATTTTAATATTACAATAGTAATAATAATAATAATATAACAATATAAAAAATTACTATTAACGTAATTATATAATTTATTGGTATAAATATATATTAATAGTGTGATAACACTGAAATAGTATTAAAAGAGTATTTCTGCTTAAGCTACTAATCGCATTAAACATTTTTTTTCCCACATTGCTTTAAATATAAACGGAAATAACTAAATCTACAAAACTAAAAAAAATCAGGGATCGGAGCTTTATCCCTCGTGATTCATGAATAGGATAAGTTGATTCTCGTAATCAAAGTTCTAAATTTTAAATTAATATTCCTAACTATAATACTTTTAACTTAATTCTTAATTCTCAATAAAGTAATATTGAATAGATAATATGATTATATAAGGCTCTTTTTTTTTGTTTGGCAAATGTGGCCACAGAACGGCTACAAAAATCAAGCTATGTTCAGAAACAAAGATCGAACCGATCTGACACTAATACTGCCAATATCTCAACAGAAACATAGGAAAAAGGAACTTAATAATCTTAATTTATCGCAGAGAAATGATCCAATTCAGAAATCTCATTTAGCAATAGGTGTATATTTTTATATGAATGGTACAAACAGCTTTCTTGGTTGCAGTAATGTTTTAATAGATCTTATATTTTGCAACCTGCAAACAATTTCAGTTTTATAGTATGAAGAAAACTAGTTATACGGAAATAAGCTTTCAATAATTGAAAAAAAAAATAGTACAAATCATGAGATTCTCGAACAAAAAATGTCGGAAATTCGTATTCGCGCTATGTCAATGTGGAAGAAATAAAAAAAAACTCGTTTAGAAACCTGTACTTTACTTCAGTGTCAACATTAGTAAATGAAACTATTCTTGAAAAACGCCGCTACTGTATTAAAACAATAATGGAAGTGATTCAGCGTTTTTAGCATCATTTATATACCTAACTGAATTTTATACATAAGCTATTTTAATATGTGTCATAGCCCTGTATTCTATTAACTGAATAAACTACGTATAATAATATTTATAAATAAAATTAAGTTCTGGATTATTCTGGTATTTAAGGAATGATATATTTAAAAGTATATATTATCTCACTCCTCCCATAAAATCCAGTGCCCCTCCAAATGTTTGGTATTGATTAAATTTCTGGTATAAGTTTGATGAAAATGTATTCTAATTTTAGAAAGAATTCCTTAAAATCATCAAAGGATTTTAAATGTTGTTCGTATTGTCCGAAATGTTAAATTGTACTTACAAATATGAATTTATGTTAAGTTCTTCGAAGATAACTTCGATAAATTTGTAACATTGGATCTTTCATTCGCAAACCAACTTTCTGTCATAGATTCTAATTTTGCTTAATGAAATATACCTCAATTTGAGATCGGTCAGAGAATCTGTTTCAACAACCTTTAACATTCCAAAGGTTCTGTTGTGGAGACATGTTATAATACTGCAAAAATCTGAAGGATCCACTACAGAGACAAGTGAGGTTTTTCTTACATTGAGAGATAAATAAACCATTTTTATAACGTAAAATAGGCACGACCGTAACCTTACGGTCTTCGCAATAAGAAGGCAATGATTATTGCAGACTGTTTCCAAACAGTATTTTGAAGGCTAGAGGTTTGCAATTATTTCCAATGATCTGTAAAGAATATGTAATATATAAAGAAAATATGTAAAGAATAACATAAAACTCCATTAAATCATTTCAGTTTTGTTGAGGGGTTGGTTATCCGATTGAGAAGAAATTTTCAAATGAAAAAGAAACAAGAGAGTTAACGAAGTACGTTTGGAGAAAAAACGACTCAAATGTTCACTACACATTTTACATTCTCAATATGAGAAAAAATTGTCGGGAAAATGTCAAAAGAAAAATTTTGGAGAACACAAACAAATTCCAAAGCATTGTTCAACATGTCCTAAAAATCTTTCGCTATACTTAAAGGAGTGCTATGAACAATTTCATACCACAAAAGATTACAAAAATTAAAAATTAATTCAGTTATACAAGATTATAACTTCAATTTTCGGATTCCTCTTTTTCTTATAACCCAGGTTCAGCCGTTTTTGTTTTCGTTCGTTATTATGTGTGTACTGTTAATAGTAACTTAAGGAATAAATCTCCACCTTAGGAAGATAAACATATTTAGGAAATCAAGCTATATCACCTGCCTCTCACCTATTGAGTATTACCCAAAGGACTGGATGAAATTAATATTTTCTGTACTTTTGGTAATCTCATTGGGTGGGCAGGCCTCAGTCTTCATTGGTTAATTAAATGATTGTCTTAACACGAGACTATTGGAGACCGATTTCATCATTTTGAACTTTGGTCAAGTGACAAGGACGACTACTAAGCTTCTACCCTCTTCTCCAAACGTCCACACCATCCTAACGTGAGGATAAGAAGCCTCTACAGATTCAATGTCCTTTAGCAACGCTACATGTCGGATCTTCAGTTGTATCAGAGCTCAAATCTACGATTCGATGGAAACAACGTCAGCCTCAAATTGGTGACCATGTCCACTAGGCTACCACGGCTGCACAAAGAAGGCGAAGACATTTTCATTCACTGGAGAAGTTATAACGATGATTTTTGGGATCCAAAAGGCGCCTCATTCATGAGATGTTTAGAAAAAGCGAAATGAATCAATGGATAATGGTATTGTGAATCACCCAATTTTCATTCCATGCGTCTTCATCCACTCTCGAATAACCGGAATCTAATTAATATACAATTCATTTAGATTATTTTATCAGATATTAAACTATATGTGAAATATTCCTCGTAAAAGTGAAAAATATCTATTTCATGTTTGTGCCAGGTAAAGGTCTGGATTACAAATTCAACTTTCAGATCTTTGAATGGCATTAGCTAGCGATAGAAACTTTC
>BMAW01038208.1:0-22140 GCA_019974015.1 Nephila pilipes | reverse complement strand
AAATTTGAATCCTGCAAAACCATTTAGTAGGCGCGAGGAAATTGAACAACAATTTCGTTGCGATCAAAATGAACAGAAAACCAATTCAACACGCCCACTCTTCAATGAGAAAGTAGACTCAATACGAAGATTCAATATTTCTCCTTAGGTCTGTGGCTGCGAACCTTTTCAACTTGGTGAGTCAAAAATCGTTAAGAGATTTACTCTTACTCAGGTGTCATGTTACATAGAGAAATATGTATACTTTAGTGATACTTTTAGCTTTGGTAAAAAAAATAATTGTGTTTTTCTTATTTATATTTACATATTAATTAGCAAAAACAAGTAATCCTCAACATTTGCGGGATATTTTTTTTTTTTTTTGCAATAGAACTTTATTTATTAAATCTTCAGTTAAAGGTTGGTATTCCGTACTCTTCAGGTGCAAGCGAACCAATTTCGTCTGTCAGTCTATTTCTCTAATTGGTTTTAATATTATTAACGCTGAGAATAAGATCTCACGAAGTAAATTCCTCTGCATTCTCTAAGCGATTTTCTTTCCAGATTCTCAACTTTCAACCTCGAGACAACAATCACTTGAGATCAAATTGCTGTCAGGAAATTCTACCAGTTGCATCTCCCAATCATCATTTTGCTTCCATTGGAAACCATTTAATTCCAAAGTACTTTATACTACATCCGGATTCTTAATTATTTTAATTATCTGCTCTGCGTTATCTGTTCTGTGTCGTTGACCGTCCGTGAACAATGCGTGTTTACCAAAGTGTCCTGTCGTGTCACTTTTGATACGCATGTCATATTTACTCTATCGTTTCGATTAACGTATATAAGATGATGTGTGATCACATTGATTGCCTCTCCCTCAGTGGGTATTACCATAAGAACGGGATGAGAAATAAATATTTTCAGTTCTTTGGGTAATCTCACTTGGAAGGAAGGCGTTAATCTTCATTGGAGTTACGGGAGCATTTTATCAAAAAGAAATAATTATCCAGTTATAATTTACTTAATACTGCAATGGCATGTCAGAATGTGCTAAAATGATATCTGGCGAGCAATGCAAATATTCTGCTCTTTAGCGCTGTACCGGTAGAAGAGAACTTTCTGTGGAATAACCGAGACGAGAATGTTTACTCTGAAATACGTTCACGTGAGCAATAATGAACCCTAATATTTTGAAGCTCACAATTATAAAATAATTACAATTTGCTGCGTTTGTAAATAGCTTATAGATGTTGTGTGGTAAATAAAAAGTAAAAAGGAAACAAGCGTGGCTGGTCCGTCAATAAAACAAAACAACTAAAATAAACATTTGGATCCGCTCGAACCAGGAGCGATCAGTGACTTATGGAAATACTAAATAGATCAAAAACTACCTTGAAAGGTAAAATTAGCTGAATCGAAACCTTTATTAAAAATGCCAATGAAGAAACCAATTCGGTTGAAACGAAAGTAAAGCTCAAGAATGTTATTGCACTGCAAAGAAATATTGAGGAACTGCGCAACAACTATTATTCCATTCCGAATGTGAAAGATGCAGAATGGACTTCTGTCGACGAAGAGCTCAATCTTCTTGAAGAACGCCTCGAGAAATGAGAGGTAAGAATTGAAATTATTCTTAATTCCTCTAAGAAATCAAGTTCTGGGGCAGTAATGAAACCAAGCGATAATTTCGAAATCAAAACTAAAATACTCCCTTTACTTTTACCTGAGTTCTCGGGGAAAATATGAAGAATTTAGTTCCTTTAAAGTCCAATTTGACGATCTGATCACAAATAATACGCAACTGAGTCAGTCTCAGAAACTGTACTACCTCAGATCTTGTTTAACTCATGAAGTAAATTATTTGTGTTGTAATTTTGATTCCTTATATTAATTTTTAGGAAATAGATATGAGAATGAAAGTTTGATAATCAATATTCATAATCAAAACATTTTGAAATTTGACAAAATACAAAATGAAAATTCCACAGAAATTAGAAATATGATTGATTGCGTTCAAAAAAATTTACGTGCATTAAAAGTGCTTAAATATGAGCAAAATAAATTATCTGATGTTCTACTTATTAATGTTCTTGTTGAGAAATTTGATAGAGAATCGAGAAGATATTTTGAATTATATCATAAATCAAAAAATGTTCCAACATTTGAAGAATTTATTGCATTCTTGGAACGGCCTGAATCCGTTTTATTGTCTGCTGATAGAAATCCTAAAGTTAACACAAATAAATTTTGTGAAAACAATTCTAAGCCAAAGGCTTTCATCGAGCTATGCTTGATTCCGCGTGTAATAATTGTGTACTCACAGAAAGAATGAGTAATTGCTTAGGAATAAAAAAGCAAAAAATAAAGACACCGGTATTCGGTCAAAATGGATTAATGCAGAACATAAAATGGAAATTAAACACAATTATTTCAAACGAAGATAGCAGTTTTGCTGAACCAAAAGATTTCTTGATTGTAGATAAAATAACTGAATTTACACCCTCTTCGTATTTCGATATTTCTAATGTGGAAATTCCACAGTTTTTAACTTTAGCTGACAAATCGTTTTATGAAGCAAAAGAAGTACACGCTTTAATAAGCGCTGATATATTTTTTAAAGTTTAAAAACAGAATACATATAAAGTAAATGAAGAGTTATTTTTCAAAGAAAGCGAATTTAGGTGGATTGTGTGTGGTAAAGAAAGACAAAATGATAAACAAGGACAGTGTTTTTTGTTAAATAATGACCGATTCAAGATACTTTAAAATTATTTTTCTGATTTAAAGGGTTTGGGGATACGAGATGATCCAGTTCAAGAAACGGATCAAGCTATGAAAATTTTTAAAGAAACTGTTGAATTCGAAAATGGTCGTTATATCGTACAACTTCCCTTAAGAAAATCTTATAATGAATTGTCCGATAATTATTCCCTAGCAAAATAACGTTTCCAAAATTTGTGGAGAAGATTTGGTCATGATTCGGTATTTTATCATTATATCAGCAATACCGTGAAATCTTTCGCGATTACACAGAACAGTGTATTGTAGAGGAAGTTAAAACCGAAATTGCAGATAACGAGTCATAAAGACCTGTATATTATTTACCTCATCAGGCCGTAAGAAAAGAAGTTCGCTTAACATCGAAAACAAGAATTGTATTTGACGCTGGAAGTCATCAAAATAATGAACTCTCATTAAATGATTGTTTACGGCCAGGAATTAATTTCAATCCAAATCTCTTAGACATATTAATTAATATTAGATTAAATGCAATAGCTTTTTGTTCTGATATTAAACAAACTTTCTTACAAATCTGTCTCGCTAACAAACGCAAAGATGCCGTTCGATTTCTCTGGAGTGATGACGAACCGTGTGTTCATAAAAAGCCCAAACTACAGGTATACAGTCTCAATCGAGTAAATTTTGATGTCAGTTCAAATCCATTTCTTATCGCAGCCACGATTAAGCATCATATTGAGAAATTTAAACATGAATTCCCTGAAACTGTAGAACTTTTAGATAGAAGCTTCTACGTTGACGATCTTATTTCCGGTGGTAACGAATTGAAAGAAGCGCTTCAAACTTCGCGAAGAGCAAAATATATTATGGAAGCTGCTGGAATGGATCTCAGAAAATGGATTACTAATGATGCAAATTTAATGGAGCAATGGAAGAAAGAAAAGTTTGATGTACACCCGGTACATGAAACTGTAAGTTTAGGCGCTAATGAAACAAAAGTCCTTGGACTGTCATGGAACACTCATGAAGATTACTTGACTACGGATACTAAAAGTCTATTGGAATTTGTTTCCTTACATGAAAATACGAAACGCTTCATACTGCAAGCAGTTGGTAAGATCTTTGACCCATTAGAGTTAATTTCTCCTTTCACCGTTAGAATGAAATGCCTCCTTCAAGATCTCTGGAGAGAAGAAATTCAATGGGACGACCCTTTGCCAACAAATATTAAAAAGGAGTGGAAAAAATGGTGTGAGGAACTTCCCCACTTAGGAAGTCTAAAAATACCCCGATTAGTTCTAGATTCTACTTTGCTAGAAGATGATGTTGAGTTGCATAGCTTTTGTGACGCTAGCAAAAAGGCATATGGCGCAGCCATATATTTGAGAACTAAGTCAAGGAACGGAATTTCTGTTAAACTTGTGACTTCAAAAAGCAGTGTAGCACCATTAAACTGTGTAACCCTGCCCAGACTAGAATTACTTGGAGCTCTAGTCGCTGCTCGCCTAGCATCTAAGGAGAAAAAGATCGTGAATCTTAAAAGATCCTGTTAACAGAATCATTGGACTGATTCCAAAATAGTTCTGTTTCGGATAAAGGGAAACAAAACCCGATGGAAAAAACAATTCGTTGCTAACCGAGTAAACGAAATAACCTGTCTAACGGATCACCACTCATGGTACCATTGTGCTGGTAATGAAAACCCTACAGACTTCCTCTCTCGTGGACTGAGCGCTGATTGTCTGATGACAAATTCCAGGTGGTGGATAGGTGCAGAATTTTTGACAGATCCTGAATTTCCTAAAAACTTTCGACAAGTGATTCCTGAGTTAGACTACCTCTCAGAAAATGAGAAAGAGACTGTATTTGAAGAAAGGAAAAATTACCTGAAGCTGAGAGAAGTGAAGAGACTGTCTTGCTGAATAGCGATTCCTCTAGCATCTTTGATGAACTTTTAGAACTTTCTAATAATTATTTCAAAGTTATTAATATTTTGTCTTATATTTTCAGATTCATCTACGACTGTAGGAATAAGTCTAAGAAGGTGGGACCCCTAACTGTAGCCAAATTCAAAGAGTTTGAAATTAAATTGATCAACCATGCTCAAAGAACCTTGTTTGATAAAAAAGAAATTCCAAGTAATATTTCTAATTTGTTTCCATTTGTAGATGGAGAAGGAACAGCTCGCGTAGGCGGAAGATTAGAATATGCTTCGGTGCCATATTTTCTTAAGCATCCTGCGATTTTACCAAAAGGTTCAAAATTAAGTAAACTTTACTTTAACAGCTTGCATTGAAGACTCTTTCACGTTGGCCCACAGGGATTGTTAAATGCAGTACAACAAAAATTTTGGCCTTTGAGCGGCCGTAGCATCGCACGTAAAAACGTTCATCAACGTGTGACATGCTTTAAAAGCAGACCCATTCTTTCTTCACAAATTATGGAAAATTTGCCCAGTGAAAGAGTAAATGTATCCAGCCCATTTACTATTGCTGGACTTGATTTATGTGGTCCCTTTTTAGTCAAATATAAAAATCAGAGAAAGGGAACTATAAATGAAGTGTACATTTGCATACGTTTTTCTACGAAGGCCATCCATCTCGAGTTATTATCGGATCTCACTTACGATGCTTTGATAGCAACACTTAAACGTTTTACTAGAAGACGGAACAAATGCTCGAAAATTTACACAGATAACGCTACTAAATTCGTGGGAGCAAACTCAATATTAAAGAAATTTCATAAATTAATTAATTTTCCCGATGAAAATTTAGCTAAATATTTTGTGTCAGAAAGTATAGATTGGAAATATACTTGGAATAAGTAATATAATTGGAATAAGTATAGGAGAAATTTATACCTCCCAAGTCCCCTCACTTTGGAGGACTTTGGGAGGCAGGTGTAAAATCTGTGAAGCACCATCTTAAAAGAGAGATAGGAAATCTTCACTTTACTTTTGAAGAATTTGAAACTATTATTATTCAGGTAGATGGAATATTAAATTCGCGTCCACTGACTCCCCTCAGTAGTGACGCAGATAACTTCGATGTTTTTACCCCTGGTCACTTTTTGATATAGAGACCTATAACATCAATACCTGAGCCAAATTTAAGAGATGTAAATGAAAATCGTCTCAGTCGGTGGGAAAAGATTACCAAGGTTGTACAACACACATGGAGAAAATAGAATTCTGATTATTTGAATACATTGCAAGCTAGATCGAAATGGATAACTGAAAAAATGATCTAATGATAGGTCAAAAGGTTTTAATCAAAGAGGATTTCTTACCCGTAGATACTTGGCCTTTAGGTCGAATCCTAGAAGTTTATTATGGGTCAGACAGAAAAAGGAGAGTTGTTAAGGTTAAAACTCAATCAGGTGAATTTAAAAGAGCTGTTAGTAAAATAGCTGTTCTCCCTATTGTGTGTATTTGTACTGCTTTTTATATTTCATTTGTGTAAAATTGTTGATTTAATTCTTATTATTACCTTTAAATTGTACTTTAATTGTGTGCTAAATTTATTATGCTAATTATGTTATTTGTAAGTTCTTGCATGTGAACATGGCGAGGCTGGGCGGGATGTTGGCGCATGCGCGCTGATGCAAATATTCTGCTCTTTAGCGCTGTACCGGTAGACGAGAACTTTCTATGGAATAACCGAGACGAGAATTTTTCTCTGAAATACGTTCACAAGAGCAATAATGGAACTCTAATATTTTGAAGCTCACAATTATAAAATAATTACAATTTGCTGCGTTTGTAAATAGCTTATAGATGTTGTGTGGTCAAATAAAAAGTAAAAAGGAAACAAGCGTGGCTGGTCCGTCAATCAAAACAACTAAAATAAACAATATCATTACATGAATGATGAATAAATTGATATAATTACATTCATATAGAAATTGAAAAATGCATGGTATATGACGATTAATGTATATAAGAAGGTGATTACATTGATTACCTCTCACTTAGTGATTATTACCATAAGGACTGGATGAGAAATGAATATTTTCAGTTCTTTGGGTAATCTTACTTGGAGAGAAGGAGTAAATCTTCATTGGAGTCAAGGGAGAATTTTATCAAAAAGAAATAAGCATCCAGTAGTAATTTCTTCATACTTCAATGGTACGTCAAGAAGTGTTACAATAACTTGAATCTTCATTGGAGTCATTATGTGTATCTTCATTCCATCTCTACTTTTTAAAGCAAGATTATGACTTGTTCTGATTCGTAATTTTAGTATTAGCACTTGATAACAAAACTTATTAATTTTACAACTTTTAATGTGTTCTCTCACAATGGAATTTGCCTCAGGTATGACTTTTTGAATTAGGTACTAGATACACAGGACCATTTCTGATATCCATTCTCCTTATCTACTTTGGCACGAACTGAGCTGGATTATGACAAAATTTCCAGTTCCTTTTGTGTCATAAGTTAGTAATGAGATATTTCGTCGGAGCTTCAGACAGTAAGTAATCTTTTTACTTATTTAAATAGAAATATTTGGTAACTTCAGATTATGCATTTTATTGCATATTACTGTTACAATCAAATTTTTGACAGCAATGTTAATCCAGTTGCTGTCCACTGTATACAATTTTTGAATATATGAAAGATTCTGAAAACATATATATAGATATTTTTCCCTTGATGGAAATATTTTGCCAATATTTTACTATTGAATTTCTATGTAATTACAAGTAAAAATTATAAATTACTGTTAATTGCTTTATAGCTATTAAGAAATGATAATTTGTTTCCAAATTTGTTAAAAGACAAATTTTATAATTTAAATATCTGAAACTGTGCACACAAATAGATTTATATGCATACACACACACACACACACACACATATATATATATATATATATCGTTAGAATCGTGGGTTCGAGTCTTGATGTCACAAAAGACGCACCGCATAGACTTAGGTCTGATGCACGTTAAATCCGTCGAGACTCAAAGTCTTCCCATTGGCGTGGTATGGAAGTTTGGAGAGGGGATGCAGCTCAGGTGGTGCCCACATCACTTGACCGAGGTTCAAAATTACGAGGTCCGCAACCAATAGTCCAAATGTTGCTTCTAATGCGACGTTAATAAAACCAATCTATCTATCTATTTATAAATTTTACGTTAAGTAATTTTAAGTAAATTTTCTTGTTTTTTTTAAATCTATCAGTATATTTGGGGGTTTCATTTTAATCAATCAATTAGTTTTTGCTTTGGCGGTGAATTTCATGAAGTGTAGAAGATACGTATTGATATGAAATCGTATTGTGTTTTCTATATTTGTGAATGTTTTTAAAAGTAATGTTTGCTTTATTTCATTGCAATTTGTTTAAGTGCTTTTGAATATGGTAATTTCTTCCTGGTAGTGATTTTTTTTTAAAAACTGATTCTGGTTTTTTTTAAAAAAAATTCAATATTTTATATTTACGATGACGTGTCGATGGTAAGTATTCTATATTACACTATGTTTTAGTTTGCATACCTTTGTCGTTATTTTTTGGTTCAATTAATAACACTCTTTTTAATTAAGGTTTTTAAATTGATGTTACAAAATTTCAGATGACTAATTAAATGCTAATCGGTATTTTTAGTGTAATTAAATATGTTTACTATGTTTACCTTCTTCCTTTTTTCTGCGGTTAAACTTCTGATTTTTGGTTTGCTACCATTTTATTATAATATAATTCACTAAAGCGTGGTGACTTAATAAGTAATTACTGGTATAAGCACACATTATTCCATTCCAAAGTATGGAACAGTATTAATTGTTTTATTTCCATATTTCTAATTTTTGATTTTATGTCACTTTTATATATTTTAAATTGTTTGGTTCCTTAATAGTTTGTTTTGAATTTTTGGGTCTTAAATTTTTGATTGCTTCACTTTTTTAAGTAAATTTTTATTTAATTTCCATAAATATTATTTTGATTTTTGGTTATTTCCTTAATTACTTTTTTCTCTTATTTGTTTTATTTTATTTTTTGATAATCTTAGAATGTTGCATATATATATATATAACATATCAATCAATAACTCCCAAGACTAACCCAGAGATGGCGCTCGTAGTAAACCAGTAACCAGGTCTTTCTAGAGTACTAACCTTTGCTTGAAACGTGTCAAAATTTTAAGTCGATCGGACCAGAAACAGCTGAGTTATCGAGGTGGGAGTAAAGTCGTTTTGTAGTTTGTTTAAAAAATGGAAAAAACCGAGTTTCTCGTGTTCTGATAAAACATTGTTTTTTAATGGGTAAAAACACCGTGCAAGCGAAACAATGGATTGAAAAATGTTACCCGGACTCTTGTCCATCAAAAGCAACGATTTGTCGGTGGTTTGCCGAGTTTAAACGTGATCGTACCGACACAAATGACGCGGAACGCTCGGGTAGACCTGTGGAAGCCGTTACACCGGAAAATGTGAGTGAAGTGACAAAAATTATAATGAAAGATCGTAAAGTGAAGCTCCATGAGATTGCTGAGATAACACAGATATCATATGGAAGTGTATTTACTATCCTTCATGAAAAAGGTTTTTTCCAAGTGGGTGCCGCGATTGCTTTCGATGGAACAAAAACAGCAACGAGTCGAGGATTCAGAAAGCTGTTTATCGCTATTTACTCGCAACAAAAAAGATTGCTTGCGAACAAAAAAAAAAAAAAGAAAAAAAATTGGGAGATTTGGAAAAGCGTTGAAAGAGTTATCACCTAAAGGTGATTAACAAAAGGTGTTATGTTGATGAATAAAAAAAAAAATTTGCAAAAAAAAAATGTTGTTTTTTCAAATATTAAGTCTCAGGGTTATTGATTGATGTGTTATATATATATATATGCTCAATTTATATTTCTTGATCTTAGAAAGTGTATATTTGATGTTTAATGGATTATTTTAAGTTAGCTATAACAGATTTGACTTCTTTGGTTTTTATTCTTTCTCTTTAATTATAGAAAGTTCTTGTCTCAGATATTTTTTGAATTTTTACAGTTTTCTTTTACCCACTTGTCGTAAAATAATTTGTTGAGGGAGAAGATTTGGATTCATAATATTAGTTTAACCATACGTCTTCAGTTATAAGCCAGAAACAGCGCTTTAAATTTCTTTATCTTTTTTTTAACTTAGTTTTTTGAGCATTTCTTCTGTAACGATTGCTCTTCATTATTTAATTCAACGGACGCGGTTCCTTTTAATTAAACAGTTATTAAGTACGAGACTTCAATACGAGACTGTCTCTCGAATACTAATTAATACGTCAATTCTAAATTAGGATCAACTAATAAATTCTTAGTCCCCAAATTCACATGTTTTGATTCAATGACTTCACGTAAAAACAGTCGATTTATATCTTAATAATTTAACCAGAATTCACTTCAATCCACAAAACTAATTAAGATACTTCAATACAAATTATAAATATCTAGCGACAAGTCGTTATGCTCCATCTCTCTTCATTTCCTTCCATTTCATTTTATTTATATATCATTATCTAAAATTCAAACCACTTCTATATTCATGTAATTTATCTAATCTCGTTTTATTTTGGTTGAGTTGAAATTGTAATTTTATGTAATTCTATTTACTTTAAAGTCGCCGAAGGATAGTGAAGAGAAAATCATGTATAACCCAACGTCACGCTTTTTTAAAGTTTTTTAGTATATATATAGCAGTTTTGTTTAATCAAGACCGTTGTAATCTTTGAATTTATATTTTATTAATAGTAAGTTTTTTTCAGTTACAAATTTCAATAATTGACTAAGCTTATTTTATAAACGCTGTAATTAAGTAAACCATTATTAGCTATTAATAATTATTTTTTCGAACTTCTTTTGTACTAGTATATATATATATATATAGAACTCCTGTGAATTATTAACTAAAAGGAAATTCAAGTCTTTTGCACATAAATCACGTTTAATTTACAGTAGTTATCTTTTACATGCATAGTTGGACATGGAAATAAGTAATTCATTGCAATAAAGTTGAAGAGGACAAACACTCCAACTTATGTCTCAAGAAGAGAGTGAAGAGAGAAAATGGTCATCGAAATGCAAGGGTTTTACATCGGTAAGGATATGATTTATATTTAGAAAGTTCTGGTTTCTAATTCGATAGTAAAGAAAATTGAAGTAATTGGTGCGAAAGAAGATAGAAAATTGGTTGTGATGAATTTGGTTAGGCGTTTAAATATAATATAAAACGAATATAATAACGTGGATTCCTCATATATGTACATATAACTTCTTAAATTAATTTATTCAGTTTGTTGTTCAGTTTATTAGTAATTCATGCAATTTATAAAGTTAGGCTTAGCAGAAAAAATTGGCCTTCCCCACTAAACAGTTCACTTTGTCTATGCGCCGTCGGGAAAGAGCGGTTCGGTGACTAAGGGGCCCCTCGCGAAGGAGTTAACTCTCGAGATTGATTATTATAATTCATACCAACTTATATGATTAAATCATAACAATATATGCAAAATTAATAAACAAAACGAAATAAGTGTGAACCTGGATCAAAAGAAGGAAAGTTAAAAAAAAATCACAGGAAAAATGAAGATATATAACCATAACATGAATATATATAAGATGAATTAATTTTAACAATCTTTCATAGTATGAAAATTTCCCCCTGTGTGGAACTAGAGAGACATGTGGAAGACATGAGGTTTTCGAGACATGTTGAACAATGCACAATATGGGTCTGTTTGCGTCCTCCGATGAATTGCCTATCGGAGTCTACTCGACGTTCCTTTTATTTCTCAAACTTAAAATCTGTGGTGTTCTAACCAATCGCTTTCCTCTTTATGGGTTTTCTTTAATTCACATTGTAGCTTTGTGTGGGTCAATTGTAACTTTGTCTGGTTCAAAACTTTAAAAGCTTTTTTCTCACATTTTAAAGCACTCATTTGAGCTGAAATTTTCTATACACGATTGTTTTGGATGATAATATGACAATTTAACTATAATTTAAAAAAATAATAGATTAAAACAAATTATTTAAAGAATTAAATTTCACGCCACGTTACGTCACCAAATCCGTCGTTTAATAATATTTTTATCGTTTGCTTTAATTTTAATTACATGTAGCTGATACAATATTCAGTTTAATAATTCATGGTTTTGTTTTAATTTTAGTTACATGTAACTTAATTGATTAACATAATGCTTAATTGATCTAAAAATTTTACATGTATTTATTTTAGATGATAAATTTAATAACGTCTAATAATAAAATAAATTATTAAAACTAATTATTGAATAAATTCAATTTGACTCAACATTCCTTTTTGCTCTTAAAATTAAAGGTATAAAAAATTATGTCACACAAAGTGTGAAATTTGAAAGGAAACCCATGTTCAAAAAACTCGTTTTCTACCGGTTTTATTCAAAATAGTAACTATCACACTGCGATTTTCCTCTTTATTGATTCTCCTCTGAATTGAATAACCAACCGCTTTACAAATCTTAAATGACTTAAGGGGTTTTCACCTTTTTCGTTAAGTATTTTTTTGTACATAATACAAGCATATTGGCAAAAATATTTCGTTTTTTATCACGGGGACTACACATAAATAATTCACACTATAAAGACGATTCATTTATCCAAATATCTAAAAAATGATGGATATATATATCTTTTTAGTGGAGCCTTCCTAGTTCTATGGCATTAATACATGTCTATGGCATAATACAGCGGATTAGCTGGTCACATAAAACTTCAACGACAATTCAAAAATTTAAGACAGAGACCAAGGTAATTTAATAGTGATTGTAATTGTCATAATAATGGTGATTTAATGTTGCATAATCTTGAGTTTCTTAGATTTGTGAATAGATAAAGAAAAGACAGCCAATTCAGCTTGTATAAATATTTGAAGTTAGAAACCTACATGCAGATCTATATATATATATAAAAAAAATTAACAGCTTTACCCATATTTAGAAGATAACATTAAATTTGTCAATCATAAAACTCTATCAGCTAATCGTAATGTATCTTTTTAAGTAAACAGTGTTTAGCTGTAGAAGCAGAAAATCAAAACACTGATAATTTTTAAGAGTGCGTACAAGGACGATTTTTCTCGATGGAAAATTCCGGATTGTATTTGAAATTGTGTAATAATGAAAACATGTTTTTGTTTGTAAAACTTTCTCAGAGGAAATATTTTTATTTTATATGTCAGGTCTCCTACTATATTCCTTTACTTCTTAAATTGCAAAACGAAAGCGTAAAAAATTGATTTCTTACTTTCACTCAAAGAATATTTTATTCTTCTCATTAAGAAGCAGCTCAGTGTTAGTCTTGGCTTCCAAGATTCTTGGAAAACGATATGGCAGTCGATTAATGGGTTGAGTCTTGGTTTTTGAAGTCTTGAATTTGAATCTTGGCTCCAAGAAAGATCGCAAAGTGAAGTAATGGAAACTTCGTCACAATAATTTAAATTAGGCATGATAGTCATAACATTTTCTTAGTGTCTATATTAATAAATCTCAATAAATTCTTTTTTCCTCAATTATATGCACAAATTCAATCTTGTTGCATGACTTTCATTACTGTTCAATTATTTATTGTTAGATGAAGGGGGGGGGAGATGTAAGTATAATGCTATATGTAATCATAACCATCAGCCTTTTATAAATATGCTGATAAATATTGTTTTATTGATGGCTACATTAGCCTAGTGGTCATGGTCGCGGACTCGCGGCCGGGAGATTTCGACGAGTCGTGGGTTCGAGACTTGTTGCTACTTAATACTCACTGTGTAGACGGGGTTGATGCTCGTTAAGTTTTTCGAGACTCAAAGTCCTCTCGTTGGTGTGGTGTGGAAGTTAAGAAAGGGAGGTGCCAACTCAGATCTCATCCTCGTTATTTGACAGAGATTAAAAATTATGAGGTCCGTCATCAATAGAGACCTCGTACTGCTTATAGTGCGACGTTAATAAAACCTAGCCTCAGACCCTTTTTACATTCTTAGCAGAATTTTTCAGAATTAATTATTAGGTAAATCTATCGATTCATAAATAAGAAAACACCGATTGAGTAAGACGTGTTTTATGGCTCTGAAAGAATCGATTATTCAAATAAAAAAAATCTTTCAATGCATTTCATGAGCCCCAGTAGACTAGTGATGATGGTCGCCAATTCGCGTCAACTCCAACATTGTTTCGTCGAGTTGTGGGTTCGAGCCTTGATGCCGCTAAAGACCCCCTCCAGGAGAAGGAGCTGATGCACGTTAAATCTGGTCGAGGTCTCAAGTCATTCCGTTGATGTAGGGTGGAAGTTTGGATAGGGAAATAACAGCTCCAGTGTCGTTCTCGCCACTTGACCGAAGTTCAAAAGTATGAGGTCCGTCGCCAATAGTCCTCCTTTTACTTCTAGTGCGACGTTGATGGAACCAATCAATCAACTATTTCTGTGAAAAGATTTCATTAGAAAAAATCAACAAATCAATGATCAAAAAATAAAACAAAGAAAAATAATTTTCAAAACAGAAAAATCAGTTGAGAAAAACACATTTAGGAAATAAGGCTTTATAACAACATTTATAAACATAAATTAATATTTAATATAATACTTATTGACATTTAAATAATATTCATTGATGTTTAGAGAGAACATCTCATATAACAAAGAATAAATTTAAGAAATATTGAGTTGAACACAATTTTATATTTAAAGCTAATCACTTAGCTATATCGGAAAACAAATTATTAATTTTCAGAGTAAAAAATGAGTATAAAACTTTTTTTTGAAAAAAAAAAAAAGACAAAGCTTTCCTTTCAAAATTATAGTTTTTTTCATCATGATGCATTAAATGAATACATGTCAAGCGATAATTTTGTGAAACATCAAATATCTGATCAGAAAGCGTACGCGTTTCGTGCTTTACTGGGGTTATCTTGAGATAAATCAGTTGGTGAGCAGAATAACAGTCAGCTACAAATTTTCCATCATATTTTCGTTCATAATTATTCTCTTTATTTCTGAAAGAATGAACAGCAGCCAATCATAATATAAATAATAATCAGTTATTGAGTAAATTATTAGCAGCAAGTTTTTCGTCAAATTTCATTCATAATTATTCAATTCATTTCTGAATGAATAACAGCCGGTCTTAATTAACCATTGTAATAAAAAGAATTAACAGAGAATTTTGATTTCATTCAGAGCTTTTCAACGTAATTACTTCCATAATTTTTTTTCGTAGAAATTTATACAATTTAAGTAAAAGATGTCTACAAATCATAAATAAGACAGTAAATAATTTATAATTTAATAATAATTAAAACGCCTGTTAGGAATTTGAGTAAATAAAAAATCATGCGAGTTTAAGCGGCGGACTGTGTATAAATTTTACTATAGACTTGTACAAATCTACATAGAATTGGACGACATATAAATTGTTTGTATCTGTTACAATGATAGTGATGCAGATCCACTCATGCTAATAGTACAGTCTTAGCGCGAAACCAAGGGTTACATTTACTCTAATATCGTCAAATTAACGAGCAACCAGAGGAGCTTTGTCGCCAATGGCGCTCACTTTCGGAACAACCTATTTCACAAAAGAAGAGATACATGTCCAGCTAATTGTGCTACATATCATCTTTTTTAATTGATATTTCTCATATATATATATGTGTAAGATTTACATATTTCTTTCAATTTAGATTTATGCAATCGCTGAAATGTAAACCAATTGTCCAATTTGATCCTCATTATCGTTGAGGATATTTCACATTAAACATCACAAAGGAAATAGCATTCCAATACAGAGTGCAGGGTAGCGACGTTACAAGGAGAATGAAGGCGAGAGAGCTTTAGATACCAACTCCCCTGTTTGATTAATAACACAAGAACGCAGAAGAGAGAGAATTTTTCCATATTTTTCTATTTATACAAGGGACTTTTCCCTTTCACAAAAAAAGATCACATGGCCCAAGGTAGGATTCCGAGGGATTTACACGGCCTCCAACAACCTAGTAGGGACTATCCCTACAGGTTTTCAACCGTGAGAACTGTGAATTCCAGCAAATTTTTATGAACGCGTGATTGCATAAATTAAAGAATAATTTGGATTTGTGTCAGGAAATAAGATGAACGCTTTACTTTTAGGTGAGAGAATGAGGAAAAATAGGAAATTTTGATATTCTATTCACTAGCCGAAAAATAAAGAAATATTGATCAAAATTAACCCAAGCCTAAATTATGATGCTTTTTATGTTATTATTCATATTTCATCAAAATAGTAAACAATATCCCTTATTTCATACATAGACCTCATACATTTACGTTTTGACAGTTATTTTCGTCATTTACGAGCTTTTATTGAAACGTGTTTTGACCGATTCATTTTATTTAAGAATTCATAACACCAAAAATAATTAACGTTCGACTTCCGAGCCCCAAGGTAAAATATCTCAAGGTTGTCATTTTTTTAAAATGTATAAAAATTTGTGAATAATTTACTCAAGATCGACCAATATATATATATATATATATATAAAGCGAAAAATCTCATTCAGGAAAAGAAGTCTATAATATTTTGTCATTTTTAAATCATATTTTTAAAAATTTATAATAAACCCGAGTTTATGCATGCTTAGATTTGATTTTTTTTTGTAGTTCTCTTCCAAATTTAATAGTCATATCTTATGGTGTTATATTCGTCCCGGTACTGATTTTCTTCTATTGCACATCCATAATCCTTATTCACAACAAGATCAAATCTATTTTTATGCGAGACATAATTTCAATAAAATTTCTCAACGCAACTATAAAAAAAATTCTTAAAAAAGAAATAATGCATCATTGATTGATTCCTGATGTTTTTTTTTTCCAGTGTTCCTTTTTTTTCTCCTTAGAATGCATCAAGAGATATTTAGCAGCGAAATCTAACAAGTGAAGGAACAATACCTGGAGAAAAGCATGACTGAAAATCATCTATTGTGCGCAAGACAATATTTCAAGCAACAGTTCTTCCTCAAGAAAATGCCTCAAATTCCTCAAAGAAATGCCTCAAAATGGAATGAACAGCACAAGAATTGATGCTATCGATTACTCTCAATGTATGCTTCCGTGATCAAGTCAGAAATTGAATGAAAACGTCATGATACAACCTCCTCAATGGCAGTAGTAAATTGGTTCAGCTTCAAGATAATAATCTTCGAACTTATGCTTAAATGTGTTGAAATACTATAAAAATATTAAAAAATTAAAGCTTATTTACTGTCGTTTGTTTGTGAAATCATTTTTATGCTTAAAATGTTAGTTAAAATGTATATTAAATTAAACACAACTTCGTGTCATTTTCTAGAATTATTATAGTATTTTTTGGTTCAGCTATATTCAGCCATTACACATCCTCGATTCCGTAAATTTGTTTTTACGTGAATCATCGCTGACATTAATTAATAATTTCAAATTTATATACAAACTATGATTATGACTCCAAAATTAGAGAAATGTGCAGTTATAGAGAACATGCTTTTGTTATTTAGAATATTTAGGGTTTATCAAATAAAATATTCAGTTTCGATAAATATTTGAAAATAGTTACCAAAAAAATTCAAAATTTATGTCATTAATCACTACTGTGTATGTATAACTTTTGAATTATTTAATATCTGTTCACCACATTTAGGATCTTAACAACCTTGATTATTTTTAATTTGTAACATATACGCTTTTTTATTATCTATAATTTAAATATTTGCTGTAAATAATACATATTTCATTACAATTAATTTATGGAATAAATAAAATTTAAAGTTTTTTATCTGTCTAAATCAACTGTTTATCTTGTGGTACACGTTGTGCATTGGCAATGAGTATGTCTTTGTTTAGGTTCATTTTTTTTTCATTATTAACCATTTATTATTTGTTTCATTTATATGTTTCTCTTCAACTTTTTTTAAAATTTTTAAAATATGTATAAAATAATTATTTTCAGTCGTATCCACACATCAGCACCACCTACCAAGTATTTATTTTTTGGGCGATGGCACCTTATTTTTGTTTTGAGAGAATATAAATGGAATCCACAAATGCTTTGATAAGCTTACTGGTAACTGCACCAAACTGCTAGTATTTGTTTATAATTTCTTTGTAAAATAAAGCTATGCTTCTGTTCAAGACCTTTTAGTCATGAGTAGACTAGCCTTAAAACTTTTATTCATGTAGATTTGAAAGTTTGAAAAGAATATATACGTTTAAAATCACCAAAAAAAAAAAAAAAAAAAAAAGAGTTATTATATGAACACATATCAAATAGAACAAAAGTAACCCAGTCGTAGTTTGGTTTATTTTGTAAAAAAATTTTAATAAATTATACCATCGAAATTTAGAGATTGCTTTTGTCATTATTAATATTATTTATATTTAACACATGTATTTTACAATGAATATAATGCAAAATACTCAGTATATATTTTTAATTTATTTATAAGAAAGTATCACACACAAAAAAAGATGGCTTTTCAACTAATCTTTTCATAATAAAATACTTGCAACATAAAATATTTAAAAATAAACTAAATTTAAATCATATATTGAATCTATTAGAATCAACTATTTGAATTTAATATTGCGTAAAATATGCGTGAAACCTAAACAGCCTCATTATTTAGAATTTATGACATACTCCTTTGTCTAAATAAATCAAAGATAGTTCAACATGGACTTTTGAATGATACTGTTTTTAATACTAAACATCCTAATTATTTACTGATATTAATTTAACAAATATTTTTAAACACATGTCTTTTAACGCTAATTGCTCAGATTTATTTACTAATATCCTTAACCCATATTTGAAACAATCAGCACATTTCTTTCAAATATTCGTATGCGAGAGAAGCACTCTAAACAGATTATGTTACAAATCATTCTGGATGTTGTACAAATGTGTTGTAATATATTCAACAAAATAGTTCCTTTCATATTGAAATCATTTTAAAATTTATGTTTATCGAAAATAAAATGAATTATAATATGAACACATATCAGTCAGTAACGTAATAAAAGAAATGTAACCCAGTAATAACTTGCTTCAATTTGTGAAAAATAAAGTTCATGTAAAATAATTTTTTTCCGTCTTTTTTTTTATCCCTTTATAAAAGAGACATAACAGGTCAATTGAAAAGTCCCCGGCCTACCATAGTAAAACACATTTTTTCGGCAAAATTAGTTTTTTTTATTCAACATAATTCCCTTCAAGGATGATGCACTGATTATAGTGACCCTCCAACTTTTCGATACCATTTTTGTAGTACGATTTGTCCTTTGCTTCAAAATAGGCCTCAATTTCGGCGATCACCTCTTTATTCGACGAAAATTTTTTCCCAGAAAGCATTCTTTTGAGATCTGAGAACAGGAAAGAGTCGCTGGGGGCCAGATCTGGAGAATACGGTGGATGAGGAAGGAATTCGAAGCCCAATTAATGGATTTTTGCCATCGTTTTCACTGACTTGTGACACGGACCGTTGTCTTGGTGAAGCAGCACTTTCTTTTTCTTCAAATGCGACCGTTTTTCGGCGATTTCGTCCTTCAAACGGTCCAATAACGCTATGTAATAGTCACTGCAGTCCACTCGGATGACTGTCGATTGGACTTCGGAGTGAAATGATGGAGCCATGTTTCATCCATTGTCACATATCGAAGCAAAAACTCGGGTTTATTACGCTTGATCATCTTCAAACACTGCTCCGAATCATCAACTCGCCGTTGTTTTTGGTCAAAAGTGAGCTCGCGCGGCACCCACTTTGCACAGAGCTTTCTCATACCCAATATTCGTGAATGATATGATGTACACGTTCAGTTGATATCTTTAGAGTGTCTGCTATTTCATTCAATTTCAATTTACGGTCATTCAAAACCATTTTGTGGATTTTTTTAAAGTTTTCGTCGGTAACCACCTCTTTTGGGCGTCCACCGTCTTCAGTGCTCATTTCACCACGTCTAAACTTAGCATACCAATCCTTGATGGTTGATTTTCCTGGGGCAGTGTCCGGAAACTCGGCATCAAGCCAAGTTTTTGCTTCAACTGTATTTTTTCCCTTCAAAAAGTAATATTTTATCAACACGCGAAATTCCTTATTATCCATTTTTTTCACAGTAACAAAAGTTGCTTCACTCAAAATGCTATAATTCACAAACTAATGATCCGACAGCTGTTAAATTTATACACGCATCTTTTGAGGGTTAGGGCTAACTAAAAAACATATGGATTTAATTCTAGTAGCGCCATCTATGTGTCAGGCAGGGGACTTTTCAATTCACATGTTATCTCTCCTGATCACTGGTTTATGTACTAATTCTGTTGAAGTTAATCGTTAAGGTTATTTTTTGCTCTAATATAGCCAAATTTAAATTATTGTCTCAAAGGAAACAATCAAAATTTCAAATATGTATTTTTGTAAAATATCTGATAAGAACAAAATGTATTCCAAATTTGTCATACATAACCTTATTGCGAGAGAGCATTTTTTTTTTTTTTTAATTTTAACAGGAGGATGTTAAAGAATCTACGAAAAATAGATGAATGGATATGTGATAGTTTCCATAAATGAAAAATTGAATTTCTTCAAAACAGTAATGAATAGTTTTGTTATCTATGTTAATTCCTACACGCTACGGAAGTCGGAAATAAAAATGATGGAGGAATATTTTTTGAAAGTGAAAATAATTTTTAGATTTGAGTTTTATTTTGAACAGCAGGCGATGATGTGATTAAATGAATGTACCAGGGATACTCTTCGAAAGTAAGTTTCGTTATTTGTTTTCAAGCAAAATTTAATGCATAAATAAACCATGTCATCATGAACTATACACCTTGCATCATTTCTCGACATATCGCACTTGACACCGAGACACATGTCGTAGCATGCAATCAGTTTGATGAAACCGTAAAACCTGAGCCCTGCCATGCAAGGAGTAATGTACATCCTACTTCACCTCAGCATTGTTTCAGATGTTTTTGAGCCCGACTTAATACGCGGTATGAAATAATGTCTGGACAATGCCTAACCGCTAACACCATGTCCTGTACTCTAATAGTGTTGTTTTCATTCTTTGATGTGGAGGGACAACAGCACTTCGACCATCCTCCACAATCTGCCTTCCTTTACTGAACATGCAACACAGCAGCATCCAACCATCTGACGAGACATGACTTTGTTCACCATACACGGTCTGTAGCTCATGGATGATTTGTCCCAGGCGTCCATTTATGCTATTTACTGCTGCTCTTTTTCATAAGTCACTCAGCGCATGCGTTATTCCATCTCCACTGACGCTACCTGTCAGTTCAGCAATGTGTGGATTCTTACGGCGGTTGTTTGTTCTTATCTGGTGCAACATGTGTTCTTGTCAAAAAAATGACGGAACTTTACTTTTGGAACATCCTCGTTCTTCCGAAATAAATCACGAAAATATAATAACCTTGAGAGTAATTAGAAATAATTCTTTATGTCAAAACTGAAATTGTGATGATTGTATGTGAAGTTGAAAAAAGAAGAAAAAAAATATTTTGTGATTATTAGAACTCTTTTTCTACTTCAAGATTTAAAATTTTTTTTAAGAGTTCAGCTTAGGTTTTTACTTGCATATGTAAAATGCAGTAAACAACGTTTTTTTTTTTTTTTTTTTTTTTTTTTGCAAGTTATATGGCTAGTGATGTTAATAAAGCCCTTCCTACTTTTCACGATAAACTAATTCTACAAAATACAATTTTACTTTCAAAAGAATCATCCTCAAGCTATGAGTTAGATACATAATCATTTATCGCGGTTCTATTCGAATTTTCTTTTAACTAACTCTTTTGAACTTCTTAAATATAATATTTGATCCAGTTATTATCTACCTCAATGATCTTTAGTAGATTAAATAAGAATAGCAACATTAAAGTGTAGTTAATAGACAGAGGGGATTTATTTATAACCAGCGAAGAAATTGGCAATTGTGGCAGAGAGAGGAGTGGAAGCTAAGAAAACATCGTCGTGGAATCATGCTGATGCTGCGTAAAAGAGATAAAGAAGCAAAAAAGAGTTGGGATATGCATCATTGAATCGGACCCTACGAAGTTTTCTTCTACTAAAGGCCTTATTGTTTAGTATTAATTAAATACTTAGTTAAAATATTTTTTCAGACGTGAATGAGAATGAAATACACAAGCTTTAGTACAAATTTTCTGTGCTTAGATTATTTTGCTATCCCATAAACTCAAATTAAGTTTCTGAATGGTTTGAATTCATTAATGGTTTGTTCAGTGACCCTTTAAATATTGATTAAAAATTGAAGGAGAAAGAAATGATACCGGACTTCATACTTACTCACAAATGATGAGCTCAAAATATTTAACTAGTATATTCAAAATTATTTGAATAATCAGTATAGCAACTGAACGAAGTACAACAA
>BMAW01038180.1:0-10694 GCA_019974015.1 Nephila pilipes | reverse complement strand
CATTGATTCAAATTACTTAACTAATTTCCTAAGTTTAACCTTTATAAGTTAATATTGTAGAAGAAAATGTGATGCTTAAATACATGCTTTCATGATTTTCAGTAACATTTTGGACGAGTATTAACATTGTTCCTCTTAAGTGGAGTATTTTCTGAAGGATTTATGTAAGCGGTTAGATTTTTCTATCGTGACAAGTTAAAACTAAAAGAAAACTTTCAAGTATTTCTAAAATAAAATATGAGTATTACTTCAAGAAATTACAGATTAAAACGGAATAGCCATTGCCAGTGTCAAGCTGCATATATATAAATTTTCGAATCAAGCGTCGTGACTGCAGTAGCCAAGTGGTCAAAGTCGCAAAATCAAGATAACTGTTGTTTCTTCTGATTTTTTGTTTAGCACCCTGATGCCATTCAAGATCCACAGTGTGGTGCGGCTGGAACAAGTGAAATCTGTCGAAGTCCTATGACCTCCGGATGATTTGTTGAAGTTTGGAGAGGAGGGTGGCATCTCAGGTGTCATCCTCTTTACTTCACCGATCATCAAGATAATGCGGTCTTTCAACAATAGCCTTTGAGTTGCTTTTAAGTACAATGTTTATAAAAGGAATCAATAAATCGAGTCACAAATCAAAATACAGCGCTTCATGTATAACGGTGAAAGAATCAGAAGTGGGATTTAAATGCATACCAGTTATTAAAAGGATTTTTCAATTTCCTGATACTTATCCCCCCAATGGAGTTATGTACATTTGTAATATAAAAACTATTTTTAAGAAACCAACATCAGTGTATATTTGAACAATTTTGGGAATCCGCTGAAGAAGAATGACACAAAATTGATGCAATACATAAAAAAATATCATAAACTTACATTATTAACAATATGTAAGTATTTGCACTTGTATTATTTAGACCCGAAATCTAGATGATGGAATTCTACATGTATATTCGATATAAAAGTAAAATATGTAAAATATTCTAACTTGCTCACAATATCAAGCAGAAAATTTGAAATAATAACGAAAGCTTAGAAAGGATTCTGAAGTGGTGGTATACACAACTCAATGTTTCTGTCTACTCTGTTTGTATACCTAACTTTCCTATTTTATTTTCTTTGTTCCTCAAGTTCAAGCGTTGTTTATAACTCTCCATCTAGAAAATATTTGTAAGGTTTACGACCAAAACTACAATAATGAAGCATAAATTTTCATTCACTTAGGCATCGAACGAATTTATTTATAGAAATGTTTACTCATTTATATGTAGGTGTTTACTATTGATTATACATATCATAATCTTCAAACACGAACACACACACACACACACACACACACACACACACACACACACATATATATATATATATGAATTATTTCTTATAGTTATAAGAATACTTTAGCTATTATTTTTATCATTAATTTTCATTGCTTAATCATTACAAATTCATCATATATACAGAATCCAATGTCTCCTTAAGAATTTTCACATTCTTAATTGTCGCCTTGATTAAAGTAAAATGGGTCCTAATCACCCTAGCTTTGAAAAATAGGAAGAAAATGAACCCAATATAAAAAAAATTATTTTATCAAAGATATCACTTGATCAGGTATACATATCCGGATTAATTTCAAAATGTCTTGAATTAGCTTCCTTGAATCTTTATCGTTTCACCTAATTAACATCAATTTTAAAATCACAGCTAGCTTATTTCTTTATGTCTAAAATTATTCTACCCAGTGTCTAAAAGTTATAAAATAATTATCACAGAGAACTATTCTAAACTTCTCATAACTAGCTACAATTGATTAATTTTTTCTTCAGGTTTGCGTTTGATAACATTGCTATTGCTATTTATAAACCTAGTTAAATTAAATTCAACAGTTTAATTACTTTTATGATAATTTAACTGAATTTTAAATTTATTTTACATGTAAGATTATTTAATGAAAAAAGATTACATTCATTTATTTTCTGCTCATCTTATTATTTAAAAAATACAATTTGTAAATCTGAAGAAACTCTAACTAAATCATAATTTATTCCGCTGTTGAATTAATTAGTGGGAGTCTTTTAAACAGTTTTTATAAACTGAATTTTAATCTATAAATTTTTATCAAAAGAAATTTATTAGTTTTAGCTCTTTATTACAACATAGCTAAAAAGCTTAAAAATATTTTTTCCCCAATGTTTTACCTACTTTTATAATTAAAGACAAAAATGCGCTGTATAAGATTTGTAAAAATAACTTGCTTCAATTCAGTTACAGTTTAAAAATTCTTCGAAATTTTTAATTATTTGTATTTTAAAAATCACTTAATGTAAGGGTTTCCTGGATCTTTTAGATACTTTTCTTTAACTATTTTGATTAAAATATTTTTCCGCACAGATGCTTTATGAAAGCATTCCCTAAAAGATTTTGATGTGTTCACGGTATTTTTCAAAAACGACAAATATATCGCTTCAAATTATTCCTTAACTCTAAGAGAAAAAAGCTACCCTTCACGCGAACTAAAAGTAAAACATATCACAGCTTACAAGGATTCCATTTTCTGTTCTGTCCACTATGCAGAACAAAGTTGCACTAAAAAAATGTTTCGAGAACGAACAAAACAAATTTTCGAAAATTTAACAAAGTAATTCTTTTATTAATTCAAACCCATTTGCTCTTAGTTTTAGTTTAATTTATTATTTCGTTTAGTAGGAAAAGTTACGTTTAATTTTAAGTCTTTCTCCTTCGACTTACTAGTTTTGTGCGTATTGTTTCAATATATAAAACACTACATTTGTTTTAAAATGAACATACAACAACACACACGCTATCAACATACATTATGGTTGTAATCAAATTCAAATGAAATACTATTTGTTGTATTGTTTTGAAAGAAAGATAAATTAAAATAAATAATATAGATAAAAAATTAGTTTCCATGAATTGAATTATTTCTGCCGTTCGTTTCATAAAACTAGTAACAAAAATTTAATTTTATTTAATCAACATATGGGAATATATTGAAGTGTATTACAATATATTTGACTTTTTTAAATACCTTTTTTCTTACATTTGAGTTGCGTTAAAACTACAATTTATTTTTTAGTGTCATTCTGTAAAATTCATAAACCTGATTAAATTAAGCGTGTTTCTCTTCTCAGTATTGAGCATTCTAGTAGTAATTTATTCCCTTTAAGCAGAAATGTGAGTTCAAGGAGAAGAAAAATATTTAATTTATGAGATTTTCTTATTTAATGCTCATGTATTCTTCTCTATGATGTAAGAAGATTGTTTCTTTTTCGTTAAGCTCTCCCTAAATGTGCAATGATAACAAGAACTTTGCTAATTTTATTTGTAAATTATTTTAAGTATACAAAAATATAATGGGTATTAAATATGAAACGTCTTGATACTGTCACGAAACATACAAGCACAGATGGCAAAGAGGTAAAGCACTCGTCTACGGAATTAAAGTTCTCGAGATCAAAACTCAGTTCTGATAACATTAAAAACTTACGCTAATGTTTGTTATCTTCAATAATTTCAAAAGCCTCACATAATTTTCTTCATGTTTCTAGAGAAGTGTTTTGAAATATTCTCATGTAATATATAAACTCAGTGACTGTGTTCCAAGGATGCTAATAAATCTCGTTATTCATTTACCTATATTGTGTGTTCAATTCAACCTACTTCAATATCTATATGACATTTTGGTGGAGACGCAGCGTAGAACGACTACTCATCCGGGAACCACATATTACTTTAAGACGTTATTGGCTGCAGAATATTCCTCCAAAGTTTGGACTCAATACTGCACCTAAAAGAGCAAATACATCAAATAAGATGCCACGGAAACCAAGCTCATTATTACAAAACGTCAAGTGCATAATGACATAAATGCCTTTGTGTTTTGTGGAGGCCGTGGTAGCTTAGTGGTCATGGTTTCGGATTTATGTCCAGTGGTTTTCGCTCAGTCGCGGTTTCAAGTCTTGGCCGCTAAAGACCCGCTATGTAGCCGTGGCTGATGTACGTTAAATCTTTTGGGGCCCCAAATCCTCCTATTGGCGTGGTGTAGAAGCTAGGTGAGGGGATCCAGCTCAGATGTCATCCTCCTCACTTGAATGAGGTTCAAAATTACGAAGTCCATTGTCAAAGATCTCGTGTTGCTTCTGGTGCTACGTTAATAAGAAAACGAAACTAAAACTGACAGTTTCTCTCTCTCTCTCTGTGTGTACCTGGAAAACGTGTACTTTGTCTTGGATAGAACAACATGAAAATAGCACGTCAAAGATCAGGTGACATTAGACGATTAAAGAGAGGAAGGACTTACCAAGGAAGAACTTAAATGGCAGGCAAAAACATTTGGAGAAAGCACACAACCCTATATCTAAAGTGTGCTGAGGTTTCTCCAGCAAATGAATCCTAAACTGTCAGAGAATGAAAATGTATCCTACCTCATAAAGGGTAATTGGGAGAACAACTATCAAACACTCATGACTAAGTAATTCACAACGATGAAAGAATTTGTAAAATTGTGAGAGTACTAAGAAGAAATGAAAGAGAAAATAATTATCCAAAAGAGTGATTTCATTGCTTATCTAAAGTCATCCCGATGTACTCAATCACTGAAGAAACAAACCTGATCTCTATAATTCGGCAAATCGTCCAAGAAGAGATTCAACAGGTAATTGACCAGAATACCAACAATCCAGGAGCGCAATTGCAATCTGTTGAAGCCGTTGTCACTGCAGAAGTACAAGAAGCTCTATCACCTCTCAAACTAGCAGAAGAAATGTGGTGTTAAGTTACCTCACGACCCAGATGCCAATCATTTTACTCAACCGTTATGAAGAAGAGGAGACCTTCGATTGACTTAGAGCAGTGGCCAACTGACCTGTGGCGAATTAGAAGACAGCAAACATGTCAGTTTTTGTTACAGTCGAAAGGGATATGTCATCCACTACCTGAAAGAGCTCAGTTTCGCTACCTTACGGCGATCCTTCAGTTAGTTCTTTGACGCATACAGAATTAACAGAAGGAACGCCACCGAACCAAGATCCAAAATGAGGGACCCTGCCGATTACAGACGAATAGCCATCTCACCGAGCCCGTCTCGAGGATGATCCCTGACACGCCACTTCAGATCGCCGTCACCTTACCAACATTAAAACTCATTGTCCAGCTGACGCTATGAGGTAAACTAGGCACCACGACCTTCCTAGGAAGTGAGGCTGTCGAAGATGAAAATCCTCCGCTGGCATCTAAGATGTTGGGAAATCACCTCAAAGTTACTATCGACAAGAAGTTGTCGAAATGGGTTTCAAATTTCTGTTGTGATCCCAAACAAGCCCCTACCTTTCGCAAGTTGAAGAAAGCACTACCTTCCGAACCTAATTTAGCTATGTTCGACGAGAAGACTCCCACATCAGGACATACCATTGCTAGTGGTTACGGGAATCGACACAATTTCTTTATAATTACAAAGTGGACAAGAAAAGATGTTTGCACATGCCTCGCAAACACTTTCAAAAGAAGGGAGGAATTATTTCTCAACTGAAAAGGAATGTCTTGCTTTTGTATGGGCATTGTACAAATTCCAGCCACATCTTTTCGGGAAGCAACTAAATCTTGTAATAGATCCTCATTCTCTGTGCTGGTTAATAAGCCTCGAAATCCCTTCGGGTGGAATAACCTGATAGGCCATTATATGTCAGAGATTATATATAAGAGTTGCAAGAAGCATAAAGATGCTGAGACAGCCATTCTCGAAATCCGTTGGAAGATATTATTGGCTTCTCAGAAGAAGTGAACTCATTCTTAGACATTGTGACCAAATAAAGGAAAGATTTAGAATTTGAAAAAAAATATTACTTCATCAGAAAATTCAGAGCCAGTAAGAACAACTTATAAATTAACTGATGGAGAACATTACAAAAAGGACATTGATTCAGATGGAAAGATGTGGTTACGGGTCATTTCGAGACACTTCGTAAGCAAATAAATACTTCAATATTTTCATAACGCATCTGCAGCAGGCCACATAAGATTTACATATGGCATAGAACGTATGATAGCATGAGGAAACAATTCTGTTGGTCGGGTCTCTATCGCACTATATGTCGATATGATATACACTGCTATGAATGACAACGAAGAATAGCCAAATCATATCAGCCCACCGTTCATCTAGTGCCTATTCTTCCAGCAATAAATTATTTTATTGGATCAGGATAGAAATTGCTTGGATTATTTCCAAAGTCACTAAAGGGTTATAAATGGATCACTGATTACTGAATCCACAATGCCATCA
The DNA here is from genome assembly GCA_019974015.1 of Nephila pilipes. NCBI lineage: Eukaryota > Metazoa > Arthropoda > Arachnida > Araneae > Nephilidae > Nephila > Nephila pilipes. The sequence continues at coordinate 4,393 of BMAW01038180.1, read as the reverse complement.
TGAAGGCGTTATATATTGCTGAAGCTCCGGATGTAGCCAATTTTCTCCTTGAGGACATCATCTTAAAACATGGAGCTCCAAGATTAATAATTACAGATTGAGAGCAAGTGTTTAAATCGTAGCTAGTTGCGGAACTTATTTATCTCTACAGTTTAACCCACCGAATGATAATTTCCTACCATTACGAATTAATGGGCTAACAGAGCACTTTAATAAAACTTTAAGAGACATACTGTCTACGTAGATTGAAGTCAAGCAGAATGATTAGGATGAAGTATTGCCCTTCGTCGCTTTTCCATACAACACAGCAATACTCGACACAACCAGTTTCACACCATTTTATCTGATGCATCATCGCGACATTTGATACTATGTTCCCGATTCACCCTGAAGAAACCGAAGGTGACTACAATCCTAGATTACTATCAAAAACCGAAGCATCTAGATAATTGCCGATTTTACGAACATTGGAATCAGAGGGAAAAGCTCGATGACTCCAAACATGGAATAGTCTTCTATAAACTTTCGGACCTCATATGGAGTTACACACCTGAGCGGAAGACAGGTCTTTCAAAAAAATTACTTAAAAGATGTTCCGGCCCTTATGAAGTCTTACTACGATTATCTGAATTAACCTATCAGGTTAAAAACGTTGATCCTATTTTGCAATGCCGACTGACAGTAAATGCGGTTCATGTTCTTCAAATGCAGCTCTACTATGATCCCGATGCACAGATCTAGTTTCCAGATGATTTTACTGCATCTGACCAGTTTAATCCTAGACGAACTGCATCCATTTGCCAAAAAAAGTTGCACTTCTGTCAAGTGTATTTAGTATCCATGACATAATCACGGATTGGAGTTTTACATTCTGACAAAAAATTCTCTTCATTTACACATAATCTTGTAAAATATTGGGAAGCGGGTTTTTGAGGGAATAGCGAAGACACGAAGTGTACAAGAACCGATTGCAATGAGTAAAAGGACTCGTCTACAGAACGAGAGTTCCCGAAATCGAAACTCAGTTCTGACATCATTAAAAATTCAGGCTAATGTTTTGTTTAGTTGTTCTCTATTATCTTCTCTTTAAGATCTAAAACCCACCATACTGTTCTTTATGCTTAGAGAGCAATATTCTAGAATATCCTCATGTACAATATATACTCATGTGCTCTCAGCCAAGTGTAGCTGTTCTTAGGCTCCTAATAAATCTCGTTACTCACTCTTTTAATGTGTGTTCAATTGAACCTGCGTCAATATTTATGTGATAATATAAATGTAAGTTTGAATTTGGACAATAATATTGTTTTTTTTTAATTTTTAAAAAATGAACCAAAGGTCTAGTACTTTCGTTTTTATCACCTTAATTTTGATATATTTATTATATCACAGTATAAATACTTTTTTCGTTTTGAGTAAGAAATGAAAATGAAACAAAATAATTGTTTTGATAAATAAAGATATATTAATTATATATTTTGCATTATACGAGTATATCTATGTAATAAAGAAATAAAGATAATGAAAAGTACTGAGGTAATGAAATATAATATGCAAAAGGAAACTAAAAATTATTTGAAATTAATATACACTGGTGTTCAAAATTAAGAGAATTTGCATATTTTCTTGAACTGCATGAAAAGAATTGAACGAAATGTAAAAATACAGCTTTGAAGCAAAGATGCAAAACTTGTACGCCAAATACGCAAGGGTATACGTGTGTGGTGCTAAAATAGGATTTATAAAAGCTCTTGCCAAAATCCGCATTTCGTTCGCTTGCGAATTTCGCCGAATTGCTGATTTTTATCAGCAATAACTTGAATTAAAATTCAAACAGTAAAAGTGAGAAACCACCAATGTGAAAATGATGGAATGCAATGGCGAATTGTAGGGAGGCTAGAATCAGGCCAGTCTCAAATACAGATTTACAGAGAATTAGATTTAACACCAAGAGTGTTCAACTTATTCAAACAGCTTCCGGATTCCAGATTCGTCGAGAAAAACCCTGGGCAAGGTCATCCAAGAACAACGACGTCCAGAGAAGATCACCTTTACCCATTACAATGATGCGTAACAGGGATGCTACTGTTCTCAGGTATTTCATGAGTTGTATGCTGCCACAGGAACCCGAGTTTCAAGGGTGACTGTTTCCAGAAGACTTCATGGAAGAGGGCTGTTAGCAAGCAGGTTTGTTGTTTGCATCCCGCTTAGTTCTGCGAACAGGAGAGTCCGCTTAAAATGATGCAGACATCATACAGATTGGAGCATGAATCAATGGGTGACCGTTCTCTTCACTGATGAGTCCTAGCTCATCCTAACTTGTGAATTTTGCTGTTCTTTCATATGTAGAGAAGCAGGGACTCTCTACCTGCCCTCCAATGTTGGAGAAACAGACCATTACGATCGTGAAGACTTGATGATTCAGTTAGGCTCCATTTTGGATGGCTTCACACACCTCCATGTCTTTGAAACAGGTCCTGCAACTGTTGAAATGTATAGGGATAAGGTCTTGAAGCCCTATATCTGCCTTTTCAGGGATGCAGTTGATCCTGATTTTCTTTTAATTAATGACAATGCGAGGTCATATAGAGATCATATGGTTGACAAATTTCTGGAAAGTGAGGATATTCAACACATGGATTGACCATGTTCCATAGGATTGCAGTCTGGAGATCGTCCAGACTTCAATCCTATAGAGCATGCCCGGGACACTCTGGGGAAAGACCTGAAAATAGCATTGCTAGATCAGTGGGACTGATTGTATCAGGAACTCAAAAACTCCTTAAATTCCAGCATAAAATCACGGGGTGAGGCCTATACATGTAAGAAACCATGTCCCCTAATAACTCATTTTTTTGTTCTGTTCTCAAACTGTTGTTTCATACCTTGCGACTCCGATGAGTGTTACGCATAATCCTGTATTATAACTTTTGAGTAATTACTTTTTTGTATTATATGAACTCAATGTACAAACCAAATTTGATTATAATCCGTCCAGTAGTTCTAGAGATAATTGACCAAATCGGAAAATCACTTAACTCAGAACTCCAGTGTATTAAATATTAATTATAAAATAAACATTTCAAATAAATGTCCTCTATCATATTAAAATATGAAAAAAAAACTGCTGTATAATAATCACAAATATATGTCTTAATAATAAGAAAAGAAATGAAATTTAGGGAAATAAAATTGAATACCTATGATACCCAACAAAACGATTTGCTTTCTTTGAAAACAATTTTAACAATTATCCAAAGTATGTTACATATAGTTGTATATAATTGAATTTCATATTTAAATTTAACTCCAGCATTTTAAATCTAGTTTAAACAAAAATTAATAAAAGGCACATCACATTAAATTGAATAAATACGTTTGATGTTGATACAAAAAATATTGACTTTTCATGTATGAAACTATCCTCATGAAAATCCGGAAAATAAAACTCAATTTATTAATACTCTGGAAAATTCCAGTCAAGCAATAGAAACTTACCTTTGATATGCTTATCCCGCTTCCACGTCTTATAAAAGAGTATGTTCATTTATTCCTATGTTTTAGGTGAGTATCATAAAAAGAAATGACTGAAATAAAAATTTAAGGAAAGCACAATTAATACTAGCTTCTGAAAATCTCAAATGTTTAATGGAATGGTGGACGGATATAATACATTCAAATCACGCGCTATAGCTGTATAAAAATGCACTTACCTTCATAAGATAAAGATGTACTTAATGTTCCATAACAAGTTATTTTCGTAAGTTTCATTAAAATGTGATTTGTTTCATACTTCTTTGTTTATAACTTAGTGTCATTGCTATCTAAAAAGGGATATTCTCCCAAAGGGAGCTATTTTCATTGTGATATATCTCGTAGAGATACAAGAAATGCGTAAAGAACTCGTGGAAGTGAAGCGAGCTCGGATTAATTTACAGCATTGTATCATATTTTTCTCTCTATCTGTCTGGAGAAGAATTATAAAAATTATGATTCCAAAATTTCGCATTCTCTTTCCCTGTTGGACAAAGGCATTTCTCATTACTATACATATATGTTTATAAAATGTTTAATTAATATGTAATTGAACTTATATCACTTTAAATGACGTACTCTGTTTTTCGACTCGTTTTTCATATTAATATCACTTCTTATTTCTTATCTTTTCTTATTTAAGTTATAGAAATTGATGCATTTTATTTAAAAAATTAGTTTGTAAAGTATCATCGATATGAATTATTAAGTTTTTTTTTATTTATAATAAAGTAAAAATTATTTTTTTGATGAGAGGAAATATTTGGAATGGAAAGGAGTTTGTATTGTGAAAAGGGTATATATATATATATATGTAACATTATTCCTGTCGACTTTTGTAATGTAACATAATATCAGA
>BMAW01038178.1:27882-76820 GCA_019974015.1 Nephila pilipes | reverse complement strand
AAAGAGATGCATACGGAAGAGGCAGTGTCTGTGTTTGGGGAGGCATATCCTTAGGAGGGCGCACAGACCTCCATGTCTTTCCAAGGGGAACCGTGAATGCTCAGGTTTATCGAGACAACATCCTTGATGCTTATGTGCGCCCATATGCCGGGGCGATTGGTGATTGCTTCCTGTTACAGGACGATAATGCAAGACCACACAGAGCTCGCATTGCTGATGATTATCTTCAACAGGAAACAATTACGCGCATGGAGTGGCCAGCTCGATCCCCGGACTTGAATCCTATCGAGCACGTTTGGGATGCTCTAGGGAGGCGTGTATCTGCCATCAATCCGCCCCCTCAGACCCTTGCCGCGCTTGCATCTGCTTTACAAAAGCAATGGCTCTCACTTCCTATTGAACTGATAGACCGCATAATTGAAAGCATCACACATCGCTGTTTGTGCTGTATTGCTTCTAGAGGCAATCATATTCCATATTAAAGGTACTTTTTCTATTGAAACCGATACTTCCAATTTGTTTATTTTATACATGTGCTAATTTCTATAATACTATTAATGTCTGATAATTTCTTTTTATGTTGTTTAATACCTTACTATGTGTTGTATATTGTGGGTAAGTTTCATAAAATTCCATGTGTAATTTCTTGAGTTATCGCGATTTTTGTGAATTTTCCTTAATTTATGATAACCAGTGTATATGTATATATATGTATATATATATATGTATATATATGTATATATATATATATATATATATATATATATATGCCAAACTTATTGAATAGTTTAAAATTACCGGATCCGTCGTGAGAAATCTTAGTCAAGGTCGTCCAAAATTTAGATTGATAGATAATTCGATTAAACGTACAACGTCGTGTCTAACTTATGGAAACAGTTTAAAGATGTCGGAATCGTCGAGAAAAAGCTTGGGCAAGGTCGTCCAAGAGCCGTGAGGGCCAGAGAGAATCATAATTTGTCCATTATATCAAGGCGTAAGAGGGATGCTACAGCTTCTCAGATCTCTCATGAAATATATGTGGCAACAAATACCCGAGTTTCAAGGATGAATGTTTCCAGAAGACTTCAAGAGAGTGCATGCGGAACTGTTTGAATACTACTCAATTCTGCGAACTGGAGAATCCGCTCAAAATGATTCAGAGATTATATCAAGCATTAATCAATGGGTGGCCGTTCTTTTCACTAGTGAATCTCGGTTCAGACAAATCAGTAATATTCGTTGTAATTTCATGTGGAGAGTACCAGGGATTACTACTTGCCTTCCAATGTCCAAGAAATCGATTATTAAGGCAGTGGAGGCTTGATGGTCTAGACAGGCATTTTTTGGATGTCTAACCATACTTACATGCCTTTGAAAGAAGCGCTGTGAATCTTCAGAGGTATGAAGCATATTTAAGCCCTCTTAAGGTATGTTATATGAACTTTATGGTTAAGAGCTGAAGATGTTTTTGAAATGAACGAACGATAACATCTGCTGTACGTTTTATTACACTTGACATATCATTAACAAATGGTCTGGTAATCAGCTCAAAACTTTCAAAATTGCTTTGGATCCCCCACAATGTACACTTAATTTTGAAACCTTAAAATTGGTTAACAGAAAGTTTTCCATAATCATTAAAACGGTTCGCATATAAATTTGTTATACCTCAAACATCGAACGGTAACTAAACTCTTATTCATTTAAACTGTCATAAAATAAAAATTAGAAATCTTTGATGGAGACAAAAACAACATCGTGAATATTTTCTTATATTTTGAACATTCATGCAGAACAAATTATATCAATCATCAGATTGATACATTTTACGGATGTGTCAAATAATCAAAATAGCAAGTATCACCAAAAAGGCTTCTTTCGCCTTTAGAGTTAAGGAACCGAGTAAGAGAAATTTAACCAAAAATTCGATTCTTACTTTTTTGAATCATTAAGTAGCATAAACCTTTATCTTTTCAATAATATTTCACACTTGTTCATAAAAAAACAGAGGTGCTACAATGTTTCTTTATTTCTAAGAGAATTTTTCAAATTGTTCATTTTTTTAAAAGCTGACTAATGTGAACAAATTTTTCTCGTGACATGACACCTGATTTATTGAATTACGTTTATTATTATTAAGTTTTCTAATTTGATTAAGATGGAAGAATTAATGACAATAAAGTTAACCGCAACTGTTTTTTTACAGTTTTTAACTATTTATATTGGTCTTTGCATGATTTTTAAACATTTGGATAAATAACCTCTTTTGCTCCATATTCCGTAAAACTATCAAACATTTTAAAATATTTTTAGTGCATCGTGTCTTGCAAGCTTAGATTGCAATATATTATTTCAGCAAGTAATATTCGTATTTTACTAGCATAAAAGAGTGAGTTAAGGTATTCAGAACGCCACATAGAAAGAGTACTTTTAAAAACTGTAAATTATTCGAAAGCCGACCATCACTGATATTGAAACTATTATTGAATAAAATGATAATGCTAGAATTGTAAAAGTGCCACATTAAACAATTCTTTCTTTCAGTAATATTATTATAAGGGAAATACAGATTCTGGATACGAAATTATATTCTGTAATTATGTTTTGGATAAATTTTCTACTAGCAAAAACATTATGAACTTGCAAAAGCACTTATGTGTGAGTTAAAAGAAGGTGAATAGACCTCGTATAAGAATTGAAGAACTTTTGGAAATGTTAGATCTCTTCAAAAATACAGAAATTAAATTGAGCTGACTATTTTCATTTGTTGTTTAGTAATGAAATAATATCCATTGATGAATAATAGCTCCGTCAAATTGGTCTGAAAGCTGATATGGTTTTCACCCTGTCCAAGTAAAAGACGAATCTTATGACCACATGAAGAGTTTATGTATGTTACTCTACCAATAATGGAAGTCATCAAGTTAGCATTCAGAGATTTGACAAATCCAGAGCTTCTAAAGAAAATACCTTTATGGGAAAGCACAGAATCTTAATGAATCTGTGAACAGCGTCATCTGGACTCGTGTACTAAATATTCTATTTGTTACCACTGAATCTTTAAAATTTCGTATTTTTGTTTTTTGATTTAATGTAGAAAATATAACAGAGGGTCATACTTAATGCAGGACATAATATCATCCACGTGATCACTGTATGAAAAGTATGAAGCAATTAGACAACGAACGCATTATCGACAGAAAACGAGAACTATTCAAATGTCAATAAGTGCAAAAAAAAAAGAAATAATAATAATAAAAAAATGAAACTTGAAAATTCCTATGATACTACAAAAGGTGATAACTCTTTATAAAAAACAAGATTTTAATTAAATTTAACTTTTTAATTGTTAATAAAATTATGAAAGAAATCTTTAAATGCTATTTTCTCAAAATATGGTTTTTTCAGGTTCATGTGTTCCTTTTTTCTCAATATTTTTGAAACTTAAGAACAAAGTTTTTGATAACATGTATATTATGCTATATTATATACGTTAACTCGGGGGGGGGGGTGATGATTTTTTGAAAATTATTTATTTTATGCCATGAAATTGTACTAAAAGGCTAATTTAAGCGTGATCAAGAGTAAATAATTAATAAAGGGTTTTCTATTTTACTCATAAAAATGGCGTGTTGAAGTATGTAATATATGTTCTTTAACTTCCATAAGAATTTCATAATCCTATCCTGAACCGTTTCTGAAAAAAAGGTACATAAATTTATAGAATTTAACATGGGAAAGCTAGGACTTTCCCGGTCCCCTAAATTCTATAATATATTAACAGTAGAAGCACTAGCCTTATACTAAGTTTTAGATGATATAACTAAATAAAATAAAAGACTGTTAATTCTCTATAATAGCTATTTTGCACTATTTACACTTAAACATTTAAATATTAAATCCCTAAAACTTATTTATAAAAGAGCTAATAAGATTTTAATACAGTCGCCTTTTCATGATCAGTCGATTTTGCTTTGGATTCAGAACCACTCAAAAACTTTTTGGATACTAAGCATTCGATATCATCAGCAAAATGATCACTCATAATAATTTAATTACATGATTAAAATTAATTGAACTACATTAAATTGTTACCACAACTTCAGTTTAAATGACAAAACAAATTAAAAAATGATAATTCAAAACTTAAATGATAAAACAAGTTACCTATAAAACAAGTTACGTATCGATGATTTAGAACATATTATTTTGACTTACGTTCCATAGAAATCACCTCTGGAATATCTATGCAAGATAGAGCACAGAACAATATTACTTTCAAAGAACATTTGGAAGAAAAAGTAGCTAATAAACAAGTATTCAGGAAATTCTTATAGAATATGAAATATTTTGATAGCTATTGAATTAAAAGGTTATTTTAAACAATACATTAGCCTGTTATAAGTGTTAAGAGTGCTGCCTGTTTGTTGCTTTATATTCCATTTAACCAACCAACCACAATCTATCTATGTAAGGAAGCATTTTAAACCATAAAATACCATTTCATCTTTTGTATCTATTTCCCAACATTTGACAAATAATAATCCATGAATGTTTTTTTTCTTTCACAAATCTCACATAAGCTAAAAGTAAAGATTTTCTTCCTAGAAACTTTGAAAGCCCTCGGCTGGGTTTTTATTGCGAAGTTCACAAACAACCACTCACATCACTCCTTCCCAGCAATGTCCGCTGGATAATCTGTAAAGAGAATTTAGATGCTTTTAAATACTTAAAGTATTTTTTACATGCTTAGCCACTTAGTTTACCTTTCTTTATACCGTATTATTTATAACACTGTGAAATTCTATTCACCTATGATAAAAATATATTCTCTTGCAATAAAAGCTGGCATATGTAGCGCGGTGGATATTTGCTCACGGGGATATCACACTACCTCGCAGCTGCGAGAACCGACTGTTTTTTAAAATGTGTTAAATATTTTTGTCACTTTGGACTATTGACTGTTTCAAAGATTTGTTGCATAGAAGTCTTATAAATAAAGCATTATTTTTTGGCAACAGATTTAAGTCATGTATTAAATGTTCAAATCTAATTTACCTGCATGTTTTCTTCGACTCACTGATACTGCTCTTGAGTAAAAAAGGGAGGCAATTTTAAAATAAAAGAAATTAAAACACATTTTACTTCATAGCAAAAATCACTAATGTTTTCAAACAGAAATCTGCGATTCACAATATACTCGTATTAATTATTTAAGAAAAGGTTACAATTTTACGTGTGTGTAACATGTACTGTATAGGTACGCCTTTCTAAATGATTGAGTTACTTATTTTTTAAAAAAAAAACCATTATTAAATTATTATTAAAGAAATTAATAAATAATCAAAATACAATGTTGATAGATATTATAGAACAAATTTACTTTCACAAAAGTATAACTTTTCTTAAGTAAATTTAATTCACATCTCGATATCAATTGCATTCAAATATACTGAAGAAATGATGGAAAATATTACCATAAAATCATGATTTATTTAAGCATAATATAAATTAATAACGAAGGAAACAATATCAATATAATATCGCCTTTATCGTTTTAACAACTCACACATTCTCATAGTTGTATTCATATCTACACATTGTCCTGTATCTCAACTTCTAAAATCTCATTTTTAAATAGCAACGCTGCGGATTCTAATTGGATGACTTTTCTACTCATATTTGACGTCATGGAAGTGAGTTACGAGGATTTACATTACTGACTTCCGACACATACTTATTCAACGTGTGCTATCTTCATAACAATACAAAAGACGATATTGATTTTTGTTTAAAACTAAGAATATATATTTCAAGCACTTTACATCATGCCCAAAGTAAGACTACATTGTTTATTAGATACATTACTAATTTAGAATGCCCTATTTTATTAATGATTGCATGTACAAATCCTCAGGGACTTACCTTCTTTAGGTAAGAACGGCGACCTCGAAGCACTCTAGGAATGTTTTCCTTTCTCGTGGTGCTTACTTTCTTTCCTACACACAGGTACTGCGCCTCCGGAATTCCCTAAATATGGTTTTTTTATTTTTGACCCTCCCTCTCAATTTTTAGGAAGCTTAGATCCTAGTTATTCATTGTTGGACGCAATATACCCATACCGTTCCTCCTTCATGCATGCCTTTAAACTCCACCGTCACACACACACATTACATGTTAAAACGAGATGAATATGCGATTTTTATAAACAATCAATCGTTTGGATTAAATTTATTTTTCTGATGCAATTTTTTTTTGTATATTAATTTTCTTTTCTTTACAATTTTTTTGAAACGTATAGATTTTTTTTAGTTTTTTTGATGCTTTTTATTTATAACTACACATTTAACTTTTATTATTTTGATAGTTTATTTTGGAAATTTAACGTCAAAAAAATGTTTTGAGAGACAAATTTTTGTGGAAAGTTTAAAATAAAACATTTTATGTACCATCTCAATTAATGATACTATTCAAAACAATTTGCGCAATTTTTTTTTAATTTCATGTGTAAAAGGAAAGAAAATTTTAAGAAAATATAATTTTAAACTATAAAATCACTGGCAGTTATCTGAATATGCATAGAAAAACAGTAAAAAATTAAATAATTTAAAGAGTGTGGGTATTTTGCACGAAAACTTTGTACATTATTTTAACATTGTACTTAAATCATTTCCAATAAATTTCGTGAGGATCAGACTCAAATCACAGAATTTTAATGTTTTTGGGCCACTTAATTGAATCTGGAGGAATAACGTATTTATTTTATAGAACTCAAAAACTTTCTAGATGTTTCAAAGTATGATTTTAATTACTGTTTTTTTTTTATTCTATAATAGTTGCATTATAACCCCGTTCACTCCCGACATTTCACATGCGATTACTCGCGTTTACTCTCCTGTGCCCATCGTATTGCATTTGATACGCTCCGAGAGTGTGTGGTACAGACCAAAGTATCAATACAGATACGATCGATGAGAACGTTTTATTTGAAGTTTTAAGTGTTTCTGGAAGGTGCTACAATACTTAAAATCTATATAGATAGGATATTTCGAATACTAACCTTGATGGTTGGGGCTTGGATTTAATTTCTGACTGTCAGGAGGAGGGATATTGCTTATATAATAAAAAACATGTGTTGAGGCGTAGCTCTTTAACCCGGGCGAATGTGCTCCCTAACAGTAACACGAGAGCACGTGTTGGGTCAAAGAGGCCCATAATCACTTTTATGCGAAATTTAGTGTTTCTTGATTAAAATTTCAATTTCTTTTTGTGGCAAAATGAAAAATAAATTTAAAAAAATCGTATATTTATATATAAAAAAAGAATTTCTATTACAAATAGAAAACCTCGTTAAGTCATCGCAACACATATAGAGTTGAATAAGGTACTTAAATAACACTAAATGAAACTAAATTTTCAATTTAATGAATTTAAATTTTGATGCATAAAATACATTTACACATATGAAGATACCAACTTACTTTTCTGAAATTTAAATTTAATTCTTAAAGTATCATTACTTTGTCCATGCCGTTTTCTAATTTATAGGGACCTTTAGGTTGCAATCCTGCATATATTTCTAAATTCCACGAATAAAAAGTCCTCGAATCTACAAGAACAAACATTTTAATGCCGTATTTTGTCGGTTTATTGAGTTTATATTGCCTGAAATAGCATCTACCTCTAAAAGGTTTTAACTTTTTATCAATTGTGACGTATTCACCAAGATTATATAGCTTCTTACAGTTATTTACAAATAATTCAAACATTGATCTAACAGGCACCAGTTTATCCAGTTCTTTCCTTTTCACACGCTCTCTAACATCATCGAATCTTAGACAACATTACAGAAATAAAAATATTTTATAAATCATAGTCAGATGAAACATTTCAACGTCTGTGGCATCAGTGGCTCAGATATTGCTCCAATGAAGTTTCATGAGCAATAAATTGCTCTTCATCAATATGTTCTTTATCATCTTCTTCATTTTTGATTCTTGATATGTAGAGACATCCACTAGTAAGGTTTCCAGCTGTTCCATTTTATCTCTATAACTTAGATATCGATTCATTTTTAAGTTCTCACACAAGCATTATTGAAAGGAAAACCTGAATGCGAGAACGCGCGTTGAGTCTAACAGGCCCGAAAAACCAATTTTTAATCTAAAAACAGCTTCGAGGAATATCAACGGAATCGAAAGAGAGTGACTTTGATAGCTGCTACTGAAAGACTCCACCATTTTCCCCAAAGGGGGAAGGTTTCGCATTCAATTACACCCGATTGACCCAACGCTCGTTCTCGCGGGTTAAATGTGATCATGGCGAAAAGAAAGTATTTAACAGAGAACTCGCGAGTTAATGAATGAATCTGACAGTGGTCTAAGTGAAAATACTGATAATTCTGCATTGTTTAGTGATTTAGATGCTGTCACACCAAATAATGTTATATATGAAAAAAAGGCAGAAAATACTCGTTTGAGAGTAAGAAGTGACGTTGGAGTATACATTGAAGAATGTTTTGTAAAATAAATATCTCGCAACAAAGTAAGATTATATCTTAATCAACAAAATAAAATTGTATCTTTTTACATCTTAATATCCCATGTAATTGTATACCATTACACCATAAAATTTATGTATCAAATAAAGTACATATTGTATTTTCTTGAAATATTTGATTTTACGTAATAATTTTATGTAATTTTTTGTATCAAACGTAAACTTTTCGTTAATTTTTTTTTCTTTCTTATGTATTAAGATTAATACATTTTGTATAATATATATATATAAATCAAAACATTCTAATGAATAGCCGTTTTTAGAGGAATTTGTTTTTCGAATTAGGTTTAATATCTAAAAATGCCTGGACACAGCGTGAGACTCTGCGGTAAGAAGCAACGGGCCCATGGAAGCTCTTCTATTTTCTCACTTCGGTTGTGAAAGGCTTAATCTTTGAAAATTGAAAAATTTGGCAGATAATAAACATATGAAAAAGTAATTTATAATTTTTTTTTAAAAAATGTCTCACTTTCTGCAAAATAAATCCTTTATTTGGAGCTTAAGCAGTAAGCCTTGAGCCAAGTACAGTATTGGTCCTTTTTTGGCGACAAGTCGTAGGCGTATCATGCCAAATTTTGTGTATGTCAATCATCTTTATTTTAGTTCAGGCTATTAAATATTGAGACTCACTCTACAAAACACTTTATTTTCATTTCATACTAGTTATATATTATCACTTTCAATATACACCCCTACTCTAATCCTGCAACATAAATTTCTCATTATTCGAAACAGTGCGGGAAGTCATCTGTCAGATCCTTCAGGATGCATGCCAAGTTCCCTTTCACAGTTTCAGTAGACTCAAATCTTGTTCTTTTTAATGTATATTTCACCTTAAGAAAGATAGACGCCGCATGGTGCAAGATCCGGCGAATAAGGTTCATATTATGGTATTGGGATGCTGTACTTGGCTCAGAAATCTCTTGAAAAACAACGCTCATTGACTTGTCGTTCCCCAATTTGAGTCATTTTCTTCCTTACTCTTTCACGGAACTCAGCAAGAACGTGACGGTAGAAATGTTTAATAATTGTTTAACCCTTCACAACCCCAGTGTAGGTGCTTAATCCCATGATTGCTGGGGAAAAAATAACAATCATTGATGGGGATTTTGATTTGCTGATTCGAGTTTTATAGTCTCTGGGAAAATGGGCTCTTTCAGTGAATGTTTCATCTGTGATGAGTGGCGCTTTGTTACAGGATCATAAATAAAAACCTACAATTCGTTACTCGTTATTATCCTTCTCAATAAGTTTGGGTTATTTTCAAAAGTATTTAAAGTGTCAGTGCATAAGTCTTTACGAGCTTCTTCTTGTTCAAACGTGAGAATTTTCGACTCTATTTTAGCACACATTTTTTGCATGATAAAATAGTTAAGTAAAATTTGCCGCACGGATTTTTTGTCAATTCCTACAGTCTCAACAATCGCTCGAATACTTAACTGAGGGCCAGGTTGAACCGCATTACCGATATTTTTAATATCGTCATCCGTTTTTGACGTGGAAAGGTGACTCGCGTATGAATAATCTACAACATCTTTATGGCCTTCTTCAAAACGCTTAAACCACTAAAAACACGTGTATGTGATAAAAATTCATTGCTAAACATTTCCTTCAATAAATTATATGTTTTAAAATATCCGTTTTCCCCAGTTTCACACACACACACACACACATATATATATATATATATATATATATATATATATATATATATATATATATGATACTTCCCATCAATTCATTGCTCTATTGTTAAACTTAATATTGTAACGAATTTCACTGTTGGGTTCAGGGATTGAATAGACTTTAATCAGGACAGGGATAAAACAGTTCTTTATTATCAGCCCAATGAAGAATACAATGTTCAGAAAGGCATAAGAACAGCCGAAGTCACAGTAATACAACACAACAGTAACACAACGCGATGTTCTGATACAGCGGAGTAGTATATATTGTTGGTATCTGGACTAAAACCTAAATTATGGACTTTCAAACTAATCAACGCTTCAAATCTTTTATGCATCAAAAGTTGTAAAATAATTTTATTTCTGTTATTTATCTAACTCGTAATCAATTTTTCATTTTTGTTTACATGTTTGAACCTAACAAAAATCCAAAATAATTAAAAATTTATAAAAAGAATTTGTGCTGCCATCCAGTGGACGGGATTTGAACCCGCATTCTTCATAACCATTTTATGACGCCTTGCCATTCTGCCACCACTGATTATTGACTGGCTTATGATATGTGATTAGAACCTGGAGACCCTCTGATTTGATGTCCAAGACAATAACCATATACCATACCCAGCCAATGCTAGCGATATAAAACAAGATAATATATTAAACAAAAAATTATTTCAATTTTTAACACATTTTCAAATTTGAGATCCCTAGGTCTTGTGTTTTTCTTTGCCTAAAATAAGACTGAAATGAAACAAATGTAACAGACTGTTTTCAGAAAACTTTCAAAAAATGGTATCTTGTTTAAAGAATTATTTTGTTATTTAAAATAGTATTTTATTTAAGAAGATTTTTTAATTCAAATTCATTTTAATCTGTATCAAATTTTTGAATTGGTTATTGATGTTATTACAAGTTTTTACTGCTTGAGTTTTGGTTATAAAAGATTTATGCACTTAATATTATTTTGTGTATGTAAAATAAGACTGACAAGAGACAAATAAGAGAGACAAGTTGATAAGAAAAAAAGTGTTTATTTTATTAATATATATACATATATATATATATATATATATATATATATATATATATATATATATATACAATTAATCAACTTCAAAGAATAATGTATACACATAGGATCATGCACTATAAAATGTATTAATACTATTTTCTAATAGAAACATTACCATAAGCTAAACACTCGATTTCATCACATAAATACATTTTGTCATTAGAACTACAAAGACTTGTTTTATTTTGTTGTATAGTAGATACAGTATGAATTTTAGAAATTATGCTTGATTGTTTATTTTTTATCAAATGATCATTTTTTAACACATTTAAATACATTTCATGTTTCAAAACATTTTGAACCACAAATTTTTTAGTTCCTTTTGCTGTTTTCTTGTTTTCTTTTCCAAAAGTATAAGAATACATCTTAGGGCGTAATGCACAAAACTCTTTGATGGGAACACCTTTTGTTTCATCCTTTAAATATCCTAATAATGACTGATGTTTTGTTGAATGGTATTTATGAGATGCATCATAATTGGAAAAGTCCATTAAATTCTAAATTTTTTTTACTAAGTCGTTATAAAAATCATCAGTTAGAACTTCCAGGCAGAGCGAATCTGTGTCTGTGTAAATTAAATTAATTCTTTCTTTGTAAACAGGTTTAAAAATATCATAATATAATTGAAACATATACAACTTACTTAACTCCAGAACTGTAAAACCTGCATATAAGGTTGATTCAAATAAAGATTAGATTTTAACAGCTTAAATAATGCACAATGCTCGTTTATCACTGAAAAGCTTTCTAAGTTACAATTTGCTAAATATTTTTTGCATTGTTTTTTACTAAGCGCTGCTTTTATATTAGTATGTTTTCTGATGTTCATGCAAGTGCGTCCAAAAAATGCGTTGTTCATTAGCTTAAAAAAATCTTTATCAAAATTATTTGTCGCTTTTTGTCTTTTATCATTATTAAACATTATGTATGATTTTAACCAGTTAGACTGCTTAAATTTAATTATCTTATGAATTTTTTTTAAGTTTTAAACCGTGTTTAATGTAAAATTGTAAGTTTAAATAATGTACTACATAATTTTTTTTTCTCATTAAAAGTATTTAGAAGTTTCTTATTTTTTTCATTGATTTT
Source organism: Nephila pilipes (assembly GCA_019974015.1). Taxonomy (NCBI): domain Eukaryota; kingdom Metazoa; phylum Arthropoda; class Arachnida; order Araneae; family Nephilidae; genus Nephila; species Nephila pilipes. The sequence goes on along the minus strand of BMAW01038178.1, from coordinate 64,415 downwards.
TATATTTAATTTTTCACAAATTTCCTTTTGATAAGGGGAAAGCATATCAAACGTAATTGCTTCATGATGAGGAGCCATAGGAAAACTATTATGTTCTTAATGAAGCTCTGGTGGATAATAAAGGTCTACATACTTCCAATATATACCCAACATTTGAATCTGAGCGTACAGACATTCAATCGAATTCTTGAATTTCATTTTGATCCAAAAATCGAAATTCTGACTCTGGTAAGTTGTAAAATGCCATTGCAGTTCCGTAAAGATTGTCAGCATCTAATGATATTATGTATTTAGATGGTGACATTTCATCAAAGTTCTCTAAATATTTATTGTTTGCTTTTGAAAAGCGCTTTGAAATTAGACACATTCCTCCACGAATTCCTGATTCTAACATTAAATACATATCGATATCTGTTAATAACTCTAAGGCAACATTTGTTGTCTTAATTCCAGCACTCCATGTTAAACTAGGAGTTGTATAGAAATGGACAGGATCTAACTCAAAGTAATTCATACTTAATGCACGAAAATTTTCAAAAACTTCCGTTAGCAAAACAACATCTGTATCTAAATATAATCTTAAATAGTCTTTAAAACTTTGGCATTTAAACTTATTGTATATAAATTTTGCAAATCTATATTCTTCATCTGATATATTTTCATTTGTTATATTATTGAAAAAAGCAGATTTAGAAGGAAGTTTTTTCTCTTCTAATTTGATAAAGGAATAAAAATAACTGTATGGAAATACACCTTTACGTAATAGATGTTTTCTGTGGGTATAAGAACTGAAAAAAGAATTAAATATAGAAAACTTATGATTACTTTGTTTTAGATTTTCAATTAGTGTACTCAGTTTGGATGGAAGAAATAAAAAACTATGAAGGAATACTAAATTATCAATACTAAATGACATACACTTTTGAGAGTTTACAGGGATAATTTTAATTTTTTTTTTTTGCTAAATCACTAGAAATTTCTTTCAAAATCAGGTGCGAATCGTATCCTGACAAATTATGCATTATGACTGGTAGGAACTGAGTTACTTGATAATTTAAATTGCATCCTTGACAAGCTTTTCTTAATAATTTTCCAGTAAAATGATCATGATTTCAAACACTAACATTTCCTTTCGAAAAGAATTTTCCACACAGATGACATTCATTTTGTGATATTATTTCGTTTTCATTCATGGGAACGTTTCGTTCCATAAATTTTAAAACAGCTTTTGAAATGTTTTGTTAACTCAATACTAAATTTGAAATAACATCTAATCCGCAGTAAAATTTATGGTAAACAATGTTTTTGTTATCATCAATAAGTAAGATAGAGTATGCCACAGGCTTATGTATTTCAGTTTGTAAGGAAAATGATTTATCATTACTTGGCTCAGCAGAAAATACTTTTTCAGTTAAACTTTCAATATCCGCGTAAATACAAAATTTATGGAAGAACATTTTATGGAAAGAGTTAAATTTTAAATATTTTTGATAGCTTGCAGGTAATGTAATTTTTTGAGGTGCATTATATAAACATCTTTTTATGTGAGCCTCCAATGAACTTTGACGAGCCAATCCAGTTAAACAATTTTTGCAAAATTTATGTATACCACGTTGTGTGTGTAGCAGTTTATTAAAATTCTTTATTAAATAGTAATGATTTTTATACAACAAGAGATCTATTTCTTTATAAATACTTAGTTTACTTCTATATATAGGAAAAACTTCAGTTTTATAACCAAATACATTTATTCTTATTTGATTTCTTTTTTCAAATTTCGTTACATCACTTATTTTAACGGGAAAAGTCAAAAAGTCAAATGATAGATATTTTAAGAATTTTTTGTATGTTGATTCTAATGATTTATTTTATTTTTGAGGAAAAAGTCCTGCTAAAACTGAATATAAAAAACACATATTGTTTTCACAATAAATATTAAGCAAACATTTTTTTTATTTTTTAAAACTTTCAGTAAATTGATCTGGTTACATCCGCCTCTTATTTCATGATAATATCCTACATGCAAGTCAATAAAATCAATACTTTTTACTGACCACCCAGACCCAAAATTCAAAAAATCTTCAATTTTTTTCAAAATTTTTAAAATAGAAGAATTAACTTTCTCTTTGAGTTCATATATTGATAACAATCTTCAGTATTTGATTTGAAATAAAAACTATGGTTAATTAACTCGCCATCTTTCATCTTTTCAAATGTTATATGAAGAGAAATAAAAAATCTTAATCTAGCATTCCTTTCATTTAATATATCAAAAATTTCATTTTTTAATGCAATTAAAGGATCAATAGTTTCAATTAGAGTTTTACGATATGAGTTAACGAAATTTTTAAATGCTTGAGCCTTTAAATAAAACATTTTCCTCCTTAAAATTTAAATTAAAATAAACAGAATAAAACGATAAAAAATTATATATCTATATATATATATATATATATATATATATATATATATATATATATATTTCATTTTATTTAATAATAGACATATATATTTATGCATCATTAATTTATAAAAGATAAAAATCATTATTAATTTAAAAATAAGTCATTTTGTATTTTTTCTAACATGTTTTTCAATTACATTCAACCCTGCTATAACATTCTTAAGTTCCGTTAACGGAATGTTGATAAACTTTTGGTGCTTTTCGATATAGCTTTTCGAAAAACTTAAGTAAAATGTCTTACGGAAGGATTTAACTTCTACCGCAAATCCTGAGCCTATATACACTGAGAGCGGGGGAATGTTATCTTCCACTTTTTTCAAATCGTTGGAAATCAGCACATCGTATTTATCTTCGACTTTTTCTGGGTGTATGGATGATTGGTTCCATATTTTTTCTTTCTCAATGCGCTGGTGTTTGAAGCTGAGAACACTGTTTCTTTCAAATTCATCATCTACAATTGAATCTGAAAAGAAAGATAATGCAAAATAATATTTCATATAAATGACATAACTCCTCACATACATTTTTTAATAGAGACTTAGAAGAGAATTTATACTGCAGTACACTGAATATCTTAAAATGTGCAAAATATACTCCCTGTGTTAGGAGAGGGAAATAAAAAAAGTTAAGTAAAAATGTTTTAAATTCCTTTAAAATATTTTAAAGCATTATTTTTAAAATTCAATTTATAAAAAAAGTTTTAAATATAAGAAATATGATGTAATGTAAGCATCACTTACCAACATCCGACTCACTTTCTGATTTACTTCTCTGCTTCTTGCTTTTCTTGTGTTTTACAGAATCTGAAAAGCAAAATAAGCATGAACAAGTGAAAAATAATTAAAGTAGACATTATAAAAAAAAATTGAAAAAATAGCATTGTTTTTATTATTATTATTTTTTGTTTTATCTTGATAATTTTTATTAGTTATTTTATAGATTATATTTCAATGATTTAAACTGGACAAATTTATTTTGATTTCAAACACGTGGCTTGAAAAAATAAAGTTTAGAACTTATAATTATTCCATAGACAGTTCTTCAGCTTAAAAAATACAGTAAAAAAGTAAATATTAAACAAAATTTTTCTTATGACTTAAAAAAATCAAATATTTCACAGTTTCATAAAGATTACTTACTACTTTAAAAAATAATTTCAATCATTTGTCTACTTTTAAAAAAATACTTTGACTGAAGAGTTTAAATTGTGGCTATAAAATACATTAAATTTTATTTAATGTTGATATATTTATTTGAATATTTAACAAATTATCAAATAATAATTGTTTAATAGAGCTTACTGGTTTCAGTTTCTGAAATATCATGCTTCCTCTTGCGAGAAGCACCCTCAAGAACTATAAATGAAAAAAGTATTTTATCTATAATTTAATTTATAATTCTTTTTTTATTTATTTTAATGTGAATCAAAGAATAGAAGATGTAATTTTATTAATATCTTACTTGATAAAGACATGATTAAACAAATTTAAACTTGAAAATCTTCTATTTGATTTGAAAGTTTCTAAAATGAAAAAAAAAAAAAAGTATAATTATCTTGTTACACTTAATTTACTTTAAAAAGACTTGTAAAAGAAAATTATGTAAAATATTTCTTACCTCAAGCTTCAGGCTTTTTGTTTCTGTAAGTAACTATGAGCTACTGCAACTTCTTAGACAATTGCCTGCATCCTGAGTATTTAAACCCAACCAGTTGAAGGTCATTTGCTTAAAATAGTATTCATAAGTGACTCTGAGGGTCATAAAACATAAACAACTGAAATTAATAAGTGGAAGTTGAAAGAAGTCATAACTATCAAGGATAAAATATGTTTTTATTGTTTCATAAGATGCAAAGTTACATTTCAATAAATTTTCCATAGAAAGCGTTTTTCAGCTTATTGCAACAAAGCAGTTTTCTTCACATACAATGTAAATAATATACAATCGAGTCCGAATCTAAAAGTTTTATATATCCATATTTTCCTTCGAGGTAAGAACATTCACAAATGTAAGGCCAGGATGAATTCTTGGCAGATGTTATTGCACCCACAATTGTTTCATATAGAATTTTTTTTGAAGAGGTGACGTTGTATTTGCTGGCAGGATTATATTTCGTGAGTTGACAAAAACCAAAGCGTTTTTCATTTGCTCCCAGAGAAATTAAATGTTCTTCAATTTCAGAATTAGATAAAATTTTAAAAAATCTTATTTGTCCTGGAGGAAGGGAGCTGTTATGTTGTCGAACATCTTCGACGCATTCCAAAATATTATCAAATAATTTGTCATGGATGTAGTTATAATCTTCGGTGGAAAATGATTCCGTGGTGACAATGTATCCAAATCTCTCCATCGTTCTGGAGAAAAATGAAATTACAATTGATTTTGTGCTTAATATATCTATTTCTATCTGACATCATTGTTCGACAATGCTGATTGGTAGTGCGTATAGTTGAATGATTTGTTAATTTCATTTGTTTTTGGACAAATCGTGTCACGACACGTTCATTTTCGCAAAAATCTATTTCTCGTAATCTGTTGATTGGTAATTTTCGGGACAAATGCCATAGGAAATAGAGACAAAACAGCCCACAAGATGTTGTTTTAGAATGTTGTAAAAGTTTGGAATTCCAATCCATGTGTGTTGAATTGTTCTCGATAAATATTTTAATATTCCCGATCGGATATGTTCCATAAGAACAGAAGAAAGTGCATTTATCATTTTCATCAAAATAAATTGCTTGCCAGTGGGTTCCTTTTTCCAAAGACAAATCTGTGTTCACTATAAACGACCTATATTTATCTCGATGTTTTGGTAGCATATCGCTCGCAAACACTCCCCCAAATCTTCTAGTTAGTATAGGATCGCAGTTGGCTAATCGTAACAGCGTTTGAGTGTTCATGATGTTTCTTTTTTTTTAAAAAAGTCTGTGAATATATTTCTGCTTTTATCGATCTCAATCAGAGATTGCATTTCCATATAAACAACTAATGTCACAGTCTCAGGAAGAATTTCGTCAAATTTTAAGTGAATCGAAATGTCTCCGCTTCGAGCTATGTTATTTAAAGGATCACTGGCAGAATAATCTTGTGTGAGGTCGAAGGCATACAGACACGTGCTGTTTTTGAAATATTATCTTCAACCCTTATTTCAGGTTTATTGAGTTGATAATATTCTGAGACTAGCTCTTTTGGGACCAGAGCCATTTTTCGTGCCTTTTTTTTTTTTTTTTTAAATTCTCTTACCTATAGCTTTTCCCACAAGACCTCTAACTAGACTCAAAACAGCAGGCAGAACAAGAGGTAAAAACTCACCTGTTTGATTTGTTAATAGTTTACGCTTTCGAGTGATGGGTATATTTCTGTCGGCTAACTGGCGAATGACTTTCTTATAACGACACAATTGTCGAACCTTACTTTCGAGACGTTACCCTCTAATACATTTTGACATATTTCGCATATCGTTTTTATCTGTTCGTTTGAAGCATTTTTTAATATTGCATTTTTTTGTTGAGGACTTGCAGAGGATAAGGCATGCAACAAATGCACATGTCGTTTGATTCGATTCATTCTGGTACAAACACCCAATTGATTCCTCTATCATCGTGGAACAAAGACTGTCGCAATCTCAACTCTTCATCTGTCGTCGAGAAGCAGTCCACAAGTAGGAATTGATATTTTTCCGCTGTCGCCTTTTTATAGGCGTCCATGAAAAATTTGGAACGATGAGGAAACACTTGTCTGCCAAAACAACCAATTTGAGATGGTTCTCTGTTGTTTCGAAAGAGTATTATGTAGTGGGAATTCAGACTGATATCTCTGGCCACTCTAGTACGAGGAAAAATATTTTTTGTGATCAAAATTATGCTGAAATTCTTATGATGAGATCCAACCGTGAACATTTGCGCTGTATCATTCGTTAGAGAATTCATAAGATCTTCAATAATTAAGAGATCAAAGTTTTCGTCTTCCTTTGGCAATCCTGCTATGAATTTGATGTTTTTCTCTTCGTGAAACCACGGCTGAAAATTTTTATAACACCACACGACTTTTTGGATCGGAACGTCGTAAACTTGTCTCGAAATAATATCCCTCGCAAGCCTCGTTTTCCCGCTCTGAGAAGGTTCGTTAATTATCATTGACGAAGGGAATTTCAGTTGAAGTGACGTGGCTCAACAAACTTCGCACACTTTTCTGAATTCACTTTTCGTTAACTGCACTCCTATAATCTCTGGAAAAGGATTAAGTGTGTGATCGGAGAAAAAATATCGAATATCAAAAATTCCTTGTTCTTTTTTTAAACAGATGTGAAGAAATATTTTTCTACCAATATACTTCGACACAAAACAAGACGAGTTGGAAATGTTTAATTTTTTAGCTGAGTCAATTGGTGTTTGGGTTTGCAAAAAAATTAAAAAAACTATGATATCAACAATCAGAACAGTTAGAACAACAACGATGTGGAACCAAGTTTTTTTCGAAATATTTTCCATCTGAAGAGATATTTATCAACCTCTGAGAATAGCTCTTCACTAATTGGTTCAGCACTCTTAGAGAGCTTATATAATCTTGTATCCCCCTCCAAGTTTGATAACTGCCTTTCATTTTAAATGAAACACATTTAAACACTGCTTTTATACATTTCCAATGGCAATGCGTCATAAAAGGGTTATGAAGAATGCGGGTTCAAATCCCGTCCACTGGATGGCAGGACAAATTCCATTTTACTGAAACTTTTTAAGTGCAATGGCTAGGACTAAGCAACCTCTTTCGGGAGATGCGGTTCCAGTGGGAAGCGTCTTATGTGAAGCTACGGCATCGGAGATGCCCTCGTTAGAAATGGAGATTTCATTAGAAACTCCGAACCAAAACCCTCCGCTAGATCAAAATATCAAAAAATGCCAAAATGTTCAATTTTACATCGAGGCATACACCGAAACAATCCAAAAAATAACTGAAATAGAGGCCATCATTAAAAAAGCCCAACTACTCCCATTTTTATATGGACCACAGGATCATGACCTCCACAGAGAAGAATTGGCCCGATGGATGGAAGAGCTAAAGAAAATTGAAGGTGAGTTGAACCTTACTATTCCTTGCCCAATTAATGGATGTATTCATCATGCACAAATAGCTCAATTAAAAAATAATTGTAACTTAAACATAATTTCAACTCCAACTAAAAATCCAAATTTAAACCTAAACAAAAAACGCCAACTAGAAGTGAGCACAGATTGTTTTAAAATACCATCCAAAACTGCCAAACCATCTCAACCAAAAATTGTTACTCCAACCATAAACGAAACGTTAAATAAATTTAACACGCTAAGAATTAACAATCAAGTGGACGTTGCGGAGGCTATTCCCCCACCCATTGAAAAAATTCCACCAGTTATGCTACGCATAACACAAAACTATAATTTACTCCTCCAAGAAATCCACCGGATAGCTCCAGCAGCTATCAACAAATTATCTGGGATCTATATAAAAATCTTTCCCGATTCATCTGATGAACATAGAGAAATCACCAGATATCTAAAAGAGCAAAAGATGGAATTCTACATCACCCAACCGCCAAATGAAAGACTACAAAAAATTGTCGTGAAAGGATTACCAATATCTTCAGATATTGAGGAAATAAAAAACTCTCTCATATCACAAGGAGTAGTAGTCGAAAAAGTTGCACAACTCAAAAGATTTAAAACTAAACAACCACTCCCAATATTCCTAGTCGAAATTCGAAAAACTGAAACTGCCACAGACATTTATTCAATAAAACAGGTTATGCACATCCAAATCCAAATTGATGATTTTAAAAGAAGACCAGGAGCAACGAAATGCTATAATTGCAATTATTTCCATCACTCCTCGGTCAATTGCGAAATGAAAACAAGATGCCTCAAATGTGGTCAAAGTCACAGCACTACTAGCTGCAGTATCAAAGAGAAACATGAAAACCCCAGATGCATAAACTGCAATAATTTTGGCCATGTAGCCTCGTGGGAGGGCTGCCCCTCTTTTCCTAAACTTAGGAAGGGACAAGCTACCACGAAAACCAATAATCGTAATTTCATACCCCAATCATCTGAAATAAGACCAAATACTACTTATGCTCAAGCTCTTAAACCTAAACCCGACCAACAGAGGGCGGCACTCGACGGGGAATCAACCGAAACAACGTCCACACCAAGAGGAGAGAATATTCCTAAAAATAATAACCAACAACCAGAATCAACAGACGACTTCTCAATCTTTGACGCCATTAAAGAACTTAAAAATTTCTTTCAACTATTTCTCGGACTTATGGGAGCCTGCAAGCAAATGAGAAACACTCCCGATAAAACAGACAAACTCAACATCTTCTTTCAGGCTATATGTACCCAAATTTAAATGTTCAATCCTCTTGGTCTAAAAATTATTTCATGGAACGCAGACAGTGTCAGATCTCGCATTGTCGAGTTGCGAAATTTCATAGATAAGCACACCCCCGATCTAATTCTACTACAAGAGACACATTTGAGACCAGTACACACTCTAAAAATTGCAAACTACACTATTTACAGGAATGACAGGGCACTCCCGGACCGATCAAACCACACACGAGGAGGCACTGCAATTCTCATCAAAAATTCTCTCAAACACTATAGAATTCCCACCCCTCAACTAAGAGTGTCTGAAGCAACGATCGTTGCTATCACACCTCCGAGAGAAAAACCTATTTTCATTTCTTCAGTCTATATTCCACCCCAATCAAACTTAACTTCCCATATTGCAAACGATCTCCAAGAATTATTAAATGTAGGAACTCCAAACATCGTGATTGGAGACTTCAACGCAAAACATACACAATGGAAATGCAACACTAATCACCCTAGAGGCATTAAACTACTAAAATTTACAAATTCTAACAACATGAAAATTATAGCCCCACCCACCCCTACTCACTTTACCCAATCCGCACAGACCACCATAGACATTACCTTAACGAAGGATGCCCATTGGCCAATCACCTGTACCTCCCTCCCCGAGCTCTCATCAGATCACAATCCAATACTCACATTCGTAGACTTAAAAATCAAGATACACGATAATAACAATAAAGTTTACACCAACTGGTGTAACTTTAGCAACTATCTACGAAACACTAATTTCACCCTCCCAAACATTCCAAATGGAGAGAATCTAGAATTGCACGTCGTCAATCTAACAGACAACATACTCAAAGCTTACAACACATCATCTAAACCATATTCTAAACATCAAACACAACACATCAATAAAGATATCCGAGAATTAATTAATTATAGAAATAAAACCAGGAAAACTTGGCAATTTACTAAAAACCCTGAACACAAAAAACACTTCAACAAAGTCAATAAATTACTAAAAACTAGAATAAAAGAACAATCTATTAAAGATTGGGAAAATACTCTAGCTTCACTCAATACCGAACGTGGCTCCATCTGGGGAGCAGCAAGAGAACAAAGAAAAAGAAGCACTATTATTTCAGCCATTCAAGGCCCAACAAGTATCGCTCTAGCAGACTCAGAAAAAACCGAACTTCTTGCAGATTCATTAAAAAATCAATTCCAACTTAACAAAACCAACACCCCAACACATGATAGGACAATTACACATGTCGTTCACAACTTTCTATCTAACAATAAAAATTCAAAAAATGAACCCTAATCACAATGTCTCCCTTCTGAAGTGTTAAATTATATCCACAAAATTAATATTAACAAATCACCCAGTCATGATGGAATAACCAATAAAATGCTTAAAAACCTGCCTACACCAACTATCCTTCAAATCACTAATATCATTAATCACTTGCTAAAACTCGGTCATTTTCCAAAACTTTGGAAGACAGCCTCTATTGTACCTATCTTAAAACCAGGAAAGGACCCACCAATGCTGAAAGTTACAGACCCACTTCACTTCTACCAATCCTGGGGAAATTAGCAGAAAAAATAATTTTAAATAAACTATCCAATTACTTAGAAGAAAATCATATTATCATTCCAGAGCAGCACGGCTTTATGCCACGCCTCTCCACTACGCATCAACTTACTCGTGTAACAACCTATATCAGAACAGGATTCCAGAATAAAGAGAAGACAGGGGCTGTCTTCCTAGACATACAAAAAGCATTCGACCGAGTTTGGCATGAAGGATTAATTTTTAAATTAATAAAAATTAACACCCCACCTTATCTAATTAACCTAATTTCTTCCTACCTAGAAAACAGAAACTTCGTAGTAAAAATTAACAATACTTATTCAAATCCAAGAACTATTAATACAGGAATCCCTCAGGGCTCGCATCTTGGGGCAGCCTTATTCCAAATATTCGTGAACGACATCCCAAAACACGACAACACTATTCTCTGCATGTTCGCAGATGACACAGCGATACTAGCAAAACACAGAAACGACAAAGTTATCACTCATCATATCAACAGACATATCTCAACACTAGAAGACTGGTTCTCCAAATGGAAAATTGCACTGAATGTTACTAAAACGGAGGCCGTCTTCTTCACAAAATCAACAAGACCACCAATATCACAAATTTTCATTCACAACACGCCAATCCCCTGGTCTCAAAAAGCCAAATACCTTGGCGTTATCCTTGATAAATCACTCACTTTCGGACAACATATTATATATCTACAAGACAAATTCCGACTTGCCGCGAATAAATTAATCCCCCTTATCTGTCGGAAATCCAAATTACCTATTAAATATAAGTTGCTTATCTATACACTGTATCTGCGACCCATCATTACCTATGCTTGTCGAGTTTGGAATCAGGCCGCTCCAATCCACCAAAATAAATTAGAAATCCTACAAAATAATATCCTACGTATGATTGCCCAAGCCAGATGGTTTTACCGTAACGAAGACATCAGAAACTCTCTAAAATACAGTAAACTTCAAAATTATAATAATACAATAGCTGAAAAATTTAATAATACCCTACCCAACCACCCTAACCCCTCAATTCAAGAAATCAATCATTATTTTCGAAATTACAGAACCCCGACAAGCCTAGACTAACATATTTATATTCCATTAACGCACCACCCCCTCATCCAATAGGAAAGCACCCTCTCCCCTACTAGAAAGAAGAACCAAATTCTCCTTACCAAGTTTGTAAATTTCACATCACTTGAGTATCTGCTTCCTGATTGGACAAGCTCTACCACCCCCCATCCACCTCCACCTCACTGCTCACAACCAAAGCTCATGTACTATTCCACATCACTGTTTTTATTTAAATTCATTTTATTAGTTAACTTAATATTTTTCTAACTTCATTGAACTTTAACTTGTGCAGCATCCATTAAATCAGGGTATAGAAATAGTTTTTAATAAGGTTCAACTCAGATAAAGAGATATAGGCCCAAATAGGGCTAGATGCCCTTATTTCCACCTTCAATACGGACAAATTCTTTTTATAAATTTTTATTTATTTTGAATTTTTGCTAGGATCAAACATGTAAACAAAAATGAAAAATTGATTGTAAGTTGGATAAATAACAGAAATAAAATTATTTTACAACTTTTGATGCATAAAAGATTTGAAGCGTTGATTAGTTTGAAAGTCCATAATTTAGGTTTTAGTCCAGCTACCAACAATATATACTACTCAGCGGGGAATAAGTCAAATTCAAAGCCGTAGGCTTTCGTACTCTCTTCGGCATAAATCACAATGGAATTACCCGTAAAGTAACAGAGGCTCCGGGCGCGTCTGAGCTTCAAGAAATCTGAACAACAACTCTATGTTGCATTTCAGTAAGCCTTATATAGACACGGCGAAAGTGGTAGAACATTCCAGAAAGTAGGAGAACCGGAACCGGTCGTCAAATATCGCCAATATCGCCAAATTTGGCGACACGGCGACAGATTTGGCGACAAAATACGTTACCCAAACTGTCGCCAACTAAACGATATCTCACCAAGTTGGCGAGATACCCAAAGAGCCCCATGTTATTTACAAGGTCTCATAGCAATTGATCTAATTCACATGTTTACATGCAATAAACGTTAATCCTGCACTATTTTTCAAACAGAATAGTAATTTTGACATAATTTAACATTATAAACACATTTTAAATACCAAAATCGTAACAATATTTTCCCGGTGAAACAAAAAAAAACTGTAATGCCCATGAAGACTACAGCTATATAGATTTGTTTACAGAAGCGAGAGGCACTGCATTCAAAAGAGAAGGTCACACGCTAAAAGGTTGTTGGTCGCTGGCGTTCGGTTTATATGTATCTCTTCTGTAACATGTTTGGTATCGTTATTTAATATCTACACCTCGTGCACTTACATTTCGTACATACTAAGAAAACCAATATCCAAGCAACATGCAGAATATCCCCAAATTTGACATCTGGGCGTATATTGAATTTTGTTGTATCTTTTCAACCATTATTTGTAGAAATGATTATTACCATATATCATACAATTATTTTAATCACTCCTCGACATTTGTTAACAAAATTAAATTTTATGAAAGGGGTGATGCAATTTCTGCTTTCATTGGAGCTTTTCTTTTGCAATGAAGTGCCAAATTTCGGGCATCCCGATTGCTATGTTAGACTTAAATGCGGCGCAAAAACATTTTTCAAGCACCGATTATAACGGAGACATTGGCAAGAAAGGCAGCTACTCCATTGACAGTCTTTAAGTTTAGTACCACCCCATAATTACTCTGCTATTCATATCTAGAAAGCTCTCTTCTTGCTAAATATCGTAATTTTTTTGATGGTTTAATTCAGTTCTTATTGAGAATCTGTGTAATCACGTAGTCTTTGTGGGCGGAGTTAGCTGCCACTCATATTTAAGACTCATGGAGTATACTGATATATAAAGAAATGAATTATAATTTTTATTCTTGATGTTCTTTCCAGTAGTCCATTTGGAGTTGTTCTCGTTCAGCAGCTAAATCCTGCAGCCAATATAATAGTCCAGTTCCTTCAAAAACTTTTAATCAACTTTTGAATTCATATATATTTTCTTTTTTAACCAACCACTGTTTTTTTAAACCATCTTTAAACTAAAATCAGTTTCTGTGCAAGAGAAGTCAAAGTTCAGTTCCATAAGAATACATGATAAGGAGAACCTGGAGGCTTCTGAACTCCTTATAAGTTATCCAACGGTTCGCATCGAAATGTCCCATTTTTTGAACGAGATCAACAAGTGAAATTGTTTTAATAAGAGACAGTAATGTATGAGTTGAAAGTGTATTATCTCTGATGAATAAATCGTGAACGAGGGAAAAAAAACTTAAAACTAACTATGTGTATTACCAAAGTAAATGTTAAGAAATACTGTAAAGGTTCTCGTTTTTATTTAGAATAGACATCAAAAATATACCTAAGCAAAATTTATTTTACAGAAAAATATAAGACCATATCTAAGTTATTTATGTTCACATGTTATTTAATGTTCTTTTCATTAAAAACTAAAGACTACGATTAAATACTTGTTTTCTCGAACACACATTCTATTACGTAAAAATGATTCCCATTACGTATACTACATCTTAGCTCCGTAGAAGAATTAAAACACCACATTATTTCTGATTGGCTTCGTATGTAATATAAAATTTTCTTAAATACGGCTTCATTTCAATAAAAAATAAAATGAAAGTGAAATTTTCAAATTATCATTTTAATCCATGAATCGTAGAAAATGTCAAATATATTTTCTAAAGCAAATTAATGGAAGTAAACAAAATTAAAGATTATGGGAGCAATTTCAAACTTAATGGGAATTACAGTTGATATTTTCTGCCGTTACGTTACTTCTATGTCCAGAGGTCTTTCGGAATTGTATTTATTCAATAATAGGAAATAAATATGAAATAACTCTTAACTCCAAATGAGAAACTGATTTTGAGAGAATAACATTTTATTCTTATATTTAGCAATGGAAACATTTTGGAAGTTGAACTTCATTTCTTTACAGCCAATGATATTTTTTTTCCTTCCTGCAGAAACAGTTTATGCTGGAAATGTGATTCTTTCGATTTTCGGCAGCAGATAAACAGGTGAAGGGAGCAAATAAATTAAAATACTCGTCGAAGATAATTTAAAAAGTACTCGCTTACTCGATTACTCGCTCACTGATTTACTCGCTTGTCAGTGCAGACAAAGATGGATAATTTTAAACTAATAAATTTGACAGTTGCTGTTTCTGAGCAATTAAATTGTTTTGCTAGAACTATTTAAAAAAATGAAAGAGCTAATTTGTTATAAATTTTTTCTAATTGATGCTGTTTTTAATGATAAAGGATGTAAAATTAAAATATAAATTAAGGATATATTAATAAATAAGGAAATAAGGAAAATTTTTATTTTTCTTTAATTTCTGAGATGCCTCGGCAAATAAGCGCAAAAAATTCAGTCAAATTCATTCCGGCTTCTCATTTCTCAAGTTGTAACAACCAGATGTGAATCACCCTGAAAATTCAGGAAAAGTCCATAACTTTAACCCTAATCGATATTTCAAGAATATTCAAGCAAACCTTCTTTTTGTAGCTAAAGTCACCCAGTGTCTCACCAAATTATCAAAACGGCCGCCAAATTTGTCGACAAGGGATAATCTCCCAAACATTTTTCTTGGCTGACATCTCTATTACATCCTCATTAGAAAAGCTTCCAAAATGCATATCTAAATCAGAGTTATAAAAAACATTTAATATTTACGAGTTATTTATATCTTACATTTATACTACATATTGTAAAATCGATACAAAAATTAACTTTTATTTAAAATCGTACTTATTTTCCGGTGAAAAGAAAAACAGATTTAAATTTGTATTGAAAATATTTCATGTGAAAAACTTTTCAATAATACCTTGAAATGTATACATTTTCTTTTTTATTGAGACATCTAACAAGACATAATTTCTCAGTCGTCATGTCAAGATGGGGCTGCCGAAATGTTTGTATGTAAAAAGAGAATTTTGAATGAAAATTAAAAATGTCGTGTAGATGAATTGATGTTCTAAGAAGTGGGCCAGGCTGAAATACTTCTTCAAAACTGAAAGTAGGAGTAAAATAAAATTCTCTTTGTTAGCTTGAGCTAATGTAATGCATCATCAAAAAATAATTCTATTATTAGGACTCTTATTCCATAAAACAATTCGAAACATATTTATGTTATTCTTTTAACATCGAGGAATTTAACAAATAATTACAGTTTTGGATGAATTAATGTGTGCGAAGGAACAATTTTGTAACGATAAGTTAGCTTTTACAAAAGATTTCTTAAATATTATTTGTGTATGTGGAGACAGTTTGAAATTTTTTAATTCTTTTTTTTTTCCATTTTATAATTATAAAATGCTTTTTTTAATTTTCATTCAGTAAATTTATTTTTGTCATATTACTTTTTGAAGCAAATTGTCCAGTTTTGTTTCTTGCGCCATAAGCTCTATTTTTCTCTCTCCCTCTTAGGCTATTTTACTTAATGTGTGCTAAATTAAAACATTTTCTTTTGTTGCAATTGTCCAAAAGAGTTTGGATTTAGTTATGTAATATCATATACAGTTATATGAGGAGATTCAACAGTTGCTGATGATCTTAGACACAGAATAGTTAGACAAATAAATTTTAGGTGAGTTAGAACACGGCTTTTATCTAAATACATTTACATCTGGAAAAAAAACGGATTTTGATGGCACGTTACAATCGATACAGCTTTTAACTGTTTTCTAAAAAAATTCTTCGAACACGTAAGATTTTGGAACATTTCACAAAATAGACATAAAATTTCACAGTTTTATAGAGTCTTAAATCAAATACTGAATCAAAATTGTATAAATGAAGAAATGCCGAAATTGTTGGACATCATCCAGAAGAAAGACGTAAATGGGCTCATGGAACTATGAAAGGAAACAAATTATAATTTGTGATGAAAAAAAAATTCACCTTGACGGTTCCGTTGGCTGCAAACATAAAACGTAACTTGAGGATGAAAATGAAAAAAGGTTTCATACGACAAATGGGAGGAGGATTAGTAAGGATTTGTAGAGTCTGTAGTGTCACGATGGATTTCGCAATTTACAGCGAATTTCGAAGCGTATAGACTCTGCATAAATAAAACTGTGCTATAAGATCCTCTGATACCATTTGAGCTTGTATCAGATGGAGTGAACTGGATATTTCGTAGGAAAATGCTTAACGCCATCCATCTAAGTCAACCCAAGAACGGTTTAAAAAATAAAATGTTTTTAGTGTTTTGCTATGGTCAAGTCGATGTCCTGACTGAAATCCAATGGAAAACATTTGGGTTATTTTATGTTTCTAAATGTATACTGATAAGCAATTTTCATCATTCCATGAACTAGAAGTATCCATAGTTAAATAATGGCTCAATATTTATGAAAATTAATAACTACCCGGTCTTTCCAATGAAGCACAGAGTGTTTGAGGATATTAAGCGAATTGGAGGGCCAATATATTAAAATTCAAACGGTCTTTTTTGTTTTTAATCAAGTGGTCTTACAATTTAATAACACAGTGGTTTTTCATTTATTTGTAATATTTTTACTTAATTTTTTTTGAAATATTTAAAATTGTTGAAACATAATTAAAATAAATAAATGTTGGAATATCATATGTCATTTGCTTAAATTATTATGGTATCTTTATTTATTTCATAACTTTCAAAATTGCATTGATCTTTTAATTTTTTAAAGACCATTAAAAAAATCAACCTAATATAATTATTCAGTTCTCTTTAGTCGCAGTTTTGGCTTTGTGCAGCATTTATTTTACTGAAACAAATTATGCTCCGTTTCCATAATCATATTATCGGCCAAGCCATCTCTCCATCTGCTAGCCTCATTTCAGGCACCGTAGTCATAACAATATTCTGTCTCTGATTGCGATATCCTTTCTGCACCACTATATCACAGCTTTGGCTTTTTATGTGGTTTTTCTAATGCCTAGTTTCTACTTCAGTGAAAGGCAACTAGAAGGCAGAAATTCCAGAATCCATTCTGCTGAAAGCAGTTTCTTTTGCCGTGTTTGGTGACAAACCTCAGGTATCGGACAGAGAATTTAATTGTGAATATGAAAAACAGAGGAACTTTGCATAGCAGCAAAAAGTACTTAAAAAAGAGAATTCAGTTGACTGATCTTCGGTGACAAACAGAATAGTTTCTTATAGACTAGAAGTTGAAATTGTTTTATTATTATTTTTTTCATTTCAGAAAGCCACGTATCTTCAAAATAAAATCAACATTGCAAAATTTATTATAATTTGCTCTTAACACACTTTTATAACAGAAAATCAAATATATTCGCTATATTACCCTCATTTACTAACATGACCGAAGAAACCGTCAAAATCATTTGAATTGACAAAGTGTTTTGATAATAATAATACACGAGATGGTGTTTTCAAATCTTTTTTTTTTTTTTTTTGATTTTTACAAATTCACTGTTTTTTCAGTGGACAGAATAAAAAAAACAAGTTGAAATCATCCCATCTAAACTTGTAAGTTAATGTGTATATGTCTTGTAAACTAATTGTTAATATTAAACTTGTAAATTTATCATAAGAAATAATGTGTCATATGGTTTTTTCTTCCAAAATTATTGCTTAAAAATTCTGTTGGTAATGAATGAATTGCTATAAATTAAATTTTTAAGAAAATGGGATACATTTATGCTTATTAACACAAATGTTTCCATTATTCCAAATTTTTATACCATAAAATCTTATACTTTTCTATCGAGTATATTTTATAACGCATTGGCTGAACTCAATAATTATAAAATAATAACTCGAATTATACTAATTTAGATAAGAATATCGTAACCATACTCGTTCTGCGGGAATGGCGTAAGAGCTAATTCTTACTCTTGCGCAATAAAACTGTATTTATTCTCTGCGCATCCTATTGAACAAACCACGTGTTACATTCCATCATTGTCGACAGAAGAAATCGAACTGTGAGCCATATTTATTCTTGACAACTTGTGAAAAAAAGTATGAACTAAAACGAAGTCCATACACTTTTTCGTGTGTGTATATGTAGATTCGAGCTTTGGACTTACTGATCAAATGATTTTAAATTGACTTTGCAGATTATAATGTTTAATTTTAATCTAAGATACGTAGGTATTGGTGAAAGATTGGTGATTTTGAAAATTATATTTTATGATAATGGAAATTTTTGAAAGTTTAGCTACTGGCAATTTGGCTTACTTATGTTTGTCAAAGCTCGATGATGTAGTATAATGGTATCTGCTTCATCGTTAGAAAGTTACCATTTTTGCAAATTTTGCTATTTTTTATAGAGGATTGATGTGCGCTCTTTTTATAATATTTTGAATATGAATGAGGAGAGTCATTGTTGTGGTCACAAACGTTTCGATTCAGCATATAAAAAAACTATAAATTTTTCAGAAAATACAAAAAATGTTACTTGTTGTAATCTTTATAAAAGTTCTGAGTATCCTCTGGGATCTCATTTGGTATATAATAGGAAATATAAAACCCGTATTTTCTGGAACTCTGAATATATTAATTCGGCTTACACTTCAAATAGAAGATCATTCTGTTCACGTAATAAGGATTTTTACCAAAGCGACTTAATTTCCAATAATATACCCAAATCCCAACGTTCCAGGGATTCTGATCATTTAAACTTAAAGTTTAAGAGGTGCTCTGATAAGAGATGCAAGACATGCGTCATGATGGCTGAAGAGCAGTATGATAGGGATTCAAACTTTTTATTTTGTAAAACTTTTAATTGTATTTATATGATGACTTGTGGTATGTGCCAGTTTAATTATGTTGGGCAAACTTCGGGAACTATAAATATTAGAATTAATCAGCATAAATCTGATGCAAAACACTTTAATAGTCGTAAAAATATAGGTCGGATAGAAATTAAACATTTTAATTCACATGAATTTAATACTATTAAAATATATATTATTAAAATTGTACCCAACACAAAAGAAAGATTATGGTTTGAGAATTTTTATATTGGTTTCTATGGTACTGTTTACCCTTATGGACTAAATGCAATATGGAACAATAAAAATGTATTAAACGCAAATAAGCAAAATTACCAAGTATTTTATTACCAAGAAGGATTCTACAGGATTAATAATCCTTATAAATTAACTAGAACTTCTAGAGGAAAACGTAGAAATCGAAAAATAAGAGACTTGTCAACTATTAAAGAAAAAATGTTTCAACTTGGATTAGAATTTGAAAAGAACTATCTCATAGGACATACTAAGCACTTTATGTTCGGACTTAATAAAAGAGAGGTAAAGGTTGTCATGAATATTTTGAATAATGAAGTTATTCCGGATTCTCAAGGATTTCATATCATTGGAGATATATGTAGATATCTTTGCCATAAAATGAAAATTGATTTGAATATCGATGAAAAATATATTACAGAATATTGCACCTTTCTCTTTATGAATAAATCATTTAATAAAATTAATTTTTCTGGTGTGTTTCAAAAACACATGGCTCTATTTCCAATTAAAAATATCAGGATAAAAAGAGCTTTTAAGTACAATAAAAAACTTGGTAGATCTATTTTTAATTACAATACTATTTCAGAGTCACAAACACCACAAGTATGTAAATGCAAAGATTACAAACAATATGTTGATTCATTCCATCAACATGTTGTTACGGGAAACATGAACATCGTTAAAAGCGATTTATTGAGAGGTTTCATGAATAAAGGAACTGGATTAAGGCTCATGATTACTAATAGTAACCTTGTAGTGAGAAAACAAATTACTAATGATTTTGACAATTTTATTCTTAAGATTGCAATTAAATTTGGTTTGCCAATTGAGGAATTTGATGAATTTAGGTCAGGTGTTTTGAAGAAAATTCTATATTTGAATTTTAAAGTGGATAGGGAAATTACAATTAAAGATCTAAAACTTGATATAGATGATTTGCAGAAGGAATTTGTTATCGTTTATGTAGATAAGGTTCCTGCAAATTATGCAATTATTTGCAAATTTTACTATTATAAATTATTGAGTGAACATGTAATGAATAATAATACTTTCCAGTTATCCAAATATAGTAACAGAGAAATAAATAATCGTCTTTTGGCATTCAATAAGAGTGTGGGTTTACACCTTACAAACATTAAATTTCCATGTTTTCTTAACGCCAAAATTTCACAAAAATCCTGTCAAATTCCGAAGTATTACGAATGGATATAACACCTATATCACTAAATCTGGCAAACTTTTACAATCCATTCTTCAAAAATCTATTGAAAATATTGAAAATACTGCTATTATTAAAAATAGTTTTGAAATTGTCAAAAATATGAAGGAACAAGAGGTATTCTCTATACATGGATATGATTTTGAAGACCTTTTTAACTCAATAGATATTCAAGATTTAATTAAGGTTCTTGCAATTTTATACAATAAATACCATTTTAGTCAAACAATAAAACAGGAAAAATTCAATAGTCTCATTAAACTTGTATTACAAGAGAATTTTATAGTTTTTGGTCAAAATCTCTATAAACAAATTAAGGGTCTCCCTCAGGGAGGTCAAGCTAGTAATTGTCTGGCCAATTTTTATTTACGTTTTAATGAATTAAATCAGATTGACAATGAGTCTTACTTTATTTTTCGTTACATAGATGATTTAATTGTTTTAGGTAAAACTGAGGAATTAAAACCAAATGTTTCGTTTTACCCTAATTATCTCAAATCATTAAGAATTAATCTTAATTCTAATGCGGTAGAATTTCTGTATCTTGATTTGCAAAATGTTGACAATAGACTAATTTGTAATATTTATGATAAAAGAGAAAGATTCAAATTCCATGTAATTAAAATACCTTTTTGGAACAGTAATCTACACAGATCCATTTATAGGAATATTTTATTGGGCTTTTTATTACGTAATAACAAATTAACCACACATAAAATAGACAAGTTTAATAACATTAAAAAATTCTTCAACAACTGTTTGGATCATGATTATCCAATAAATTTCTTAAATACCTATATACATCAAAAATGTATTAAACATCTTTGTGAATCGTGATCCATTTTCAAATCCACCACACAACAATAGGTCTACAAAGTCGGCTTGTTAGTGGTCTAGCCGTGAAGAATTTATTTATTTATTTACATTTACACAGCTTACATTTTTACTCACTCTCTGGACCGTTATACTCCTTTACCATACAACTTTTTACCAACCAATTGTTTGCATCCTTTTACATTTTATTACCAATCAAACAATGATTTAAATATTTTTTCAATTTATATGGTGATGATGTGTTATATTTTTTTTCATTTTGAGTAAGTGATATTCATCTTGAAGCTTAAAGAAAATTCCGTCTTACTACTCATATATTTGAATCTTCATTTCTTTGAATTTTGTAAGTAATTTTTATATTTTGATTTATTGATAATTTTTAGAATTATAGATTTTATTTTTGTAAATTTTATCGTTGAAATTTTTTGAAAATTTTTTGCATTTTTTAATCATTGAACTCTTTTGTAATTTGGATTTCCCAATTCAGCCTACCAGGAATTATAGATTTTATTTTTGTAGATTTTATCGCTGAATTTGTTTGCATCTTTTAATCATGAACTCTTTTGCAATTTGGATTTCCTAATTCAGCCTACCAAGTCGCAAAGGGGGAAGGTTGGTACCATTAAACTAGTTTAACCCCGCTTAATCGGTCCTCAGCCCGATATTGCTTTTTGACTTGCTGGGTTCCATATTTTCATTTATTTTTCTTTCATTGTTACATTTCTTTCTGGATTTTCGTCTTTTTAAATATTTTAAATTATTCTTTCATAAATTTTCAGTATATATATATTATCTTTAAAGCTATTATCACTTGATCAAATTTATGAGGTTCGTCGCCAAAATCCCTCGTGCTGCTTTTAGTGCGACTTTGATAAAACCAAACCAAATTTTTCTCTCGCATAGCTGTAAATTGAATATAGATTTTTGATTATACTTGTTACTATTTTTTGCATCTTACTACACCTACTTGTAATTTTTTAAATTAATCTGATGTAAATTATACATTAATTTTTTTTAGAATTAATTTACAAAATATAATCTCGAGTTGAGTTTATTCCTGGCTCTTTACTTCATTTATGTGTATTTTCTACGTGACAATATGAAAAACATAAATGATTCCGTAGAGTCATAGCTATTCTTAGAAACAAATCCAGTATATTTTTGCATTTGAAACCTTATCAATAAGTAAAAAAAATATAGTGTGTATACATCGAATATAATAGCAAGTTTCTTTTCGTAGATTTTCTTAATCAAAATATTAATAGGAAAATTCCAATCTTTAGCTCCAAAGCAAATACATTTCTACAGATATCAAACTCATGCATTCTATAAACTTGTAATAGAAGTATTTTGGTGCCTGCATAAAATACAAGGAAGGGTAAATTTATTTTGGATAAAATGTATTTTCAATCAGAAGTTAAATTCTAGAAAACGTTTGTTAGGTACTTCATTCTCAAAAAGATTAAATCATTTTCTGAAAGGTACACAACAAATGGGAGATATATAAATTACTTTATAATGCGATAATAGGTTGTTTAAAATATTTTATTTCTGAGAAAAGATAAATTATGTATCACATAATCCTCAGATAAATTATGCATTATACAATTGGTGATAAAATAAAGTAATGAACTGCAGTAGACGTTACATAATGTCTACTTCTAATTAAACTGAAATTCAAGTTTTAAATTGCATGCAGTTTTGGCTATTTGTTGCAATAAATAGAAGTACGGTACTATTAGTTAATGTCAAAGGAACTGATTAATTGTAAATTTAATCGACTCACAAGAGGAGACGTTATGATAGTAGTATAAACGTGAAGTCCATATTAGGTTTTTCCGCTCTGATGAAGTAACAAACAATTCTGGTATTTGGTTAGTAAAAGAACTATAAGATCATGATCAGCTTTCACAAAACATCTTTACCAACTCAAAATTAACTCTCTCTCTCTCTCCTCCTTTATTCACATCGAAAATACAAGCTATTTTGCATATACATCTTACTCTCTTATATTAGCAATTCTTTGTTCTCTTACATGTATTTGGTAAAAAAATAATTTCATTTTATGTTGCATAACCAACAAATAGACGTCATAATTATACGTAAGTCTCACGCACAATTCCTATGAAAATCTGTTTGAAAAAATTTAGACTTTTTAGAAACAATCTACGTTTTGCTTTTCAGTTTTCATTTTTATTGCCTTTGTGAAAGATATTGGTACTATTGCATAAGTGTTGAAATCTAAAAGGAATTTTATAAATTCTACTTTTATCACTCTATTCATTACTAATTTCTATAACTTGTTAAAACTTATTTTTTACCGTGAATTAAAAAGAAAATTATTATTTTCATGCATTTTTAATCTCTCCGACTGCTAATAAATATAGGAAGTAATATTCTCCATTGTATTTGACATCCTTTGTTATGATTATAAACCAATTAATGCTCATTCATCCTTTAGAGAAGATGCTATTCTCTTTGTCCTTTTGGTGATGGTGCGATTGGCAGCATTATGTTGTGCTCGTATGATTTCATTGTTACAAGGACTGCGCCATTTCGGTGCATCTGTCACGCATTTGGATGGCATTTGAGAACCAAAGCTAAAGGAGGCATAGACCTATTTTTGCATTCTTAAAAATATTTACTTTCTTTGTCAGTAAAGATTTCACCAAACTTGGCCAATATAAATGCAATAATGCACCATTATTCAGAGCTTTTAGTGTGTTAGAACTTTTTTTTCCTATTCAAAAGTTACTACACAATAAAAGAACACTTTTGTTTATTTTTTCAGGACCAAACATCTACGGAAGCCATCAAATATTTTGTTTATAAATTTGGCCTTCAGTGACATCCTAATGTTGCACATTAATCTCATCTTTGTCTATAACAGCTTCTCGGGAGGACCGGCGGCAGGACCTTACTGTGAGTTCTGTTTTTTTTATCTTTTCATGTATTCAAATAAAATCACTCAGAACACTTTTACTCTATGTCAAGACAAAACTATTTGTAGCACTGATCCCCATGATAACTCCATAATGATTAAGGCTGATATAAATTATTTATGGGTTAAAATTACATTTCAAAAATAATTGAAATATAACTTCTTTATTTTATTAATACTAGCTATTTAGGAAGGTTGAAAATTTTAAAAGCCTTTAAAATAAGAAGAATAATCTTTCATGAATAATGTTTTAATTGTATTTCTTCTCATGTGGAAAATACAAATTGCAAGAAAAATGTTATAAAATATATCATGCCATATTTTATTTAAAAAAAACCTCTTAATGGCTATATATACCATCTTTATACCACTGAAACCTGTTGTATATAAGGATGAATGCATTTTAAATCTGTTAAGATTCAATGTCCTCATTTGATCTCATTGTCTTCAATGATCCTTTTCATCTAACTGTGGTTCAAAATTACGAAGCATATGGATTGCAATTAGTATACTATTGTGATGGGCATAACTAGACAGTCGCGAGCGTTTCTTATAGCAAACTTTCATCTGACATCAGGCAAAAATTGAAGCAGACGTAACACTGTAAATGCAGCTTGAAATATGACTTGAAGTTATTATACAAGGGTGTTTTTTATTGTTGCAGCAAGAAATTGTTTGCGTCTTCTTTAATGTAACTTGAAATTAAAAACTACCTTTAAAATTTCTACATGTTTTTTTTTTATTATTATTTTCCGTCATTTCTTTTTGGTCTTCAAGTTCATGTGTTCTTTATAAAAGGGTTTCACACAATTCTTAAGAAAGAATATCATATAGAAATATCTTACTATAACATGAGATATCCTCTGAATTTGGGGAAAAACACCAAGTTTTCTGCTTTAATTTGTAACTTTCAATCAATATTAATTTATCCATAGGCAAAATAAAAGGTAAAATTATATGTGACTCCCTGTTGTCTGCGCGCTGTACTTGATTGTACGTTACTTGAGATTCTTTAACCGTGAAATTTCCAATTGGGCTTGGAATAGTGTAAAAGGACATTCAATATTATATCCATAGCTAGAGAACTTAGAATATATAGATACTATAAAATAAAATTAACTTTAATTACTTAATGAATATAAACTACAGTTTGGTATTGTGTATCATGATGTCAGTGTGCAAAACTGTTAAAAAGCTGTCATTCAATTAAAGTTAAGAAAGGGATTTATTTATTGTACTTTTCTGGCAAAATATAAAACGTGAATAAATCATAATGTAGGTCTGTGGTATATTGGTAAACAGATTTTCAAACATAATATATCATAGCTAAGAATGAATTGTATAAGAAAACAGAACTTATATTTTAAAGTACCAGCATAAGTAATTTGATTGTTTAGAAGAATTCTATTAATGAGCTTGGAATCTTTTTACTAATTTTCTCAAATCGCTCCAGAATTCTAGGAACCTATTAATTAACATTTAAACCTATTAATTAACGTTCCTCTCTTTGTTCACGTTTCACTTGGTTTCTTGATTACAAAACATGGGAATTTATTAAAGCCCAAGAAATAAAAGGTTCTGAAGTCTCTTTCCTAGATTCCTGGGTAACATACCACGTTTTGTTTCGCCATGTGGATGCTCTAAATTTATTTTATACTTGACCAGTTTCAGGGTCTATCAGATAATATCTGCTGGAAAGATTTTTCCCATTAATCATGTAAGTTAGAGGAGAATGATTTGTCATGACTACTGTAAAGAAATGAGCAAAGTAGGACTTTTAGTACAGCCAAACTACAGCAAGGCATCCTCTCTCAGTTACGGCGGTCGTGATAACGTTCAGCTGAAATAAAGGTTTAAGAATCATAAGCTGCTGCTTTATCCTTCTGGGCCAGAATTGCCTCGACACAACTAGCAACAATTACAAAAGAACACTGAAATATTCGTTGTATTGAAGCTGGCGTAAAAGTGGCTTTCCTTGTGTCAACAGGTTTCTGTGCGAAAGGGGAACAATTATTTTTTTTTTCCTTCAAAAGCATACGACAGTTCACAGAGCTGTACGAAATTAGGGATAACTTTCTGATACAGTCCTGCTATATCTAAGCATTTAGAAACTTGGATCACATTTTTAGTTGATGGCATTTCTAACAATACGTTGATCACAGTGATGTCGGTCTGTTCATCGTTTTTATTAATCATTATACCGAGGTATTTATGCTCATCTTGAGCAAAATGGCATTTCTTTGGATTTAGTGTTTTTTAATCCAGCGTTTTGTGCTAATCGGTCAAATAAATTTACCAAAAACAGGTTTGAGAATGATTTCAATAGCTCATTGAAAAGCAGAAGAAATACTTAATAAACCGAAAGGCATATGAGTAGATGCAAATGTAACCTTTTAGAAACAAACAACATTTTAGAACATATCAGCTTCATTTACCGCAGTTAAAAAACCAGATCGGTGTTCTAAAGTATGCATAATATTGCGGTGTGGAATGTTCATAATCATGTTTTTGATAAACGGAAATGGATAGAGAGATACTTCCTCATAGCATTAAGCTTTCGATAATATCCCACAAATATAACCCGTCTACGGAGAATCTGTAAGTTTGAAATTATTTATCCAACAACAGGTGAATTTGCGGACGCGGTATGGGTACAATAGTTATATTTTCATCACTATGTTGACATAATAATCAAGGATGATGCATATATATCTATTGGGGGATTGTCTCCCTTTTCAGTTTCATGACAGAATACATGAGTGAGACCAAGTTGGTTCAGAATAAATATGGTAATTCACGGAAAAGTGATGCAGTTCATTTTATTGGGTCTCAGACAACTGCGTTTGATCGAGGTCGATCTCTCTCAAATGAGTGATTTCTTGCTTTAACATTTGTACTTCCGAATAAAAAATGTCTGAAGAAGTTTTCAAAGCATTTGAGAAACCAATTCTAAGATCGCAGAGGTATTGCAAATAATTTACAATGGTAAAATACCAGTCCAAACAAAAATTACAAATCTGATAGCATAGCATTTCATATCCTGCAACGTTCTTGCAGATATCAAACAATTTCTTCTTTATATTTGGTACGTTGAAGAAAGGAAATTCGCCAAATAATTGTTGTGATTTCCCATATTGGCGCTATCTTGAATCTTTTCAATGTTCTTCCTATTTGAATAATAATCTAATTATATTGGACATGTTTTTCGGTAACTTTTTATCAAAAAGTTTGCTCTTTATTCTGGTTATTTGATAAAATTAGTAATTTTTATTTGACATCAAAAATAACAAGCTTATTGGCTTCTTCTCCTTAGGGTGCACCTACTACGGTCTTATCGGTGGACTCTCCGGCACCTCTGCCATAATGACGATCGCTATGATAGCGATCGAAAGATATGAATGCGTCTCCCGGCCCTTGGATCCCTCAAGCCGTATGACCGGAAAACGAGCTTTATATAGAATAATGTTCGTGTGGTGCTA
This sequence comes from Nephila pilipes, assembly GCA_019974015.1. Classification (NCBI taxonomy): domain Eukaryota; kingdom Metazoa; phylum Arthropoda; class Arachnida; order Araneae; family Nephilidae; genus Nephila; species Nephila pilipes. The sequence continues at coordinate 36,448 of BMAW01038178.1, read as the reverse complement.
CGCGGCCGTATTTAGCTTCACTCCACTATTTGGAATCAATCGATATGTTCCGGAAGGATTCCTCACCAGTTGTAGTTTCGACTACCTTTCCGACGAACTGGAGAGTAAAATCTTCATAATAGTATTCTTTGTCGCCGCCTGGTGCGTTCCTTTAATTATTGTGTGTCGGTGTTATACCGGCATTGTGCTATGCCTCAAAGAGAGACGTCAACTCTTTTTACGGCACACAGAAGACAACATTATAGAGAGAAATATAAAAATTAACAGACGCTTGGAGATGAGGTTGATAATAGTATGTGGAGTCTTAATTTTAGTTTGGACAGCCAGTTGGACGCCTTACGCTGTGATGGCGCTAATAGGAGTGTTCAGCGACGGATCATTATTGACACCATTTAGTTGCATGATACCTGGCCTGGCATGCAAAATGGCATCGGTCTGTGATCCCTTTATATATGGACTGCTCAACAGTCAGTTCAAGAATGAGCTGATCAAGAAACTGCCAAACTTTTGCAGAAAGATACCCTGCTTCTTCAAAAGAACATTACCTGTCCAACCTCAGGACCGTATAAGTATTGAAGAAAACGTCGAGTCATACAATTCTAGGGAGGAATGCGAAACGGCCTTCGTGAACAAGGTTATGGAGTGTGTCCCAAGAAGTATTGGATCATTAGAAGGAGTTCAAGGTCCCAGCAGGGCATTGTGTGTCATCCACCCTTCAAAGAGTGATGGTAAATTCGACGATTCTTTCGACCCAGAGATGATAAAGAATGCGAGCTTGAAAAGTGTACATGTGATGGAGAATCCTCACGTTTTTAAGATGCCCGATGTCATAAAATTAACATCCAGGAGATCCTTTTAACGGCCTACTTTCAATTGAACAAACCTTTGTGCAAGCAAAAAGTATATAAATTTTAGATTTTACTTTTATTATATTATATGTAGACAAAGTAAACTGTATACTTAATTTTACATTTGAGATAAAATAAATATAAAGTGTCGTACAAAGGTATAAAACAAAATATGAAGGAATTTCTCAAATCTTATCAAAGAGTGGTTTTTGTAAAATTGGCTTCATTTTGATTCTTTTGATCATTTATTGAAATTATATCGAAAAAAAAGAGAATAATAAATTTTAAATTAGTCGAATTATGATGTGAAATTGAATGCTAACTTTTGTTATTAAGAGTGCATTTTTAAGCCAGTATTATTTTTCATTATGCTCTTTTGTGCAATTGTAGTCATTAAATGTTTCTTTTTGGAAGTATAGCATTTGGAACTAGACTATCAGCATATATTTTGCCGTACACATCATGCAAATAATATTTCCGACAAAACGTTTCAGTTTGAACGCAATTACACAGATGCTGATCATGATTGACATTGCGATACTTTTGCATCAACTATCAGTGGTAGTAGAAAATACAAATTCAGTGGTAAAATATTAATGATTGAATAGTAATACAATAAAACGACTGTTATACATTTGTGGTGAAGAAAATGTTTATGATTTCGAACTTATTACATTGGAAATATTACCAAACTATTCAAAATCAATTATAAATTGTTTTAAAATGTCTAACAAAAGTTTCATATTGAACCTTTTTAAGCATGCACTATTGTACAGAGAATAGTTCGACTCAAAATGCTTGATGCTTAATTGATAATAGTAGCATTTTAAACTCAGTGCAGCAGCAAATTGCATAAGTCATTGAAAACACAAATTGATTAAAATCTCATACGTTATCATCACGTGATACAATGTATGAGAATAATATAGTAAGTCTACTTTGGTTTCTACTACAATAGTACTGACGCACTTTTGAAACAGTAGCGATGCTTTATGCATCGACAATGATACTAATTTAAGTAGAAAATACAAATTCAGGGGTAAAATTAATGACAGAATAGATACAATTTCAACATTGATTTACATTTGGTGAAAAATGCCCGAATTTAACAAGATTTCAGACTTCCTTTACATTGAAATATTGACAAACTTTTCAAAGATCAATATTAAATTGTTTTAGGAATATCTAACAATATTTTCATAGTTTCAAATTCCTAAATATGCAGATGTATTCAAAGAGCAATATATTACGACTCAAATGCACTTGAAACAATTGAATATTATATGCATTTAAACTACATTAGGCACAAATTATAATAAGTTCAATGAAAACACATAATTGATTAAATGCTATTTACAGTTCAAATAGCAATAAAGTGATCAATTTATATGCTAAAATAATATGAGTCGTAAGCTTTGAGGTTTCACATAATGAGTGCACGTCATTTGAAAACATAGCGATACTTTTGCCATGATATCCACTAATAATAGAAAATACAAATTCAGGTGGTAAAATATTAAGTGACTGAATGTACATAATAAAACATTGATTTATACATTGGTGAAAGCAAAAATTCCCTTTTGATCGAACTGTCGTTTGTTGGAAATAATATTCTGAAGAACAATTCAAATCAATAATAGAACTGTTTTAAAATGTCTATAATTTTTCTGCTTCAAAACGTTTTCTAGAGCATGCCGTATTATACAAAGGACAATATATACTACTCAAAATGTGACTTAACTTGAATATGTATATCGTCTAAACTACATACAGCAGCCAAATTATATAAGTTCAATGAAAACACAATTGATTAAATGCTCTATTACAGTTAAATACAATAATGATTACACAATTTAGATGTGAAATAGCAAATGTCAGTTACTTTAGGTTTCTACACAATAAGTGCTGACGACATTTATAAACAGTAGCGATGCTTTTGCATCGACCAATAAAATAAGTTGAAAATGCAAATTCAGGTGGTAAAATTTATGACTGAATAGACTACAATAAAATTGATTTATCATTTGTGATTAAAATTACATTTTAGTTTCGACTTCTTTTACATTTGGAAATATTCTGCAAACAATAAAAATATATTAAATTCTTTTAAAATGTCTAACAACATAGCAATAAGACGTTTTCTAGACATGCACAGATGTGTGCAAAGAAAAAATATACACAAAATGCTTGAAACCTTAGAATGAATATGTATTATTAAACTACGCTTTAATAGAAATTATATAAGTTCTTTGAAAAACACACAATTGATTAAAATACTCATTACAGTTAGATAAAAAATGAGTACAATTTATATACATAAATAATATTGAAAGTCGTCTTTAGGTTTCACAAATGGCTACGGCGTTTTGAAAACAGTAGGATGCTTTTGCATCGATTAATGATATGAATAAGTAGAAAGTACAATCCATTATAATATTAATGACTGGATGGTCAGCAATAAAACATTATTATACATTTTGGTGAAAGTAAATTCCTTTAGAGTTCGAACTTCGTTTATTATGTGCAAACAATTCAAAAATAATATAATTCTTTTAAAAATGTCTAACAATATTTTCATAGACTTAAAGAACCGATTTTCTAAGAATATGCACATATTGATACAAAACATCATATTATGATCTCAAAATGCTTGAAATTAATTGAATATGTATATACATTTTAAACTACAGTGCAGCAGAAAACAAATTATATAGTTCAATGAAAACACAATTGATTAAATGTCAGGATACAGAAATACAATAATGTACAATTTATATGTAGAAATAATATTATCGTACCCTGGTTTCTACACAATAGTGCTGACGCATTTGAAACCAACAGTCGATGCTTTTCATCGATTAATGCTACTAATAAAGTGAAAATACAAGAATTCAGTGAAAATGATTAATGACTGGATAGGTACACAATAAAACATTGGATTATACATTTGGTGAAAGTATAAAATTCTTTAATTCGAACTTCGTATACATTTGAAATATACCAAACAATTCAAAATAATATTAAATCTTATTAAAATGTCTATAAATATTTTCAAGCTAAGACGTTTCTAAAGCATACCAATGTGTAAAGGCATATATTCGACTCAAATCTTGAAGAATTTGAATATATAGCATTTTAAACTAGGCCAGAAGCAACAAATTATATAATGTTCAATGAAAACACAATTGATTGATAAATATAAGTAAGTTAAAAATACAATATGTTAATATTAGAAATAATATGATTCTATTCTTTAGGTTTCTACACAATAGTGCTGACTGCATTTACGCCAACAGTTGCAGGAGTATTTCTCGACTAATGACATGTGCCAGTAGAAACCTAAAATTGTAGTGGGAAATGCTTATGACTGAATATTGACACATAATAACATGGTTTATACATTTGGTGAAAATTCATAAGTTTCGACTTCATTACATTTGGAAATATGCATAACTTCAAAAATCAATACCTTAAATAACTGTATTTAAAATGCCTAACAATTTTCAGGTCTCAAAGACTTCTAGGCATCATATGTGCTACAAAGACAATATATTAGACTCAAATTGCTTGAAACTTAATTGAATATATGCACATTTGTAAACTACATAGTAGATTGATTATATAAGTTCATGATAAAATCACGAAATTGATTAAAATGCTCATTATGCAGTTAATCAAGTAATTATTACTATTTATGTAGAAATAATACGGTAATTCATGCTTTAGGTTTCACACAATATGTGCTCATTTGAAACGCGGTGAGAAGACTTTTGACACCAGATGCACTACGTAATGGATAGAAAACTAAATTGAGTAAATATTAATGATGGATAATTTTAATAAAACATTGATTTATACATTTAGTTGAGTAAATTCTTAGGTTCAACTTCGTTCATTCGAAATATTAGACAATTCAAAAATCAATATATAATTGTTTTAAAATGTCAACATTTTCAGTTTCAGACTTTTAGGCATGCAGATTGTACAAGAGAATATTACGACCAAATGTTGAATTTAATTGAATATTATATACATTTTAAACTACATGCAGCAAAATTATGTAAGTTATTGAAAAACTCACAAATGCTCATTAAATAGTTGAATACATAAATAATACAATTTATATGTATAAATAATATAAGTCTACTTAGGTTCTACACAATAGTGTACCGCATTTGAAAACAGTCCGATGCTTTTGCATCGACTAATGCTAGTAATAAGTAGAAAATACAACTTCAGGTAAAATAATAGTATATAGATTTTTAAACATTGATTTATCCATTTGATTAAGTAAAATTCTTTGGGATTTCTGAACCTCTTTACATTGAAATATGCAAACAATTAAAAATCAATAAAATTGTTTAAAATGTCTAAATTTTCAAGAGTTTCAAGCGTTTTCAAACATGCAGATGTTACAAAGAGCAATATATTGCAAATGCTTGAAATTAATTGATATGTATATACATTTTAAACTACGTAGCAGCAAATTATTATAAGTTATTGAAAAAACAACTTGATAGCTATTATACAGTTAATACAATAAATAATACAATTTATATGTAGAAATAATATGTAAGTCGTACTTTTAGGTTTCACACAATAGTGCTGACGCATTTGAGACCAGATGCTTTTGCATCGACTAATGCCGTAATAAATTAGAAATACAAATTCAGATGGGTATAATATTAATGATATGGATAGGTAAATAAACATTGATTTATACATTTGTGTGAAAGCAAAATTCCTTTGGTTCAACGTCGTTTACATTTGGAAATATTACCAACAATTCAAAAATCATTAACTGTTTAAAATGTCTAACAATTTTCATAGTTCAAAATACGTTTTCTAGAGCATGCAGATATTATACAAAGAGCAATATAGTACATAATGCTTGAAACTTAATTGAATATACATTTTAAACTACATGCAGCAACAAATTATATAAGTTCAATGAAAACACAATTGATTAAAATGCTCATAATTAAAATCAATAAATGACACTGTTTATATGTAGAAATAATATGAAGTCGTACTTTAGTTTCTAGCACAATATGCTGATGCATTTTTGTAAAACATGTGATGCTTTTGCATCGACTAAGACTACAGCAAAGTGAAAATGCAAATTCAGGTGGTAAAATGTTAATGACTGAATAGGTACACAATAAAACATTGATTTATACATTTGGTGAAATAAAATTCATTTAGGATTTCGACTTCGTTTACATTTGGAAATATTGCAAACAACTCAAAAAAATATATATTAAATTCTTTTAAAAATGTCTAACAACATAGCTTCAAAAGACGTTTTCTAGAGCATGCAGATATTGTGCAAAGAAAAATATAGTACGACTCAAAATGCTTGAAACTTAATTGAATATGTATATACATTTTAAACTATATGCAACAAATTATATAAGTTCTTCAGAAAAACAATTGATTAAATGCTCATTACAGTTGAATACAATAAATGATACAATTTATATGTATAAATAATATGTAAGTCGTACTTTAGGTTTCTACACAATAGTGCTGACGCATTTGAAAACAGTAGCGATGCTTTTTGCATCGACTAATGATATGTAATAAGTAGAAAATACAAATTCAGTGACTATAATATTAATGACTGGATGATTACAATGTTATTGGTTATACATTTGGTTGAGTACAAAAATTCCTTTAGGATTTTCGAACTTCGTTTACATTCTGAAAATATTGCAAAACTGAACAAAAATCAATAATAAATTGTTTTAAAATGTCTAACAATATTTTCAGATTTCAAACGTTTTCAGAGCATGCAAGTTATTGCACAAAGAAACAATATATTATGAAATTGCTTAAACAGTGAATATATACATTTGAAACTACATGGCAACAAATTATATAAGTTCATTTGAAAACACAATTGATTAAAATGTATTACAGTTATACAATAAATGATATTTATTTATATGTAGAAATATGTAAAGTCGTACTTTAGGTTTCAACACAATAGTGCTGACGCATTTGAAAACAGAAGGATGCTTTTTGCATCGACAAATGCTACGTAATAAGTAGAAAATACAAATTCAGTGACTATAATATTAATGACTGGATAGGTACACAATAAAACATTGATTTATTCATTTGGTTGAAGTAAAATTCCTTTAGGATTTCGAACTTCGTTTACATTCGGAAATATTGCAAACAATTCAAAAAAATCAATAATAAATTGTTTTAAAATATATAACATTTTTCAGAGTTTCAAAAGACGTTTTCCAGAGCATGCAGATATTGTACAAAGAGCAATATATTACGACACAAAATGCTTGAAATTTAATTGAATATCTATATACATTTTAAACTACATGCAGCAGCAAATATGATGGTTATTGAAAACCACAATTTGACTAAAATGCTTCATTATAGTTGAATACAATAAATAATACAATGTTAAGATATTGAAATAATAATGAATCGTACTTAGGTTTCTACCATAATAGTGCTGACGCATTTGACGACAGTTTCGATGCTTTTTGCATCGACTAATGCTAGTAAGAGTAGAAATACTAACTCAGGGGTAATATATAACTAGACTGATAGAGCACAATAAAAACATTACTATACATGTTGAGCAAAAATTCCTTTGATTTGAACTTCGTTTAATGTTACTGGAAATATTTGCAAAACAATTAAAAAAAATCAATATAATTGTTTTAAAATGTCTAACAATTTTTCATGAGTTCTTAAAGACTTTCTAGAGCATGCAGATATTGTTAGAAGAGCAATATATTACTGATATAAAATGCTTGAAAACTTAATTGAATATATTAGCATTTAAACTACATGCAGCACAATTATATAGTTCATTGAAAAACGCACAGTGATTTAAATGTCACTAATATGTTAAATACAAAATGTTTGATAAACTGTAGAAATAACATGTAAATCGTAATTTTAGGGGTTTCTATACCATAGTGCTGACGATTTGAAAACAGAAGGATGCGCATCGACATGCTACAATATAAGTAGAAAATACCTAGTAATAATATTAATGACTGAATAGGTAACAATAAAACATTGATTTATAGATTTGGTGCCATGCATATGCAAGTTCGAACATCATTTATTTGGAAATATTGGTAAACAATTCAAAAATCAATAAACTAAAATCTGAATATTTAAATTAAATTCCATAGTTCAACATGCGTTTAGAACGTGCAGATATTGATTCAAGAGCAATATATTACGACTAAAATGTTTGAACTACCTTACATTGATATACATTTTAAACTACAGCCAGCAACAATTATATATAAGTCTCTGAGAAAACGTACATGATTAAATGCTCATTACAGTTACATACAATAAATGATACAATTTATATGTAGAAATAACATATAAGTCGTACTTTAGGTTTCTACACAATAGTGCTGACGCATTTGACGACATTTGCGATGCATTTTGCATCGACTAATGCTAAGTAATAAGTAGAAGACAAATTCAGGGTGTAAAATGTTAATGACTGAATAGGTACACAATAAAACATTGATTTATACATTTGGTGAAAGTAAAATTCCTTTAGGATTTCGAACTTCGTTTACATTTGGAAACATTGCAAACAATTCAAAAAAAATCAATATTAAATTGTTTTAAAACTGTCTAACAATATTTTCATAGTTTCAAAAGACGTTTTCTAGAGCATGCAGATATTACAAAGATAATAAGCAATGCATGAAAAA
>BMAW01038178.1:0-15122 GCA_019974015.1 Nephila pilipes | reverse complement strand
TTTTTTTTCCTTTCATGTAGAGTTTTTTTTATCTCTTTGGAGTATTAGAACTATATCTGAATAATGAGTTATTAAAATATTCAATAAAAATGTTTTCTTTAAAGTTGCTTCCTGTATTCTTTCTAAGTTTTTTGTCTTTATAATATGAAGCCAATGGTTGATAAATGATTTGGAATGATGTTAGAGGAAAATATAAGAAACAAAATAAAAATTGGAAATCATTTTTTTTATTGGAAATTAGGTTTCAAGTTTCAGAATAATTTTAAGAAATACGTTAGTGATATATATTTTTTTGTGGCAGAGATTAGCATTAAACAAGAGGTTCTAAAAAATAAGATCGCAATATATAATTTTTTCTAAAAATTATATAAATATACTACAAGGTAATTTAAGAATTTGTTTATATACTGCTGTTTGTAGAAAATGCAACACCATGAAAGAATCATCAGAATCAAATGAAATTTAATGCAGAAACGACTTGTACTGATACAAATAAATGATGAAATTTTCAAAACAAAAGAAACAAATTAAGCGTCCGAAATCAGTATTTGGTGCAGCCACCATGCGCTGCAATAAGTGCTGCTATACGACGTGGCATGGAGTCAAACAGATGTTGAATATCTGCTTGAGGAAGAGAATTCCATATCGCTTGTATGCGCAACCAAAGTTCGTCTTTGGAAACTGCAGGACGCGGATCACGAGCGAGACGCCGACCAACCATATCCCACACGTGCTCAATAGGCGACATATCCGGTGAATAAGCAGGCCAAGGAAGAAGTTGCATGCGTTGTGCTGAACAGAAGTCTCGAACAGTCCGCGCAACATGTGGGCGTGCATTATCCTGCTGAAAGATAGCTCCAGGGATGCCTTGAAGGAAAGGAACGACTTCGGGCTGTAGTACTTCACGGACGTACCTGTTGCTATTGAGATTACCCTCAATTCGTATCAAATTGGATCGTCCATGATACGAAATCGCACCCCAGACCATAACTCCGGGTGTTCGACCACTATGTCGTTCAATAATACACTCAGGAAGGCAGCGTTGACCGGCATAACGTCTAACACGAACACGGCCATCATGGGTCCACAAATTGAAGCGTGATTCATCTGAAAAGACAACTTGATGCCAATCAGCTCGCCTGTCTCTGTGCTCAAGAGCCCACTGCCGACGCAGCCGTCGATGATTCGCCGTGAGGGGAATCCTGTATAAAGGCACCCTTGCACGCAATCCACGGCGCAGCAGACGACGACGAATTGACGAAGCCGACAATTGTACACCTGTAGCAGTAGACCAACGTGCTGCCAGCTGCCTGGAGGAAGCTGTGCGATCATTCACCGCCATGCGGAGCAGGTGTCGATCATCGCGCTCTGACGTCACCTTCTGTCGTCCAGTGCCTGTTTTTCGAGTTGTTCGGTGCTCGTCGGTCCACTGCTTCCAAACTCGCATCACTGTGGAACTGTTCCGCTGCATACGAGCTGCTATTGCGCGATAGGAAAATCCTCCTTCTCGAAGGCCGATTATCCTCCCTCGTTCAAACTCCGTAAGTTGCTTGAATTTCTTATTCTTCCGTCGTGGAGGCATACTCAGGTCTCACTAAACGTTTGCCACTAACAAATAATCATAGACTTTTTTCAACGTCCCGCTACAGCACTTTATTTATACGCTTTCAGCATCCATTCAGAGGGCGCTGCGCGCGCCGCGCACGCGCGATGGCTCTGAAACTTTATTAATTTGCATAATATCCTATAATTGACATTTGCTGCGAATTTCATTTGATTCTGATGATTCCTTCATGGTGTTGCATTTTCTACAAACAGCAGTTTAGAAATCAACCTAAGACAATAAGCAAATCCTGCTAAAAACTATTTTTAAGAAATAAATTTTTGTAAAATAAGATTAATGTATAGAAAATTCGTATCTTACACAGAAAAATCACGAGAGATATCGACGACACACCTCGCAATTTTGATTCTCAGTCAAGTGACGAGGACGCGACTTCAGTTAGCCCCTCTCCTTCAGTCAAATAACAGAAAAAATTAAGTTTAATGTCAAAAGAAACTTTCATCTAGAATTCAAATCATTTTTAAACTAACTTTATAACAAGAGAAAAGGGTTTTCTATATTTAAATTATTAGTTAATAAATCAATTGAATTGTTTGCCATACAATTTAGAGAAAAAAAGGTAGATTTGTATTTTAATTCAAACATTTGATAAATCATTTATAAGTCGAATTAGAGAGAAAGTCGATGAACATTGTTTTGGAATAATGCACCTTTTATATATTCGTTTGTCATACGAGAATTCTCAAATTATACCTATTTTTACAAAAGTATTTAAGCTAAAGGTATGCTGCAGGGGATGTATGCAATTATTCAGAGTTGAATATCTTAAAGTATGCAAGAGTACTAATCGTGAAAATTCGCGAGGCGTTAAGATGTCATACCATCATCCCTTTTAACCCATTTGGAAAGAAGTGACCAGATAAAGGACCCAAGCAACCTTGTTTCTCTTAGCATATTAAGTTGTTCACCTCATAATGAGTCATTATCTTCCTATAGATAAGAGCCCCAAGCTATCATGCGTATTTTTTTTTTCTAACTGGATTGTTATTTACATACCGATGAGCTACTTGTGACTACACACGGCATAAATTAAGATTTCACACAAGCTCAATAAGAATGAATGAATATAATTTGAATAAATTAATTAAAAGCAATTTTTCATTGTAAGTTTTTATTATTCATTGAAAGTTGCTTAAAGGAAAAATATTATCCTACTATAGTTTAAATTCATTAAATGAAATTTCAGGTATATTGATTTACACTTTTTGACTTATTAATTCGTTTATTTTAATTTGAAAAAAAAAATTAGAAACATTTTTCTTTTATTTTTACTCGCAAGGCTGTTGAACTAAATATTTTTATTTAATAAACTTTTTTCGTTTCCATTAGGTGAACGATTGCAATTTGAATTAATTAATGGAAAACAAATTTTATTTGTAAATTCTTATTTCATCCAACCAAAGTTTTTTAGATGAATAGTATTGTTTTGTACAATACAATGCAGTACATAGTACAATTGGTGTACAAATTATAATTTGTTAACTAACCGAATTAATAAATTTTAAATGAGTGAATGTAAAGTTTATTGGCGCCAGAGCCAGAAATGGCTATGCTGCACCAAACAAGATGTAACTGTAGTCTAAACGTGAAGTTGAAAAAAAGACAAAAAGTGATTGACAAGAAGGATGATCGAAAATAGAGAAGGATCACTAGGGTGTCCCGGGAGTATGTCACCCGTGTTTACCAAAGACAATAAACCCCATGGGAAAGAAAAAGGTCACTAAGGTGCCTCGGGGTCATGATGCCCGTACTTACCTGGAGAAGGCAAGTCCTCGAGTTCCCCTGATATAATCCCCAGGGGCAGGGTGCCCGGCTATACCCCCAGACGATAGGTAACCATTTTAGTCGCCTCTTACGACATGCATGAGCTACAGTGTGACTATTCTGTCATTCCTGCAATGAAATGCAACTTTAAATCTATATGCATGGTTTTACAATTTTCAATCTTATTTTCAAAATAATATATAATTGTCACAAAATAATGTAGGATTAAATTTAGGAAATAACTTAATTTCATTTAATGTATTAAATCAAAACCGTTCCATAACGGTGTCAGTAAGAGACACAAGCTCTACCACCGCAGAGTTAAATGAAATGCACTTTTTTTACTTGCTTTCCATGAAAAATGAAAGTCATTTATTCATATCAAGTGCCCTCAAGTTGATCGTTGTCCTATTAAATTCGATCTCCAACTTACATTTGAATATGCAATCAAATTAGAGTTCTTCATATTAGATAAATTTAATTGGTTAACTCGCATTAACAACATGATTAAGTAAATCTGCTAAATTAAGTAAATCTACTAAAGTCAACCAGCGTTCATATATATAACCATTGTAAAACTGTGACATCATATTCACGCTGAAAACTACATTGGAAGGACTTCTATCAGCCAAATAGGAAAGATATCCACTTAATGATAAAAAAGGATTCTTTTTTTTTTTCGGTTGCGGTAAAGGCTTTTTTTTATTTTGGGAAGTAAAGATCGCATCTTAAATGGTAAGCTAACAAAACTTCCTTTGGAGAATTCTTTAAATTATCCATAAATTTATTCATACAAGTTCTCTGATGTAAATAAACGTTATCATTTTCCTTCCCAAAATTTAGGTCTAAAAGATATTCATTTTTTCCAAGTTCAATGATATCAGTTTTGCTTTTAGCTTTGAAACTCCATATTGAATATAATTATCATTTTTACCAAATACCACAATATCATCACATAAACAAGCAATACTACATCGTTTGTCAACATATCAACACAATTACAATATCTAAGTTGATGAATTCTAATGACTCTTAAAGGGTGTTCAACTCCTTGCTCCGCATTATACTACTCTGATGTAGACTATAGATAGACTTAGACCTTAGTTTTATGTAGTAAAATACTTTAGATTTATTTTCTTTTTCCACATAAGTTTCCTTTTGGCATTTCTTGTTTACAAACAAGACAATTAAATTTTAAAAGGATTGAAATCTTTGCTAATAAATTTTACATTTTTTTTTTTTATTTGTTTTAAAACCACGACGATCTATAACAAGGTTATGCAATTAATAGTATACAATCGGCCGATTAACATAAATTTTCTAGATTATAAAAAACAAGACAAGATTATTTCAAAATGTTTCTTGCTTGTCAAAATATTGCTCCATCCTATTTTTCAAATTAACTTTCAAAAATAATTCTAATAATTTTCTTGAAATTCATAAAAATTAGTTTCCACTTCACAATTAATTTGTCTCCAGAATATCGATTTAAACATTATTTTGATGGATTTTAAAACCTAAATTAAGCTAAACATTTTAAAAAAAACTTGACAATAAATTTTTCTATTTTTGTGTATGCATTAAGTGTTCAATTAGGGATATTATTTTTTTAAAAAAAAAAGGAATAGGCATGATCAATAGCAAATGGCAAATAGAGGGAAATATATTTAGCTGAAAGAAATTCAAGAAACATGCATACTTTTAAAAAGTTTAATTTTGCTCGAGCTGGTACACCTGTTGATCAGTTAAATTAATTTGAATTTAAATTACATATATTTGCAGAGATATCAATATGATTTACGCATGCATTGTTAATATATATCGGATTAATACAAGTGTTTGGTTATTTCTTTATACTCATTAGGCCAAACACTTGCTTATATTAAAAAATTTTCGAGTTCTTCCCAATAAATGAGGAAAAAATATTAATAACTTCATTCAAATTAGTTAAGAAAATTTAACTTGTTCCTTTTAAATATATATCAAGCACATACCTAACAAGTGGTATAAATAACAATCTATTTCTTTACTCTAGTTTGACGTTGTAAAATTTCAAGTTACCCAGCAGAATTGGACTCCAGGATTGGCAACTATTTTGGCCTTGCTTGGCGGAGAAATCAGGGGTTGATTTGTACTCAAGTCAGCTGATGATGTGATTTTGAGTTACGAAGGTTATATCCAATGGGGTTCTTACACCCTTAAATTGTATTTGTGTATATAAAACATTTTTATCGGAAACGTGTATTGGGACCTTAGCATTCTATGCTTTTTATGGGCCATATCTTCTCGGATTTATTTAACATGAAGAAAATAACATTTATTAAAACGTTTTATTTTTTCAAACACACACATCATGCAGTTTCTATCTAATTATTATAAGAGGAATCACTTCTGGGATAAATAGAAGCTGCATTTAATAAGCCTATAATTTTTAGTTATAAAGAAATTATCTTTATAATTTTTCTAATTTCATTTGTTGATCAGCAGAACTTGAATTTCATGCAAATACTCCTTTTTAAAAAACTTTGTCTTAATTCTGAATGATTTTTAAATAAATCTGCTTGGAAAGTAAAAGTGTTGTTATAAAAGAAATTTTTCCACAAACTTTTGATAATTTTCTCACGGTTTCCAGCCCCGCTGATTTTGATCTTGAAATAATAATTTCTTTATCATACTTCATTTTCTTAATTAGTTAAGTATTTCTTCATCAGGGCTATTTTTCTTAACAAGTGTTCAATTAACACTTTCAGTTAAGCAGCTTTCTCTAATTCGTTATGTATGTTATTTAATGGTTATTTTCAATTCTATCCTATACTAGAATACTATAATGCTTACATATCGTTTTTACCGATTTAAATTATTTATTATTCAAAAGTTTCAACCAAATTATTCATTACTATACTTGATGAATGTTTTGAAAAGCACACTTATTATACTTAACTAAAATATATCAGTAGCATTTGTATTTCACTTTAAAAAAAAAAAACATTATAACACGCGTTTGCCGCATTCGGAACTGATAAAGTCTACAATACATGGAAAAACATGCTTAATTTTTCATTTCCCTTCTTCATTAAATTGAAATAACTGCTTCCCAAATACTAAGATGTTTTTCCCTGTCAGATTAACAGTTACCCAAAACAAAAATAGGGTAAAATAAATAAAAATGACTCATGACTTTCATCGATAAAAGTGAAGGCGATGATGGGCTTATTACTGGAATGGTGGAGTTTAAATGAGAATATATTTAGATTTTAAAAATTTAGAGAAATATGATATAATTATTTTCTCACTTGTATATGTTTAAATACACAACAAGCATAAGAATGACAAAAATTTTGAAATTAAACAAAAATTCTAGTTTCATACTCTAGAGAATGTAATACATGTAATCTTTTTATTTCAGACTAAAATTGTTACCGTGATTCTACATTGTTTTTTATCATGAAATGATAATTATTACTGTTTCTCACAATTCAATATGCAAGATTTCTTTGACATGAAACATTTTTTATGAGTGAAAAAGATATTTAATTTATTCCTTAAAGAATAAGACAGCAAAACTACGTAATAATGCATTTCTGGTACACAAAATTTAAAATATTCATAATTATTTAAAAAAAAGAACTAGAGTAATTTTAGAAGGAAAATCTAAAATTGAAATGTATTCAAATATTGTAAGATTATTTAATAATTATCAAATCAACAAGTATGGAATCATAAAAAGCTTCCTCTATGGAATGAATACTTTTATATATAAAAATGTATTTGTTTCTGTATGTTTGTGACTGCAAAACTCGAGGAGTTGTCGTTGGATTAATTTGAATTTCTTTCAATGTATAAAAGTGTTTTTATATACTTTTAACTCAAAGTTTCTATGGGAACGGGAACTTCCATGCGTTTCATGAGGTTTAAATAAAAATAAATATTTTTCACTAATAAAAATACATATTTTTTCACTTAGTACACATTACTATTTCTTCTCATTTGTTTTAAAAGTTGTCAAACTTATGATTTTAACATTAAATGTACAATTAGATAAATAACACATTTCTTTGACAATCGGCGGTTCGACTCGCAACTGACATGGGCGGATAGTTCCTGTGAATATTTTGCTTTCTGCTGTTGAAATTTTTCTTACTATGATATAAATATTAAAAATACACATCATTGTTAAAAAAAAGTTACTTTAACCAGTTGATTGATTTGATATTATGTCAAATTAATATCCAAAACATTTAATCAAAGATAAGAAATGATTTGGTTTTATCTATGAAGTGATATGATCATATATTTAAATAAAATAAAGGATAAATTGATTTCGTATTGAATATTAAATTCATTTAATTTGTTTTTAAAACACTTTAATTCTATGTTTTAGAAAAAAAATGTTAGGTACTTGTATATAAATTGTTGCATTGAATTCCTTTCATTTGTTTTTTCACAGATGATCGTCGTCTTTTTTTGCCATCCACAGTATATAGTGATTATTGTTTTGAAATTCCTAGCGCTGCTGGGCTTTAATTTTCTGTTCTGGAAGTTTAAGCTTGATATCTTCAAGTGCCTAGTGCAATTAATAGTTTATTGAATTTATTTTTAGATTTCAATGAATATTAAAATTTTAAGAGAATGTTAAAAAGTTAAAAACAAAATTTACAATTTACATGAGAGGGTTGGGGGGAGTACAGGGTGAAATGTGTTCATCCAATCAGGAGACACCTCTAGTTTGAGTCTGATGTAGTTAAGTTGTTTGGGTTTCTACGAGGTACCCAGAGAGTGTATTGTGATTTGCTGTTGGCTTAAGGTGAGAACATAGTGAGAGAGAGTGTCACAGAATATGAAGTCGACACGTCTGACCACTGCCATCATCCAACCAAAAGATTCAGTTGAGGGTCAATAGTCAATGGCTCATATGAATCCTTTATGAGAAGAATCCAGTGCTAGTCACATTCATAAATCGTCTGTAATGTCCCGCCCACGTTCGAACATATGCCGACTTTCTCTACACACAATCACCGAACGTAAAAGATCACACCACACTGATCCAAAACCTTTGGATGATAATGAGCGTGTTTGAGTCAGAACTTCTCAAAGGCGAGCAGAAGAATCGGTAGATCAACGGAAAGAATGACTTGAAACCTTACGAGTGGATGCGAGGAGAAGAAGAGTCATACATTCGTCTCAACAACGTCAAGAAAGTCATAGACGTCGAAGACGTATGCAAATAAAATATCTTAATGAAAGATGTTCATATTATATAATTACATTTTCATACAAACCGGATATTCAATAAAATACCTCATGTAAATTCGTTCATATAGTGAAAAATAGATAAAGCTCATCTACGTGGCAAAGCAAAGAAATTCAAAAAAAAAAAAAAAACACTGGGAATACGCAGCGTGAGGTAAAAGTGAAGCTACCTCAACTTGAGCGGCCAAAAGAATCACTAAAAAATTTGTTAAATGGAATTATTGTGATGATTCAAAACATTTTCTTAAAAACCATAAGAAAATACATTTTCTATTGTTAAAATGTCTCCTTTCCGTACTAGCATGATAGTTAAGCATTTTATGCCGACATTTAAATTAAAGGACAAATTTACTACACAACTTTCTCTTTACTTCCTATTCCAGCAATGACCATAAATTTCTCTAAATCTATTTCATGGAGATCAAAATGACCAATAGAATACTCGCTGTCAAACCTCTACTGGAGACAGAAGGCATATTATTGAGTCGCTGCAAAAATTGCTACAAGACAAAAATAATTTAATTTTTAAGTCCAAAAATACGATTCATCTTATGCCATCAGACTGCAAAAACATTATAATTTACGTTTATTCTACACCAGCAAGGGAAATCATATCAGGTTATATAATACGCCAACAACTGATTAAATAGCTATTCTCATGATTAGAGAATAATTTTATCCTCGCTATGTCATTTTCAAGCGCAGAAATGAGCAACTACAACTCAACTGATTCTCACAGATGCGACGATTCATTGCAACATCCAATTATGTTTCCATACGGTCAATATGGTTATTATTTTAACATCGAAATGATAAACGCATTCACAGGTGAATACACAGACAGAAGGTGAGTTCAATGCATTATAATTCTTATCCAACCACGGTACGTGAAATTGAAGATAACCATTCTCTGAAATACCATCAGCTGTTCCATCAGTACATGGTTCATATGTACGTGAAAATAGAGTCGGAATGACTTCATTAGGATAAATCCAAGGAAACTGAAATCAGAAGAATGTATACTTTTGACATATGTGATAAGTAATGTTGGTGTTGCACACACTCAGTAAAAACTGAGAGTTATTTTGTTACTTAGTGGTAACATTATAAACCTGAAAAATAAATGATCAGGCAATTTTTTGAAAATATTAACTGAAAGCTTACAAATATTCTAATCGAAGCAGACGATTTTATTTTTCTTAAGTCTATTGTATTTGCAATTTCTTTTGGAGATGAATGGTCTGGTTACTACAATTTTAAACTTGGAATTTGTCTATTTGTAAGAACTTCGGAAACACTCTGTCTCATAACTATTTACAAATACTCATAATTATAATTTGTGTGTTTTGAACATATTTTATTCAGTATTTTTTCAGGCATTTCCATTCCATTTTTCTAAAACTTGCTTTATTTTGTTTGAACGATACAAAATTTATTTGGGTAGGATATCTTTTAAAAACTTTCCATTTCCTACTTTGGTTTGTATATGCTATTCAGTAAACATCATTCCACCATGGTTTAATATTTTTTCTTGATTCATTAGAAGTTATTTTTATGGCTTTGAATGATTATTTTTGTTTTTTCTTCTCTAACCTTATTAATGCTAAGATAATTTATTGTTTCTTCGACAACATTGGCAAGGGATGTATAAAGTGGCCAATTAGCTTTGTCATAAATATACATGTTGTATAAATTTGAGATATATTGGATTGGAATTGCACTATCCAATATGATTGGAAAGTAATCACTAATATAAAGGTACGGGTAGGCTTAGAAAGTCCAGTAAGATAAAATGAAAAGAGAACAAATTACCAAGTATATTGAATGAAAAGTCTTAGTAGGTAAATGAAAATATGTTGGCTGGTTATCATTAAAATGCACATGCTGCTATATGAAATGATGGTTTTCCATTTGAATTCCCCTTTGGTTATTTTTTGCATTTCCCCTAAGATTACTGTATCCATTTAAATCTCTAATTATTATTAAAGGTACTGGTAATTAGTTTATGAAGTTATTTATGTGATTTTCCCTAATTTGAGTATTTGGACTTAGATATAGTATACACTCTGTAATTAAAGTTTCGATGGAAATCTAATTGCAATGGCTTGAAGTGGAGTTTGCAAATTTATTTGAGAGACAGGGTAATCGCGATCTGTTAACAAAGAAATACCTCCACTTGATTTATAGATAATAACTTTTCCGAAATGTGCTATATTGAATGATGTTTGTTAATTTTTTATTTGTTGAATTTGCTTCCTGTAAGGTAGTGACTATTGGATCATATGTGTTAATGATATCTTTCTATTCTGCGATCTTGCTTCTATATCCTCTGTCATTCCAAGAAACCACGGTCATGGAAAAGAAAAAAAAAAACCCTATTATTCCATGGATGATTATGAAGGATCATTAGCTTACATTTCTTCTTGTTCCAATAGGTATACTTTTAATGTATTGATATCTATAAATTTTAGCCTTCAACTATAATATTATGTGGCATTCTTAAAGAACTTATATTTCCTAAGACTGGAGAATTGATTTTGACTAGACATAATTTTTTCGCTATATTATATGTTTTCGGTCTATTTAATTGTTGCTTAGTTGCAGGAGTGCCTAAAGTTTTAGGCAATGTATTTGAATTATTAGATTCTACTATTAAATTGATTTTACTGTTTCAGTTTGATTTGAATGGATCACTATAATAAAAGTTTCCATTTTATTAACGCATTAAGTTTTACTTTTAGATAGTTTGGATACAAAATTCAAAATCTAAGGAACGGTATGGTGCGAGCTTCTGTTTTTTTGCAATTGTTTGGGAAGCAATCTATCGTTCTTTGTTTTGGAGGATGAGAGAACTGTGGAACATATGCTAATACGCCAACTGTTGCATATGATACGTCAACTGTTGCATATGATACGTCAACTGTTGGAGTGTGTTCAATAACTGTTTTTGGGCCTCTGTGTATCAGATATTTCGATTTATTTTATTGTTTTGCATTTGTTTCTTTGCTATCTGACGAGAGCATTTGCGAGAGTAGGCTGGTGGGTCGCCTTTGTAATTCGGATAATTAGGTTCCCTTTTTCAATCCCTGATTTCGTGCATTTTCGATGGAACTTCAGCTTAGGTTTGTTGAGCACAGAAGTCTGATATAGAATGCCTTAACTTTGGCATTTGAAGCAGTGCAAAGAGTTTGGTATAAATGGTCTGATAATGCAGTTGATGTATGATATTTTGACTACTTAAGGAAGTGTAGAACTATTGAAAGATAATATTATATGTTTTGTATTTATTACCTGACCATCGCGAAGGTATGGTCAGGTAATGGTAACTTACATTTTGTTCTTTTGAACAGTCTAATATGTTTTTTTCCATGGTGATTAATTTGTTTCGGCCTTGCCCTAGCGATCCTTCAATTTTCAACCCTTATTCTTGTCAACCAATTTTTCTCCCATTTCTTCACGTCTAGACCTAAATTAAATGTTGTTTGGCGCTGCATAGCCACATTTGGCTCTTGCGCTAATAACCTTTACATTTACTCTCTAGTTTCGGTTCTGATATAACGGCACGGGATGAATGTAAAGAGTAATGAATGAAACTGTAAGTTTAATAGTGACTATTTTTTCAAAACTTAGAAAACTTCAAAACTAACTTTTTAAACTTAGAATTTTTTCAACACTTAGAATAATTTCGATCTGCTTAGAATTATACACTTCAACTAATATATTTCTAGTATTTTTACGATGTATTTTTTTTCCTATTTTTTATAGTTTTAACATCTCCAATCAATCCTTCTCAGGAAAGGCTTATGTTTTTGGATTGCTGAAATATTTTCAAGTGATCCGTCAGTCTTTTTAACTACTGCATTTACTACAGTTCAATAACGTTTCATTTTTATTCAATTGTTTCTCTGCCTCATAGAGGGAGAGAAAGCTGATGGATTTAGGACTCAGGGCACGAAAAGATGTTTGGTTCCATAGGTGGCGATGTTCATTCATTTGCGCCTCCTCCATCTAGGAGCCCAACAAGGGGAGGCAGCCCTTTGGTCATCTGGCAAATCCCAGGCAAGGCCCTTAATCCAGATGTGGCACTGAAGTATCGTATTACAGCTTTGGGGTAGAATTCATCCGTTAATCCGAGGTACCCCTAACTGCATTACTAACCCTAAAGCAGCGTACTTGAGGTTCTAGAAGAATATCTGATTGAAGGAACAGCGCTCACTCCTACCACCCGTGTAAGGGGAAGCATATACCAAAGGAAATACAACAGGATCCCTAGACTTCACTTTGCCCCTGCACGGTTCGCCGCACATGACGAACATGTGGGTCAGGTAAAAAAACTGATCTGACGTTGAAGGTAGAAAGTAAATTTTAATGTTTAAAACCTCAACGAAAAAATAACTGAAATAAATAAATAAAGGAAATAACAAAAGGGAATCAAACGAAAATAATTACCAAAATAACCCTAAATAGAAATAAAAAGAGCTGAATATAAAACCTGAAATGAAAATTGGAACAAAATAGATTTGTTTTTTGTTTTTTTCTTTCTTTTACAAATTTTTTACTACAAATTTTTTTCAAATCTATCGCGGAGATGTGCCCCGCCCTCCCCCTGAATTACTCTAAGATAAGCACATGAGAGAAAAAACTAGGAAAGGGATGCTAATTTGCCAAGTAGAAGGGTTGAAAAATAAAAAAAAGATTGCTAGTGTATCCTGGAAACACGTCACCAGTGTTTACCATAGTCAATCAATCCCAGAGGGTGCAAATAGATCACTCAGATCCCTATGGTTTGCTCAGCCAGTACCTCCGTGAAGAAAGTAAACCCCTCCGCACTGTGTCTTTACCACGAAAAATGCAAAACTATCAAGAACTAATAATTTGATTAATGTTTTTAATAAGCTTCATGAATACTTGGACGAAGCAGAAGATTAAGTCACACATTTGGCATATCTCTATCAACACGGACAAATCAAATAAGCTTATCTCCAGTAAAAGATTTGTCATTGATCTTCCTTGAAGTATTTGTCAAAATATTAAAAGATTGTAATAGCTGTTCACATGAAAGATTGGTCAGATACTCCTTTCTCTCAATTTGCATGACAAAATCTTTGCTTGGACAAGTAAAACAATTTACCTGGGAAGCCTGTGATAGAAGCTGCCTACATTATCTCACATCATCACCCAAAGGATCTAGTGTTTTCTCCTCAAATATCTTTTGAAATATATGTAACTGTTCCTCGTGAGTAATCTCAATTTATTACATAATCTCTCATCCGTCGCAACTTATGTTGTACGGTAACTGCTGTATAGATTGACATGATATCACTTGACACATCTCAATTTTACTTTCATCTTCCCCAAATACTATTTTGTGACTGTTCCGTTTTAATTCAAGGCTACTGTTGTTCTTTGCTGATTCAACCTAAGAGAGCCTAGTATTATAAAGAGGGATCAGAATAACCCAGCTCTTTCTTATTTAGAGAATGACCACACGGTATTTTGCCAAATTAACATTTAGAAAGATTTGAAGCATGCTAGAGTATGCAACAAATTAAGATTTTTGAGTGATCAAAATTCAAATTTGCCCTTTTAAATAGAGACTTACATCAATTTCGAAAATGCCCTTAAATTAATCGGGGATGGAAACAGATTACATTACTGTCATATTGTTTGAGCCTAAGCCACAAATATCTACAATAGAAGTTTCCACATAACTAAGCAAAGGGAATGGAAGAACTATTATATTTTGTCCAGTGTAGATAACTGTGTAGTCTGGAAGGGGATGAAACCTGAGAGGAAATCCAGATAAAAGTTGAATGCTTTTCACTCTGACCAGTATGTGAATTATTTCCTTTGAACTGAGAATTTTACATGTAGAGAGGTATGATTAGAAGATAACGGCATTGAAGCGAGAAATCTGCGTCTGCGGCTCCTTAGCGGCAAGATTCTAAACAGATCCTGAAAATAATTATAATAAACCTAATTTAACGAATAAGAATCTCCAAAATTCTATACTCAGATATGTCTACTATTTGCAATTCAAATTATAGGAGTGGAAAAGTCACTCAGATTGTGAAAAGCGTTTGACTTAGCATTTTTGGATCCATTTCCATATGACACCTGTCAAAAATTTAGTTTCAACTGTGTTGTAATAATCAGATAGTGCAAATTAATTGTGACTAAACTGCTGTTTATCCCTATTTGTAATATAATGCTCTATGTGACCATAGTTTAAGTGTAACGCATTTTCTGGTAATGTTTATATAACTCTGAAAAGACTAAGATTCACTATAGTCTGTCGATAGTTGTTTAATACTCTGTAAGTTCTTTGATATGAATGTGAATTTTGAATTTTACATTAAATGTCTGTAAATTGATCTAGTGTGTTTACTTTTCGTTAAAACGGTATAGGGCAATAAGTAAAAACAGGTTACAAAGAAATTACACTTGTTTTCGAGCTGATGTTATAAAAATTGAATGACATTAA
>BMAW01038172.1:0-10446 GCA_019974015.1 Nephila pilipes | reverse complement strand
TTTATCCTTCCTAAGAATGGGTATGTTAGCTGGCATATAAAAACATACGTAAATTGTTTTATGCAAATTTTGCAAAGAAATTTAACATCGAAAGATGTTAACTTATTTTTCTTCAATAATTTTTCAATTAAATATTAGAAGCAAATGAAGTGGACAACAATATCCCTCCCCCCACTTATTAAACGTAAAGCAAACAACAAATTGTCAATTGAATATATTTTAACCTAATGCAATTATTTCTACCATAAAATAAAAAAGTTAGTTGCATTTTTTATTTTGAAAAGTGGTCTGAAAGCTAGTATACATAAGCAATAAAACAGACGCTTTGATGCCTAGAATACATAAAAGAAATTGGAAGTTTTGGAAAGTACATATTTGATCACTAATGGTGCTAACTTTTTCTTTTTAAGAAAGTTTAATAATTGAAAAACTGTCTCGCCAATGAAAAAGACAGCAAGAAGATGTATCTGTTACAATTTATGACAGGAAATAATTTAAATATTTTTCATATATTTTTATAAAATTTGGTGGACATATTTTTCCTATTGTCCTGAGAGTCTGGACTAGGAATTTTATATTGTATGATTTCTATTTCACATGTTTACTTTTTAATGCATAAGAATGCAGAAATTAAAAAAAGAAAACACGTATTGTTACTTCGGCTCTGTGTTTCATTTAACATTTCTTTCCATAAATTTAAATACATCATTATAACTTAATTTTTGTATGAACTTGCAATTCTATAAACATATGTGTTCTTTCTTCATAGTCCTTACTGGTGTGAGTTTCAGACATCATACCGAGAGATTCACCTTTCAAAAAATTACACATTATATTCGTGTCTCCTGGTCTTACACTCCTTACTCCACCGTACACCTTCGGAGAAAATTTTCTGAAATACTAATGAATTAAATTTTAACTGCCATGATGCCAAATTTCGTGGGATAAATGCCAAAAAATGGGTATGATTTTAAAGTTCGAGGTGCATGATTTTGAAAAGAAAGATCTATTAATTTCTAGCAAAACTAGCGACATCTGGTGAGTTACGATCTTATTAAGACGTTGAAAGTAATTGATTTTCAGTGAAAAAGTTTTTAAAATTATTGTAGAAAGGTCTTAAAACTTAGGAATATAATCTAAATTAAATCATGAAGCCCAAATTAGCTTTTGTGAGTGTAATTTGGAGAGTTGAAGTCCTATAAATAATAATTTTTTTATAATTAATGTTGCTTCAATGCATTTTCATTCTTTTTAGGAGTGGGAAATGCTGGTAATAATGCCATAGGGCTGTTCTTGGTCTTTTTTGCGATGATGTAATTGATGGACCATATGCTTGTAGATTTTGAAGCAATTCATTCGGATTTTGAGGGATCCTATTGAAAAAGGCTTTTGACTGTTTTTTAATGAACTCTAAAATTGGCTCACTTTAGTGTAGAACTTCGTTCCGAACGAACCCAGGAGCATTAATCATTTTCCTAAGATGTATATTTTGAATGATATGTAGTCGTTTCAGATGTGTAATTAGATGTAGAAGATAGGTGAAGCATTCAACAAGATTTGTCTTTGTGGCTTATTAATAACATAAATTATATGAAGAATTATATAAACTATAATATATAAATAAATTGGGCAATGAAAAAACGCCTATATCCTTATTCATACCGGACAAAACATATTTAGATCCTATGAGGTGTTTAGTAGCGCGCATCCCTGGGTGCGACAAACTATGTAACTCATTAAAAACTTTACGTCTTAACTGATGAGGAACATAGAACCTGTTTACGCCTGTAGAACTATCCGCGTATAGCGATTTAGCTCCATCAGGCATTTCTATTTCCATCAACTTACCACCGAATTCCGTGCTACCTTCTAAAATTGATTTCAACTCCTCGTCTTTTTCTTGAAATTTCGACCATAATTCCAAATTCGACAATGAGGAAAACTGTATTTCACTAATTCTTGACAAAGTGTCAGCTACGACATTACCCTTACCTGGTAAGTACCGAATGTCTGTAGTAAATTGTGAAATAAAATCTAGTTGTCTCAGTCGCCTGGGAGGGGCGTTTTCATGTTTCTGTGAAAACGCGAAGATTAAAGGCTTATGGTCTACGTACAAAGTAAAAATACGAGTTTCCAATAAATGTCGAAAGTTCTGTATGGCACTATACGCTGCCAATAATTCTCGGTCGTAAGTGGAATATTTGCATTTTGCAGGTGATAACTTCTTTGAAAAGAACCCAAGAGGTCTAGGACCACCAGAAAAAATTTCTTGGAGGAAACCTCCCATAGCAAAATCACTGCAATCTGTAATCAACGCTAATTTTGCATCCACAGAAGGATGGTATAAAAGCGTTGCATTCGCCATAACTTTTTTAATCTCCTCAAAGTTTTTCTACCTTTCCGGATTCCAATTAACGTCCCTTTTGTCACTTTTTTTTGCACCGATTAATAGCTGATTCAACGGTGACAAAATAGATGCAATATTTGGAATGAACCTATGGTAATAATTTACCCTACCTAAAAACGACGCAAGTCAGAAATAGTAACGGGTTTTGAGAAATTTACAATTGCAGGAACTATTTCATTATGAGGGGTACATCCTTTGTCATTAATTTTATACCCAAGAAAATCTATTGTGTCTTTGCCAAAGTCACATATGGACTCTTTCAACACGATACCATAATTTTTAAATCGCGTGAAAACTTCTTCCAAATGCATTTTTTTTTTTGCTCTATATGGTTTTCACTGGCAATTAGGATGTCATCCAAGTAAAAGGGAAACAATAATTGAGTCTCAAAACCTCATTAATGAACCTTTGGAAAGTCTGCACGGCAGAACAAAGACCAATGTTTAAAAATGGAAATTCAAAAAGTCCCAAAGGTGTAATAATGGCAGTCTTGGGTATATCTGGAGGGTGCACAGGTATTTGGTGATAAGCACGTACAAAATGTATTTTTGAAAATACCTTTCCTTTTAACATATACATGCAATCTTGAATGTGAGGAATATTGTATTTATCGGGTATTGTGATACGATTTAAATCCTTGTAATCTCCCGTAGATCTCCAATCTGATGATCCTTTGGGAACCATATGCAAGGGATTTGACCAATTACTTTTCGATGGCCTGCAAATACCTCTCTCCATCATATACTCGAATTCTTGTTTTGCGATTTTCAAATAAGCCGGATTTAACCGGCGAGTTTTGTACAAACGGGAGGTCCAACAGTACGTTTATCGTGCTTAATTGTATTCTTAGGGGAAACGTTCAACTGTTTTATCTCCTTAAACTTACGAAAAGGTCCAAGTATTCGGAATTCCCCACAATGGTTTTTACTACTGGGACATTACTTAAAGTTGTTTTGCCCTTAGCTTTTAAATCAGTTAAAGGGGCAACCAAACAGCGTTTTCTCGAATCGACCAGTAAACCAAAATGTTCTAGAAAGTCCGCACCGATAATAGGCTTAGTAACCTCAGCGACAATGAAAGGCCATAGAAAATTATGTCTTAAACCTAAATCAAGTGTCAGTAACTTAGAACCGAAAGTTGCAATTTTAGAACCATTAGCTGCGTATAAAAAGAAATCAATTTTCCCATTGCCTTTAGTTACATACGATTTAGGATAACAGGAAACATCACTACCTGTGTCAACAAGAAAACCGGTATGATTGCTTACATCGTTCACAATTCCCTGCGACTTTCTCCTCTTAAAACAGAAGTCGTCGCTACTCCAGTGAGTGATTCGAGTTCTTTTGTTCAAATGCACAAGGAGGTATGCGACGTTTTGCCTTTTCCCGATACTTAAAATGGCACCAGCATTACCTACCTTCCCGTTTCTTAGCACTAGCCCTAAATAGTGATGTACTACGTCTACGTTGTAGTTTCGGAGATGCATGTCTTGAACCCGACCTGACCAATCTCGAGAGCTCATCTAACTGTTGTTGCATCTTAAACAATTGCTCATCTCGACGACTAACGCTACCAGTACTCGAATTACCATCAGAAACAGAGTTAATACTGCTCTGCGAAAACTCAATGATTTTGTCAGCCATTTCCGCTAACTTGTTAAGGCTCTTTGAACTAACAGCTAAAACGGCTTGAACTTGCGATGGTAAACGCCTCATCCAGATGTTCTTAAGACAGGATTCGTCTACATGGTTTTCACTCAACTCTCCCATTTTTCTAAGCAATAAAGAAGGGGATCTATCGCCTAATTCCAAATCCTCAATTAGAGTTTTAACTTTTCGGTTTTGCGATACTTCAAACTGCTCTAGTAAACGATTTTTCAGAGCTATATAAGGATACCGGGGCGGTTCACACATTATATCCGTAGCATGCGAAAGAGTTTCAGGGTCCAATGATGCAATCAAATGATCAAATTTGGTTTGCTCGACCGTAATACCAGCTAAACTAAAACTAGCTTCAAGCTGCATAAAAAATAGCTTTACATTACGAAGCCGAAAACTAGGAACCTTAACAGTAACTCTGTCACAACCATTATTTGAACTCACAATTCCTTCACTTTTAGTATCTTTATCTTCAAGGGACATCTCGTTCTAGGCGAGTGTGAGAATGAGTGAGTGACGTGAAGTTTAATGGCGCAAAGGTGTGAGTGAGAATGTAAAGGTCACTGGCGCAAGAGCCAGATGCAATCAAATGATTAAATTTAGTTTCCTCGACCGTAATGCCAGCTAAACTAAAATTAGCTTCAAGCTGCATAAAAAATAGCTTTACATTAAGAGGCCAAAAACTAGGAACTTTAAAATCGACTTCTCAAAGCGACAGTAAAAAAGTTAAAAATTTTCCGACCAATTTCTTGCCTCAGAGGTTCGAACCATAGATAGGGACGTTACCAATTCACGGGTCTCAGAGAGTTTCCGATGATCAACATATCTTTCCAGCTTGCTTCAATGCTCTAAAGCTTGACGGTAAGTGCCTCAGCATCTGATTAGCCTTTCCAGGGGTCATAAACTCTTGTTCCTTCACCTTATCACCAGCTTATGGGGGGGGGGGGGTTAATGAAAACATCTGCTCCCGATTATATCCTATCAGAAGGTGTAGTCTAGATAAAAAAAACTGTGAAAGACTAAAAGACACGAGATACAAAAGCAAATAACAATTTGTTTATTTCAAACTTAACAATAACAACTTTAAAACGTGACCTTCACAGGTCTGGGAAGATCGTTCTCCCATTTTCTACAAATCTGCTTCCAGCTCCGCAGATCAAAAATGAAGTAGGAAGCCGCCACAAATAAATAAAAAAAACCGCTAGAAAGAGTGTCTGTTATGTCTTTGACTGTCCTTCCCACTGCAGCATTTTTATCAACAAATCGGACATATTTCACTTTAGAAATAAAACGAATATTTTCCTGATTCTCAGCAAATTTAGTAAATAGAAATAACTGCATTCAATCAGTCATGTTCGGGAATAACATGTGACGATTAAAATTATTCTGATCATGATCTTATTGAGGTCGAGTAGCGAACGAGACGAGATCCCCCTCATAGGCGAGGCTTTGTGCCTTTTATGTAGTAATTGATAGACATTTTTTTAAGATTGTCAATAAATCATAATTGTCATTCCGAAAGTGTTGGAACTTGTATCGTGCAAATCTTTTTGCTTGGCATTCATATCTCCAGCAATGGTCTCGTTTTGACCAGAATTTAGGATTGTTAAACGATCCTGCTCCTTAAATTGGCAATTATTTAGGGAGGGGGGGGGGTATTACGAGCGTAAGCGGAAACTGCATGTAACGGAGGATAAATATTAATTTTAATAGCAATAGTATCCATATAATGTAACCTCGGAATAAGGACTCAGCTGTGATCATAATTGTGTATAACTAAGTGCCTTCGCAACTGAGCGTTGCTGAGCAAGGTCCACTCTGAAAATAGGTTGGTAAAAGAAAACGTTTGACGTTTGGGGCTCCACGGAATGATCAGAATCTACGCTACTCTGTAAAAGCATGCTAAATTAGCGATTTTTGATTTTTAAAATCACGCCAAAGGTGGGAGCTTAATTTCAATTTCACAAAACTTATTTATCCGAGTATTTTAAAATTTAACCTGTTTTAAATGTGGAAGGTTAAATTTGAAGGAATTTTAATTTTCCTCTGTCTTTAAGACTTCGCTAGTTTAGATTGTAATTTATGCGCAAGCGAAACGATTAATATAGAATTCGCTACACAAGTTTAGTTTGACCCTGTCCTTCAGGTTGCCCTAAGGCAGTGCAACAACAAAAAAAAAGTACACCATAATGCATGTATTTTCTGTTGAAATCATTAAAAAAGAAAATAAATATAGCGACGTTGAAAGAAGTGAATTGGAACAGTGATGAAAGTAGCATTGATGGTCCTTTGTTATGTTTATTTAATTTTGACATTAATGAGCCGGGATTAGAAAGTTTTGTATAATGTAGTTCATTTAAATAATTAATTCTTTTTTCTGCTATGTTATGTGATTTATGTATTCTTTTTTTTTTGGGCTCTGTATGCCGAGAAATGAAGTTAAATGAACGCGTACAGATAACTTGTATCAGTAATGAGCTCTGTTTGTTTTGGGCAAGTTCAAGGTAAGATGTTCGGTTGATTATTAGCCACCAAAGGGGCTATTATTTTAGATCTCCCAAAAATGTCGTAGCTGACCACTTTTTGAAAATTTATCTCGTTTTGGCGTATATTTTTGATACCTGCTTTCACAAGTAACGAACTTAGATTTCAAAAATGCATCATAATAAATTTCTACTGTATTTTTTATTGGATTGAAATAAAATGTATTCAATATATATCTGATGCCTACTTTCTCCACTAACAAACTTAATTTTCAATAATATGTCGCAGTAAATTTCCCCCATTTTTTTTTTTCGAATTCAAGCAAAACTAATATATAAAATTAAGTACTTTATTTACTTATCAATTTATAAATTACCTTAAATCATAAGTAAACATTAATCAAGATATGACTGAAAATGTTTTTGAGACAACTGTAAAGCAAAACTTTTTTTTGCCTCAAGAATTTCAAACTACCTCTTTTTAGTTTGGATCCCTTTTTGGAATGTTTTGGGGTCAAATGATTTAAAAACTGATTTACTATCATTATATTTATTTTAAAATAATATTCATTTGAATAATTTATTGTTTGCTTTATTTTTATATCTGAAAAGAATATCTTTGTCCGCTTCATTATTTTATTGCTTTAATTCGAACATTTAATTAAATTACTTTATGATTATTTTTAAAATGTTAGCACCTTTGATGGCTGAATCTGCACTTTGCAAACCTTTGTATGGAACCATTTAAAATGGTTTTGAATTTGGGTTTTTAAATTTTTCTTTTTTTTTTTATATGTTACTATTTATAATTGTGTTGTTAATACTATCAAATGTTGATAATAGTGATCGAATCAATGCGAAAGGGAATTACTAACTAACTAAACACTAAGTTTCATGTTTCGGAATGCTTTTGTATGGCTTATCCATTAAACTTTCGTTTTTATTATTCAATTATCATGTATACGGCCGAAATCCCGTGGTGACTGATCTACCCGAAATTGATGTACATAAAATTTTCCATTTGATAATCACCGGGTAAATGTACCTTGATACATGACTGCAGTAGTACGACTGTTTTTCGGAGCATTTAACTTTTTTTAACTTTCGATAATTTATTATTTCTTTAGCAAATTATATTTTAAAATCATTTTTGCATGGGTGCCTCTGCTATTAAAAAATATGTCCATCATATATCTTATAGTGGCCTACACGAATAACCACCACTATTTTATTTTTACTATTCAATAGTACTATATAATAAAATAAATGCTAGACATCATGATTTTTATAGGAATACTAACATAACAAAAAACTAACATTATAATAAATAAACATAAATACATTATAAATATGCATGAGCGGAGTTCGGAATTCAATTTATATATCAGCGTTCGATGTCAAGACATATCGGTTCCTGGCAGAAAAAGTGTTTCTATAATCTCCGTCAGAGGCGCTGCAAGAGTGGAACGATTACTTGTCACTCCATTTTACATTTCATGCACAAATTGCAAAACTTGACAACACCGAGGATACCTTAGGAGCTTATAAGACAATTACTTTCTTTTTGCATTAAGGAACGAACGACACAATATTTTCCAACAGGAAGGGGCAGGGAGGGATATGCTGATATTAGAAGAAATGAATCATTCTAAGATAACGTTAGGAATTCTTATCACATCTGGCTAAAATTATCAATTTTAATTAATTCAAAGGGCACTAAACCATGGATATAATGGTTTAAGTCACATAACTCTTAAAAAACCATATTTCTTTTTCCAGAACCCATTTTTTTAAACTGAAAAAATTAAGCAGAAAATAGTGCAATTACGAGAAAATCATGTTCCAAATTTCATTAGAATCCGACTGTTTGTTCCAGAAGAATTCGAAGAAACTTACTCAAAGGCCATATGACGGAGTTCTAAAGTAAATTAATTAATTAATAATATTTTATACATTTCTTACGATGAGTGATGACTTTATCAATTATTAGGATTCATGCAGCTGCATCTTAATTACTTCAGAAAATAAAAAAGCTTATATTATTCTCTTAATAACCTAGATATCACTATTTTAGTTACTTGTAGCTGAAAGGTTTATATAAAACGATAAATTTTTAATATATATATCGATTGTTGGCGCATTGCTGAAGTAACCTTGACCAACCGGAAACAAGCTTTGTGACTTTCTGAGGGACTCTTTTATCTACCTGATGTCACTAGTGATGCTTGTAATTCTGAGGTCCTTTTCAATGCGAAACCAGCACTTATTCTCTTCTAAACTTTCCAGATTTTCCTTTCCATATTTTAAAAACATTTCGAAGAATGAAAGATCTAATTTTTTTCAAAGCAACTTTTATTTTACTAGATTCGGGCTAGAAAAGCGCTCCCTCAACGAATGTTTGGCTTATAGCACTTGTTTAGCATTTGCGGCAGTGTGCTTGGGATATTGATTACAACTATATGCATTCAATTTTTTTGAGCTTTTTGGTAGACTAAACCAATAGAGAAATGCCTTCGATTGAGTTTTTTTTCCTTCCGAGCTATATGTTACTTTCGGCAATGACTCGATCAAAGGAATCTTTCTCATTCTAACAGTTTTCGCAGACAAAGAGAACTATCTTGCAATGTAAATGAATAAATTCCTTCACAATTCAATTTTTTCAGAAGGAAATTCGATCTCCCTCTCCGTATTAGATAAAAAATGGCGCAAATAGACCATGTTTCAAATCCTTTAGAGTGCGATCATTAGTTCCAGAAATATTCGGAAAATTGTTAGAATAGATGTTTTCCCTGCTGCCTAACATTCCGAGATCAGAAAAAGGATAAATAAAATCAATAAACTTTGAATACGGTTCCCTATGATTCGAGGTGCACTGTCGTAAATGTGAAATGCATTTCCTGAACTAATGCCGGGAAATGCGGAACAGTTTGGTTTGACAGGTTTTATGATATGAAGAATCTAAATATATTTTAAAAAGTTTGACGCTATAATTAAATTTTCTGACGAAATTGATTTAATAATTTATATTGTTCATAAAAATTGTAAATGTTTCAAATTTCTTACGCTTTTTGAAGTGGCAGGAATCTGTCTATCGCTTGGTGCAGAGGTCTTCGAAAAATAACAAGTAGAATTCTTTTTTATCGTCCATTGTTTGAAAAACTCATTTGACAATTGTCCATTCTTACAGCCTCTATTATTCAGAAACTAATGAAATGGATCAAACGAAGTTTGAAGTTTTGGCATCTTTTACGTTGAAAAATCACGTACACGAAAAAAAAAAAAAAAAATGGGAACACAGTTTCATTTTATTTTACAATTCAAATAATTATTTATCTACTACTATTACATAAGATGATTGAAATACGAGCGCCTGCAGTCTTCTCATATGCTCAGATTATAAGAGAAAGTAATGACAGAAGAGACATCTAGACAGCGCCCCTCGGCGAAATGTCGTATAGCAGAAAAACTATAGGAAAGGCTTGATGGAATGGCCGATTAAAATAACCGTAAGGGAGGGTATCTACATCAACTCTCTCTCTCCAGAATGAAAACAGCACCTTCTCAAAGTAACTTTTATCTTTCAAGATTTGGGCTAGAGGAGCCGCCCGTGCTCTAGGCGCCCATTGAAATTTCAACGTCAACTTGTTTATCCTTTTTACGCTGGATTGGATACAAACGTTGTTGTATCGTATCGCAAAAGATTTTCATATCGTTTGGTTTTTTGTTTAAGTTTTTATTTTAGTGTGTGTGTGTGGCAACATTGTTACTTTTTCTTTTTGGTTGAGTCAATTTTTTAAAAATGTTGTTCTATGGTTGATAAAAGACGTAAACGTTAAAAAGTCGTTATTTTTATTTAGAGTTCTTTTATTCATCTGGCGATCTTATTTAGATCATTTGA
>BMAW01038171.1:0-10998 GCA_019974015.1 Nephila pilipes | reverse complement strand
TTTTGTTTACAAAACAAAAGGCTTAAAAGGAAAAGAGATGAAGAAAATAAAATAATGTGGATAATTTAAAGTATGGGGCAAGAATGTTTTGATAGGTAAGTATCACTTTACAATAAAATCTATTCCACAAGGTTCCAAGTGCGTTGTCCGCGGAGCATGGAGGCCACCTGAATGATGCAGCCTCATATTTGTATACTAGATGGCAAAAGGTTGTTGATAACGAAGGTGAAATATATATCGTTGATTATAAATAAAAACTTGTTAAAAATGTAGACGTGTGAATTTAACTTAAAAACGACATTACTTTCTCTGTCCTAATATATGAGATATTATGATTATTTCATCTGAATAAATGTTCATGTCTGTATACATATGAACATTTGTTCCGGAAAGAAACGGGTGGAGGAGTGAGTGACTGTCGATTTTAATGGCGCAAGAGCCAAAGCAGGCTATGCCAAAACACTTGTTAAAATCAATTAAATTTAATGGAATTAAAATAAAAATAAGTAAATATACAAAAGTTAAAATCAAAATGTGGTAAAATAATATGACGTAAAAAGCAATAAATTATGGTGGGGGTTTCACCAAGTCAGATAGATTTAAAACAGATGAATGAGAAAGTCCGGCGATGATGATCAAACACCGGACAGTCAATTAAAATGTGATGAATAGAGTAAGGGAAGCATGGCAGGATGGACACTGGGAGAACAAACAAAGATGTTTTAGAGTAAACGAGATTTTAATGCGAAGGCGAGCCGTCTGACATCGGTTCTTCGCATTGGAAAAACAGGCCATTCTCCGATGACGGTCAATTGAGTGTAATTTATTGTTAATCAGTAGATTCCACGATTCCTGCCATGTCTGATGAATGAGCATTAAAATATGACGTCGAATGTCCTCAAAAGGGACTGCGAGCTGCAGAGGATTCGTTGCCGAATGTGCAGCCCAGTCCGCTTGTTCATTTCCTAAAATACCTACATGACTAGGTACCCAACAAAATTTAATAATATAACCCTTGTTATAAAGACAACAAACCATGTCTTCAATCTCCATCACAATAGGGTGACAGCGATCGTTTAGATTAACCAATGTTTCCAGGACGATCCTGCTGTCAGTATATACAACGAACTTTCGAGAACTGGATGTCTCGACTAATTTCAGGGCACAGTAGATGGCGACTGCTTCGGCAGTGTAGACACTGCAGGAAGAGTCGAGCCGGTAACTGTGCCCGATGTCGTATGAAACGACACCACAGCCGACGTATCCAGTTCCCTTCGATCCATCGATATAAATAGGAATAAAATCCTCATACTGACAGCGATGGAAGGCAAAGATCCTCTGGAGAACAATGGGACATGTGGTGCTCTTGCTGTAAGAAGCAAAGGGGTTATGATATATAAATCTTGGAATATTCCAAGGTGGAAATTTAATAAAATTTCTTTTTTGAATACCCATGTCATGTAGGCTGAATTCTTCGATGTGTCTTTCACCCTTTCAGAAAAAGGACGGATGAAAGAAGGACGAGCACTGTACAATCTCATTAAAGACGGGCTGATACTAATGGTCTGTAATGGATGAGATGGGAGAGATGACATTTTGAAATGATAACAGAGCGACAGTTTCAGGCGCCGCGAAGCCAAAGGCAGTTGGTTACAAAGGACATAGAGACTCTGCGCAGGTTCGAAACGCACCAGAGCAGTCGGAGAACGGGTAGTATCAAAGCTAACGGAGACAATCCGAGGAAGAGACGTGATGCTTGCGTTTGACCGATTTTTAACAAGCGTGCATCTGATGGAAACCCTGAAATTTCCTGCGGTTGGTACGTGCATCAAGACACGCAAAGACAACAAAACTAGGTAAAAGGGGCGGTGCTGAGTTACTCGTAACTAAAAATGGAACAAAGTGTTAGAGGTGGCTTGATTCAAAGGAATTGCCACGA
The DNA here is from genome assembly GCA_019974015.1 of Nephila pilipes. Lineage (NCBI taxonomy): Eukaryota > Metazoa > Arthropoda > Arachnida > Araneae > Nephilidae > Nephila > Nephila pilipes. The sequence continues at coordinate 9,059 of BMAW01038171.1, read as the reverse complement.
AGCTAAATATGCAAAAGTAAATCACACCATGAAAGAAGGAAGCGAAGAAGAATTTGAATGCCCTGTGGCAATCGAATTCTACAACAAAATCATGGGTGTAAACCTTGCAAACCAACTGGCAAATGTCTATGAATTAGATCGAAAATCTCGCAAGTGGTGGGAAAAAGTATTTTTTTACCTATCGATGATCGCAGTGGTCAACTCATAGATTGCGCACTGCGAAGTTAAGACATCGAAAAACCCCACTTCTCAATTTCATTGTACCTCTTGCAGAAGCCTTGATAGCGTCCGAAAAGCTCAACGCACAGTATCAATGCCGTAGAGGAACTGGTCGCCCATCCAAAACATCACAAAGCTTCCTCAATGTTGGAGAACATCTGCCAGTAACAAAAAAAACTCGACAGAGGTGCGGTAGATATGCACAACAAAAGAAGGAATCGCGCATTAAAATAATGTGCACGATGTGTAATGTCCGATGTGTGCATTGGTTGTTTCAAACCATACCATTCATAATTAAAGTTTTATGAATAGAAAATCATTGGTTTTCTTTACAAAATTACTCATTGAAGACTACTGGCATGAAGGACTGATCTACTTCTTCTTTCAGCTCAATTTCCCTTCATAACTGATCCGCCTTATTTACAGCTACCACTCAGACAGAATCTTCCAAGTAAAGCTACACCCCTACCTATCAAAAATTTGTAAAATCTTTGATGGCAGTCCTCCAAGGAAGTCTGTTATCTCCCTAAATTTTCGCCCTCAACAGCTAAGACTTCCCGACATCACCACAGGCAGAGGTCCGCCTATTCGTCGACGATACATCGATCCTCACAAGCCACAGATCTATCCTCAAAATCCAATTCATCCTACAAGACTACGTGAGAGTTACAAGACTGCAACTTTCCCCGACCATTTTAACGACTTTGCTTCTATTGTCCGTAATTGGGGGTGTGGATATTTTTCGACAACGTTATCAGATTCTGTTCGAATTCCTTATCTTTGGCAACCTTTAGGAACCGCAACTATCGATTGAAAAAAAAACACTACATTAGATGCCTTAACGTTGTCTATGAACGACAGATTTTTCTTTTCTCTTAATTTTCTCTACGATTTCTTAGAATACCTTGATAATTTCTCACACAAATACAGTGGGTAAAAAAAGTATTGGCAATTGCCTTAAATTATTCATATTAACAAATAAATAAAATGCTATGCAAATTTAGCTGTCGTATTTAAATACAAGAGATCTTAAATATATAAAAATAGTAAAACTTTTATTTCAATTTGCATTTTCTACGATTTTTTCAATCAAAATCGTAAATTTGCATGTCAAAAAAGTATTGGCTAAGTTTTAACTATTATGCAAATTTTGTTACATTGAGGTCATGTGTTTCGATTGATAAGAAACTCTAACGGTATAAAGTCTGCAGAGCTACTCCAACAGTGTCGATGCATTATTTTCTGATTACTGCAGTAAAATGACTTCGAAATCGAAGGAGTTGGACGTCAGTGTTAAAAACACGATTATTAGGCTCAGAAATGAAGGTTTAACTTATCGTGCTATAGGAGTGCAGTTGAATATAAGTTTATTTCTTGTCAGAAGTGTTGTAAAAAAGTTCAAGGAAACAGGATCAACGGAAAATAAGACTAGAAGTGGGCGATCTCGAATATTTTCTACAAGAGAAAAACGTGTCATTACTAACAAGGTTAAGAAAAACATTAAAATAAGTGCACCCAAGATAGCTAGAGAAGTTGCTTTCACTTCGCAAAAAACTTTCAGCGTACAGACTGTACGGAATGTTTTACACGAGAAAAGTTATTATGGAAGGGCAGCTAGAAAGAAACCATTCATCTCGGAAATAAACAGGAGAAAGAGGTTAGATTTCGCAAAATCTCAGGTTGATTTATCTGAAGAGTTTGGGAATACAGTTATTTTTCCGACGAAACAAAGTTTAACATTTTCGGCAGTGATGGACGACATGTGTGGAGGAAGCCAAATACTGAATTGGAAGAGCAATATTTAACTGCTACTGTAAAACATGGTGGAGGCAGCGTCTTAGTTTGGGGCTGTATGGAAGCCAATGGAGTTGGCAACCTGTATTTTATTGATGGTATTATTACAGCTCGTACATACATTGACATTTTGCGTCATAACTTAAAAATCAGTGCTCAAAATCTTGACTTGGGAACATCATTCGTTTTTCAACAAGACAATGACCCCAAGCATACAGCCAATCTCACCCGTGAATGGCTACTCTACAATGCTCCTCGCCAAATAAAAAACCCACCTCAATCGCCTGACATCAATCCAATTGAAAATTTATGGCACCTGCTGGATCTAGAAATCAGGAAACAAAAAATTTCAAGTAAAGACGATCTCAAACGTTTACTCTTGCAAGAGTGGCACAAAATTCCCAATAGTACAACAAAGACCTTAGTTTCCTCTATGAGAAATAGATTACAAGCTGTTATAGAAGCAAAAAGCATGCATACAAAGTACTAAACATAAACTGATTTTGTTTTCGCTCATAAATATGTCAATTTCACAATTTTTCAAATACTCTTTTTGTCATGTTAATTTTGGATTTTCTCGTAGATTTTATCTAAAAAAATATTTAAAAGAAAATTTCGTTATATTTGTTTGTCTTTTCTCCTGTAATCGCTATGTTAAAATAAAACTTGTAAACATATTTTGTTAACAAATAGGATCATTTATAGGCAATTGCCAATACTTTTTTTTATCCATTGTAGATATTGAGAAATTGAATCACTATCACCAAAATTTTCTTCATAATCTTTCATCAGTCTTTGGAGATAAACTAGAAATTAGAATTTTTGAAGATAATCATGAGGTTGAATTAGATGTATTGTATAAGCTAATTTTGATGAAAAAGTAGAAAATTTATTTTCATGGGAAAAGGTAGAATTCTATTCATTTTCACGTCGAACTTAATGGCAATGAAATGGTGGACAAACTAGCAAAGGAGGGCTGTAATCTTCCAACTCCCTCTACATCCGCCATTACCTATCTGGAATTAAACTCTTTAAAAAGAATCTCAAACTTTGGTGGAGTGCAGGGCGCCTCCCACTCTCATTGGTATGCGGGTAATAGACCCGTACTGGCCCTAGCCCTCCAGTGTGACAGATGCTCCCAGACTGCACTTTATCGTCTTGATAGTGGTCACATCAAGTGCCTCTCATTCTCAGCGAACAAGACCTTCTCTGTCTGTCCAAGGTGTCAAGATCACCAGGCTTCCCCCTAGCACATAATGCGTTGCATGGATCTCACAAGCAAAGATATCTACACGGATCCACTCCTTGTGCTGAACTTTTTGAGAGTCAACGATTAATTGATCTTGTCTGACTTCGTCAGACCTGGAGGATTAGCAACAACACAACGGGTAGAATTCTTGAAAACGATAAGACCATTACCATTTATAGATGAAATTGGATTAAAAGTTGATTCCGGCAATTTCAAAAATGAAAATGATTTTTTTAAAACTGATGTTCGCAGATGAAATTTTATCAGTTCTGGTAGAAGAAACTAATAGGTTTGCATTTGATGTAATCTTCTTGGAGAAACATCTGACAAAAGGAAACATGCATTTCCAAGCAAACTAACGCATAAAAACAAAATTGAAATTTCTTGGTTTAATTTTAATTATGGTAACTAATCGAAAAAGATAGCATACAGGATTATTAGACAACTAATCATCTGATAGAAACTTCCTTTTTCAGATAAGTGATGCCTCGTGATCGTTTCCTAATGATTTTAAAATTTATACACTTTTCTGATAATAATTTAAAAGACAGCAAAGGTTCTCAAACTTACGACAGATTGTGGAAAATAAGAAAAATATTTGATTGTTCAAACAGAACATTTAAAGAAGTGAATGATCCCACAGAAAATTTGTTTTTCGAGGAAGTTATCACTAAATTTAAAGGACGAGTATTATTCAAACAATATATTCCAAAAAACCGCAAACGGGGGTGGGGGTGAAAATGTACAAAATTGCAGATGCCACTCAGTTATATGAGAGCATATTTAGGTAAAGATAAAAAAGAAAGCCTTTCTACATCTGTATCCTATAATGTTGAATATACAAATGACTGAATGCATAAAAGATAAAGGGCAATAAAATCTTTATGAATAATTTCTTTCCCTCGCCATAACTATTACGTGACCTTTTAAAAGAAAAAAAAAGAATAACTCCTGTGGAACTAACTGTACGATAAAGAAGAAAACATTTTCTAAAAGATCCGACACCTAAAATAAAACAAGGCTATCTTGCCATGAAATTTTGCAATGGAATGACAGCCCTGTGCTGGTAAGATAAGAGACAAATATATAAGCTGACCATAATGCACAACCCACTAAAATCACTTTATTATTGAAGAACGAAAAAGAAAAAAAAAATTGACAGTGATGTTGATGAATGTGAAAAAAAAAATTATCCGCTACTAAGCCAAAAATTATAGCAGATTTATGGATTAAGGCTTTAGCGTCATTGATATTGCTATTTTGAATGCGTTTCTGATATTTAAGTCGAACCAAACTACATCAAGGTTCAGTTTAAAAGAATTTAATAACATCTTAACATACAAAGTAATCTTATACATGATTCAAATAAAGCAAAACCAGGTTATTCCAAAAGAGAAGCGATGAACTAATAAGAGAATCCGTGGGTTTAAAATCTAAAATTTTCTATACTTGACTTTACACAAAACAACCGTTACCATCTTTCCATTCACAAAAACGTTTCGCTGGCCCCCTCCAAATCTATTATGTCTCTCTACACGTCTAATTAGCTATTAATGAAGCCATCTAATCATGCCAATAGGAAATGATCAAATGGTCGTAAACTCCCCCCCCCCCCAACCAAAAACGAATGATCTACCTCTCGGGCCAGCCCATTTAAATACGAGACATGTTTTTTAAGTACCGTTTTGCGATTCCGCCGCCACAGCGCTCCGGTCGGCGTTCCGCGCATGCTCGCTGGTTACCTACATCTCTTGTCTACGCACTGACGCCATTACAGTCTGATTCTTCATTGTATACGTTGTTTACTGAGTGTTTAAGATGCTTCCGACAATCGTGAGTCCCGCTGATTGTGAAGTACGGGCTGTTATACGATTTCTTAGTGCTAAAGGCGTAAAACCGATCGATATTCATCGTGAGATCTGTGAAGTTTACGGACAAAACATTATGAGTGATGGAATGGTAAGGAAATGGGTGAGAGCATTTAAAGATGGCCGCACAAATGTGCATGATAAAGAACGGAGTGGGCGTCCTTCGGTCGTTAATGAAGATTTGGTGCAGAAAGTGGACGAAAGGGTGAGAGAAAACAGCTGCTTTACAATTTCATCATTGTCCGACTGCTTTCCTCAATGTTCTCGTAGTGTTTTGTATCGCATTGTGACCGAGAGTGAGTGAGTGAGTGAGTGAAAGTAAGTTTTAATGGCGCAAGACCCAAAGTAGGCTATGCTGCGCCAAACAATTGTTAAAAACTATTCAAAAGTAAATGCCTTAAAAAGGCAAGACAAACACAAATAACACACAAAAGATAAAAAGTTAAAAATCAAATATGGTGTAAAAGGCCAATATGACGTAAAAAGGCAAATAAATTATGGTGGGGGTTTTCCCCCACCAAGTCAGATAGATTTAAAACAGATGAATGAAAAAAAGTCCGGCGATGATGATCAAACACCGGACAGTCAATTAAAATGTGATGAATAGAGTAAGGGACATGACAGGAAGGACACTCGGGAGCATCTTCTCCAAACAAAAGATGTTTGTGAGTAAAACGAGTATGTCCAATGCGAAGGCGAGTCAATCTGACATCGGCTCCTCGCATTGGAAATACAGGCCATTCTCCAATAATCGGCTTCACCGAGTGTAATTTATTATGTATATGAAGACTCCACGATTCCTGCCATGTCTGATGAATGAGCATTAAAATATGACGTCGAATGTCCTCAAATGGGACTGCGAGCTGCAGAGGATTCGTTGCCGAACGTGCAGCCGAGTCCGCTTGTTCATTTCCTAAAATACCTACATGACTAGGTATCCAGCAGAATTTTATGTCATAACCCCTGCTATAAAGCTGACAAATAATATTAGCAATTTCAACCACGATAGGATTACTTCTATCGTCCAGATGTACTAATGTTTCCAGGACGCTCCTGCTGTCAGTATATACAACGAACTTTCGAGAACTGGATGTCTCGATTAATTTCAGGGCACAGTAGATGGCGACTGCTTCGGCAGTGTAGACACTGCAGGAAGAGTCGAGCCGGTAACTGTGCCTGATGTCGTTTGAAACGACACCACAGCCGACGTATCCAGTTCCCTTCGATCCATCCGTGTAAATAGGAATAAAATCCTCATACTGACAGCGATGGAAGGCAAAGATTCTCTGGAGAACAATGGGACATGTGTTGGATTTGCTGTAAGAAGCAAAGGGGTTATGATAAATAAACCTTGGAATATTCCAAGGTGGAAATTTAATAAAATTTCGTTGCTGAACATCCAAGTCATGTAGGCCGAGTTCCTCGATGAATACCTTCACCCTCTCAGAAAAAGGCCGGATGAAGGAAGGACGAGCACTGTACAGTCTCCTTAAAGACGGGCTGATATTAATGTTTTGAGATGGATGAGATGGCAGAGATGACATTTTGAAATGATAGTAGAGCGACAGTTTCAGGCGCCGCAAAGCCAAAGGCAGCTGGTTACAGAGGACATAGAGACTCTGCACAGGTGACGTTCGGAACGCACCACAGCAGATTCTCAGAGCATTATGGTTGACTGGGTCAAGCTTCCGCAAGGTAGTTTTGCTGGCAGATCCGTAGACGACACATCCGTAGTCGATCCGAGACAGAATCACCGACTGATACACTCGGAGTAATGAAGTTCGATCCGCTCCCCAAGAGGTGTTGGATAACACCTTCAAGATATTCAGGGATTTCTCACATTTCCTCCGCAGATATAAAATGTGCGGAAGGAAAGTGAGTTTGCGGTCGAAAATTACTCCGAGGAAGCGGACGTCAGGGACGACAGGAATAGACGTATTACGGATGCGAATGTCAGGATCGGGATGGAGACCCCGTTTCCTACAAAAATGCCCGCAACTACTCTTGCTGGCAGAAATACTATGCCCATTAGCATCACACCATGTAACCAGGTTATTGACTGCGGTCTGAAGTCGTCGCTCAATGATACGCATTGACGATCCTTCGCAGGAAATCTGCAGATCGTCAACGTATAATGAGCCATGAACTGATGGTTGAAGATGAGAAAGTATTGGTGACAAATGACAAATAAAAAGAGTGGGGCTCAAAATGCTTCCCTGAGGAACTCCTTCAAATTGAATAAAAGATGAAGATAAAATATTACCAACCCGTACATTAAATGATCTGAAATTTAAAAACATTTTAATAAAAAGAGGTAAATTGCCTCTCAGACCATAATCGTAAAGAGTGCGCAGAATCCCATAGCGCCACGTACGGTCATATGCCTTTTCGATATCAAAGAAAATAGAAACCAAATGATTCCTCCGTACGAAAGCAGAACGAATCTGACTTTCGAGTAGAAGGATGTTATCTACTGTGGATCTTCCTTTACGGAAGCCACTCTGAAACGGAGGAATGCATTGATTCTTTTCCAATTGATATACGAGACGGGCATTGACCATACGTTCTAGCGTCTTACACAGGCAACTCGTCAGAGCGATAGGCCTATAGTGGAGAGGGTTCTTTGGATCCTTACCAGGCTTCAGAATAGGAATAACGATTGCTTCCTGCCACTGGCTAGGAAACACATGCTCCCTCCATATTCGGTTGAATAGGTAAAGGAGACTGACAAGTGAATCCTCGCTCAAGTGGCGAAGCATATCGTATGTTATACCATCTGAGCCTGGACTGGTATTTTTAGCCAAGGACAGAGCCTTTCTCAATTCCCACATGTCAAAGTCACAGTTGTAAGGGAGTGGTTGCCAAAAGAGAGGCTGTTAAAAGATCGATATTCTTGTTTACAAAAAACAAAAAAGGCTTAAAAGGAGTGAGTGATGAGTGAGTGAGTGAGTGATAGTAGATTTTAATGGCGCAAGAGCCAAGGCTTAAAAGGAAAAGAGGATGAAGAAAATAAAAATAATGTGGATAATTTAGAGTATGGGGCAAGAATGTTTTGATAGGTAAGTACTTTTACAATAAAATTCATTCCACGTGCTGGGTTCCAAGTGCGTTGTCCGCGGAGCATAAGGCCACTCGAATGATGTGCAGCCTCATATTTGTATACTAGATGGCAAAAGGTTGTTGATAACGAAGGTGAATATATATCACTGATTATAAATAAAAACTTGTTAAAAATGTAGACGTGTGAATTTAACTTAAAAAAACGACATTACTTTCCGGTCCCCCTAATATATGACATGAACGTTTATTCCCTAATCCGGAATAAATGTTCATGTCTCGTATATGACATGAACATTTATTCCGGAAAAGAAACGGGTGGAGTGAGTGAGTGAGTGACTGTCGATTTTAATGGCGCAAGAGCCAAAGCAGGCTATACTGCGCCAAACACTTGTTAAAATCGATTAAAATTTAATGGAATTAAAAGAAAACGACCAACACAAGTAACATACAAAAGATAAAAAGTTAAAAATCATATGTGGTGTAACAGGCCAATATGACGTAAAAAAGCAAATAAATTATGTGGGGGTTTCCCCCACCAAGTCAGACAGTTTTAAAACAAAAGAATGAAAAAAAAGTCCGGCGATAATGATCAAACACCGGACAGTCAATTAAAATGTGATGAATAGAGTAAGGGACATGGCAGGAAGGACACTCGGGAGCATCTTCTCCAAACAAAAGATGTTTGTGAGTAAAACGAGTATGTCCAATGCGAAGGCGAGTCAGTCTGACATCGGCTCTTCGCATTGGAAAAACAGGCCATTCTCCGATGATCGGCTTCACCGAGTGTAATTTGTTGTTAATCAGTAGATTCCACGATTCCTGCCATGTCTGATGAATGAGCATTAAAATATGACGTCGAATGTCCTCAA
>BMAW01038169.1:36447-76303 GCA_019974015.1 Nephila pilipes | reverse complement strand
AACCATTAGACTACCGCGGCCATCATTCAGAAAAAAAGATTTCCTATGAAGAAAATATAGTTAGCTTCCAGATTCCAAAGTAATAAAACACGTATTTATTTCTTTGTGGATACTGTGAACGTGAGTTAAGAAGATATATTAGCGTTTTGAGACTCTATTGATTAGAAAAAGAAAGAAGAAGACATATATAAATTTAAAACATCGAAAACATTAACAATGCAATCGTTTAGATGATTAAGGGGACAATTCTTTTATTTATATATAAAAAAAAACATTAACTATTCAGAAACTAATGCAAACACGGGTGCTTTGAGAGCGCATTAGAATAAAAGCTTTATGACTTGATGTTGCTATTTAGTCTACTCTTTCTACTCGGAAATGAAGTATAAAAACAATGTTCAAATTATTCATATCCTGTTTAGCATTAGGCTGAACTAGCAGTATCCTGTCAAGCATTTAAAAAGGCCGAAACACAATAGAAAATTGTGCCAAAATATTAAAGTTATTCATAAGTTTTATATTCAGTGAAATATGTCTGGATAAGCAGTGAATATGTCTGGTGAAATATGTCTGGACAGCAGATTACAAAGTGTCTAATCAAGTAGTTTTAGAATTAAGAGAGAGATTTTCATAAATTTAGTAGTTAAAAAAACTCGTAATATGTTTATTTGCACCTAGAAATGTTAAAAAAATCAGACCATCTCTATAAAATATTATAATTAATTTATACATTAGACGTCTTTTATAACCGAAAGAAAATCAAATACATTTTAAAATGCTTATATTATGCTTAGTTAGACTCTTAAAATTCTAACAAAAAAGATTCCCGTCTCACTCTCTAAGTCCAAAATTATTTTCTAGGGAAAAACGGCCATAGTGACATTTAAGAATGAATATGAATGAAAAGGAAATCATTATCAAAAGCAAGAAAAAATATCTTTTAAAATAAAAATATTTGAAACCATATGTAATTACTCGTCATTTATAGAAAATTTTAAAACGACAGTCAACACTAAAAATATTTCGTCAATGAATCAAATTTATGTGCTGCTCGAATCAACTTACTTCTAGAGAAGAAAGTTATTAACAAGGTCTTTCTTATTTAATTTCACAGATTTGATTTCTAAGGAACTAATTCTTAATATTGAATTTCAAACCTAAAAATTTAATTTAAAATTATATTTTTGAATAATATTTGTACGTGATATGTTCTCGTGTATCAAAGAAAACATTTTTATAAATAGAAGTCTTCTGTTTATGTACATATGATGCATTTTATTCCTTTAATATACACGATGTCTGAAAATTACGAATTTTGAGAAAACTGAGCATTTAGCTTGAGGATTATATAATAGAGGCTACGAAATGCCACAGAGTTGTTGAAATCAAGATACTCCTGCTTACAAAAGGATGTTTGGAAAGAAAAAAAAAAGAAAAGAGACAATGACGAAATGTTAAAAAATGTGATCTTTTTAAATTTTGGACAAGAAAATACCAATAAGGAAATATGTTCACATTAAAATTCGTTTTTCTCAAAATGGAAAATTTTCGAGAGTAATGTACTTTTTCTTAGAGACTTACCGCTCATTTATGTATAACTTTCGTAGGGCATGTCCTTAATTCTTGCTAAATCTATACTGAAGGGGCATTTTGTAAAAAAATTCTAAAATGTGTTTCTTACAAATTTATTTGTATGAAAAAAAGAGTTAAAATTTACTCTATCTGATACACAATGTTTTGAAAAGTCTAAAAAGTTCAAAATTAGACAAAATTTTATTTCTGTATAATGAGAAAAAAATTATTTTACTTCTATAAAAAAAATTTCTAAGTTGTATCTGTAGTATCTTTTGAAAAAATACATATCGAAAATTGTCATTTTAACATTGACGGTATAGAGCAGGGTCGGCAACCTATGGAACGCGTGCCAGATTTGGTACGTGGAACAATTCTCAGTGGCACTCTACACTACCCTAAAAAGTTATAAGATAAAGATAAATCGCCTTGTTCTCCTCTCTGCCCCTTCCCTCTTTGCGCCTCACGCATTTTCTCTCCTTTCGTTCGGTTAGTCGCGGCGATATATGAATATCGAGTATGATTTCCATCAATTTAATTCGAAGCCCGTCGTGCGCTATATGTTATATTTAACTTAACAACATATCCTTAGATTTATTGTGAAAACCTGTGTTTTATTTGCTCATTTGTTGTGTGATAGTTCATACCTACATATTTAATTAAATGGCCGCTAAAAATAGAAAGCTTGATGTTCACGGTTTTCAAGGCTCTTGGGCGAATGAATATGGTTTCGTACAACACTAAGATTGCGCTGTTTGTGTGTTATGTCGCCAAGGCGTCGTATGTGTACAAAGACATTTTCAAATTAAACATCAGTCCACATAATCCAAATGCGAAGTTATAAAAAATGCTGTAACTGAATATAAGAAACAAGTTACATTTTTTTTAATCAAACAATTGAAACCAAACCTAAAACAACCGAATTTAGTTTCACAATCGCTCGTTGTGTAGTTGCCAAAGACAAACTTTTCACAGATGGAGAATATATAAAAGATAATTTTTTAAAAAAAATGTTGAAATATATTGTTCAGAGACTTATCAAATCCACAAACAATATCAACCCGAATTCAATAAATATCAGCTTCTTTTGAAAGACGAATAACTCAAACGGTAGAAAATGTAACAATAAAACAGAATTCTGAATTACAGGAGCTGTTACATTTGGCATTGCTCTTGATGAAAGTACCGATGGGAATGATACCGGGCGCCTTACAGTAATTGCACGACAACGTGATAAAAATTGAGTTTATGAAGTATTATGTAGCTTGATTCCTCTGTCTGGAACAACTAAGGGATAGGATATTTCATCATTTATAAATTATTTTGAAAAAAAAAAAAAGCACTAATATGAATGAAATATTTTCTGTAACTACTGACGACACTCCTGCAAATATTGGCAAAGAATGTGGATTTGTCAAACTTCTTGAAAATAATATTGGATATAAAGTATTGAAATTGCATTGCATAATTCGTCAAGAAAGTTCAATATCAAAATTTCGTCACAGCGCTTAATTTCTTTAACAAAAACTGTTGATGAAATAGTTAATTCACTGTATTAGTTAATAGTGTCTCGTTCTTATCTCGTACACAAGCAAATTAAATCTATTTTTGGATGAAATGGAACGTGAATATGCGGATCTCTCCTTGTACAACCAAGTCCATTACCTTTGTTCAGGAAATGTCTTGAATAAGTTTGCGTCATGCACGGAATACATTAAAGTTTTCCTTAATGAGAAGGAACAACATTTCAACGAATTAAATGATAAAGAATGGTTACGTAAATTGATGTTTCTAACTGATATAACTAAACTCCTCAATGAGCTAAACTTAGGATTGCAAGGAAAGAGCCAAACAGTCCTTGAACTTTTTGAATATTGGAAAGGAGTTGCTACAAAATTAAATATATATTAATACTACATTATATTATTACTATCACCTACAAATACTTCCCAAATATTAAATTACTTAAGAAAAACATCGACCAGAGACAAAGATGAGCTTCAAACCTACGTTGAAACACTTAAGAAAAGATTTTCCAAAAGATGTCAAGCTTGTATACCTATAGTTTCTTTCCAAATCAAACCATACTTAAAAGAATCATTAATAATCCTATTCACAATTTATTAATTTTTGAATGGGAGGAAATTGATCATTTTAAAATGTAACTTATTAACTAACATCCTCAGAAACATGAAAAGCAAAATTTATAAAATTATGATAAAATCTGGAAAATAACTCTTAACGATAAATCGAAAGCTATTTTAAATAGCTGCATGTCATTGCCGGAGGTATTTAATTGTTTGAAGAAAAAATTACACGTAATCTGCTTTCAACGTTCGGATCTACATATCTATGTGAACATTTTTTCATACGAAAAATTGTTTGAGTCCACAAAGTAGTTTTTTAACAACTGAACATTCAAAATCATGTATCAAATAGAAAGTCATAAATTATACCCTTCATATTGTGATATTAATTAGAGCTGTGCATAGGGACATTGTTTGAAATAAAATTTTAATTTTTTATTTAACTATATTAAGGGAATACTTATATATTTTATGTTGTTTATTTTTTATTAAAATAAACAAGTTTAAAATATACATAACGCATATATACTATTTTAATTTTTTATTGATGTTCAAGAGACAGTTACATTTTATGTTTATTTTTATGTTAATACACTATGTAACAAAAAAACCGACACAAAGGAGTTGCCCGATTGTAATGAAATTTCGTATGCAAAGAATTTGGACCGAACATGCAATGTGTGTCAAAAAATGAATAGTGGGAATTTCAGCGCATCGGAGATGCGCACTCAGCAGGTGTATATAAGAAGCGATTATCAAACGTTTGGTCAAATTTTCTGTTTCATTGCAATTTAGGATACCTTTCAACGACTAAGAAATGCCTTGCCGTAAGATTTGAGCTCATTACGAGCAACTGTAAGGGTTTAAAAGAGATCGTATCATAGGATTGAAAGAGGTAGGTTGGACAAAACGAAGAATCGCTCGTCATATGGGTCGAAGCGATGCGGCGATTACAAGAATGGGTGGACAATGGCAAATTTCAGTGTCATGATGGTAGCGGTCGACCTAGGGTCGCAGCAAATTGGGAGGACAGAGTGATTGTCAGATCAGCTGTCACAGCGCCGAATTCACTGTTATCCACCATCAGACGTGCGACTCACAGTCAAGTGTCCACCACGACCATTCGCAGACGGCGAAATCTACTCTAGTACCGACCGCTACGCCACCTGCTACTCACTCTCTCACACTGTCAAGCTAGATAACAGTGGTGCTTGACTCGATTAGGTTGGAATGATGCTGACTGGAGACGTAGAGAATTTAGCTACGAATCCCGCTTCCAACTGTGTCCTGACGATCATCGAAGACGTGTCTATGGACGCGCAGGACAGCGTGCCAATCCTATTTTCACTATTTAACCACACAGGCCCTCAACCAGGTATTATGATCTAGGGTTCCATTTCCATTGTTAGCCGGACTCCTTTGGTCGTCGTTAGAAGCACACTTATAGCACAGCGGTACGTCGACGATATTCCGAGACCTGTTTTCCTACCGTTCCATTTTCAGTACCCTGGCCTTATTTATCAGCAAGATAATGCCAGACCACATACGGCACGTGTTGCTGTGAACTATCTTACAGCTTGTCAAACACTTCCTTGGCCAACCAGAGATCTCTCTTTAATCGAACATGTCTGGGATATGATGGGAAGGCGACTGCATCTACCAGGGATTGTTGATGATCTAGCCCAAAAAATGGGGACAATTTAACAAGAAATACCGCAGGAGACCATCATGAAGCTTCATCACTCTATGCCACGTTGTGTTGCAGCTTGCATCCAGGCTAGAGGTGGGTCAACACCTTATTGAGCTCGTTCTTTTGTAAATATGTAACTCTAAAATAAAACCTTTAATTTTTCTGAAATTTTGATCATTTCCTATTCTGTACATAATATTTCTATCCGCCAATTTTTGTCTCCATCGGACAACTCCTTCTACGCGCGTCGTTTTTTTTTTTTTTTTTTTTTTGTAGAGCGAAAATATCTGTATATGACATAATGACGTATAATTAGTATATAATAAAACTCTTAATCTATATTCTTGACTTCATTCCCTAACTCTGCATGCTTTCCCGTGAGAATCTTGAATTATTTCAAATATTTCCTAATATGCGGCATCCTGAATCATACTTGTAAAAGGTTTTGGCCCACCGCAGCTACAAGGTGACCCAATCCTTGTATAGAGGATCCTGAGTCCCATGACTTCCGACTCAAATCCTCGCATAACAGTATGCCTATATATAACAGTATGTTACAATCAATAACGTTGTAATTCGTCTGCGTATAATGTGGGATTCATAAAATTCTTTTTAAAGTAACACATAATATATATTTTCGTAAGTTTTAATACAACGTTGATAAATGCAAGTAGGACTGTTTCAAAAGAAATTTAACATTTCTCTGTTGCTAAATTAAATCCTATTCGCTAATAGTGATCGAAAGTCAAGTTGGATTGGATGAAAAAAATGTCTTCCGGTAATCCTCTGGCATCCCACAATTCCAAAGCTTACTTCAAAAATTCCAATGTTTACTTCAAAACAATTGATAGATTCTTATACTAGAAGGGTGAAATTGCAAATGCTTAGAAACTCAAGGTAAATAAATGGGAAGTTTGAATGCATCAAATTTTGCATTTCTTTTTTACCTATTTTGGTATCAAAAATTAAAAAACGTAACTCTGATTCCCCAGTTGTATTATTTATGAAAATCTGATGAATATAATGTTTGAAAATTTTATTTTAAAATTGAAAATAAATGTCCTATGCCATAAAGGAAAATATCAGGGAGTTCTAGAAATTCTGGAACATTTTTCACAGAATATGCTTTATGCATAATGTTGAAATTTTGCGCGTTATAAAATGAGATCATCTTATACAGTGAACACAATATTTTCCAAATAAATACTCACAAGTATTAAATAATATTTGTGTAAAATTTATGTGACATTTGAATCATAAATTAAAATTATTTTTAGTAAAATTAAACTTTGAAATGATAACTGTATTCAGAACGTACAAGTAGAACGTTATGTTTGTAAATACTCTGCAAATGTTTGAAGTTATGAATCCGATAGAGCTTATGGAAGATGTACCAAAAAGATATATGATTTCCAAATATAAATACACAGCTGTTGATTATTAATTATTTACATTTATAAATATTATTTTCTTTAAATAAAAATATGCATAAGCATGCAGATAACTCGATAGTAAATTTCACTTTCCTCGCTTTGGGACGATACCCTATAACCCGTCTCTTCTGTCATCTAAAAGCTTAATCATAAGATCTAAATTTCAACTTAAATTCAAGCAAACAACAATTGATTTAAATAGTAAGTTATATCCAAAGTACCGTTATTTACTTCTCAAAACTATGAGTTCGTCTCCATAATTAAATCCCTTTCCGTCAGTACTAACAGTTTCTGTAATCTTTCAAAGAATATGCTTATCAGAATACGATGCGATTACCTCCTTCCATTGTTCCGACATTGTTGTGTTCTCATTTCACCATACATGCCAGAAAACTTCCGCACACATCACACAGTTCTATTTATCGTATAACCTCCATAATATTCTCCTCTGCTATCTTTCTTCTCCCCTTCTTTTCTTCCATTCTCACTCCATTTCAGTTAATAACTGAATTTTGCTTTGCTATTTGGAAGTTGAGTTGTTTGATTCAAGAAGCGTCCAAGAAAAGTCCATAAGGATAGATGAATATAAATGCGCCTCATATCGACATAGCTTTTAATTTAATAAGGATTATTTAAACTTGGCGTGAAACAAGTTCATTTTTCGTCGTCGAAGATGCCTCAGTTGTCTAAAGTATTGAAAGCATTTCATTAGCTATACATGTAGAAACTAACATTTCTTTTCCCTGCATGATAAAGTTGGTACATTTTGTCGCAAAATCGTCGAATGTACTTATTATAATTGAAAACTATTATCTGTTTTATTTTGTAAGTGAAATTATTCCCCTGATTTCTTCAAACAAAAAAAAAATGATTTTTTTATTCGACCAGATATCATTATTTAGTGTAAACATACTTCAGAAATAATCTCCGGAATTTCTCCATATGTAATAATTAGAAGGCCCGAGGATATTGCAGAGAAATATGTAAAAATTACTGACGATTGCTGCTATGACATCATTCTTCCGTGAATACGAAAAAATATCCCTTTTCAACGTGAGCAATTTCAATCCTCAGAAATAACTACTCGTTACAACGATTATATATAGTTTCCCTTTTCCAGCTACTCGTGATTAATTTGTTTTCCAAGAAAATGACAGTTCGTTGTTATTGAAAAAAAATATAAAAATTTGCTCATTATATAGGAGGGTTTCGGATCAGAATAATCATTTCTTTCGAATTTGTATGATGTCTTTTTTTTTAACGAAAGATGCATTTCTTTTTTATTTTCTTATGCATCGTTATTATTTATGGGTTTGATTTAATTTTTATTCCAAATCACATTGCTTTTTCTTTCAGATATGTTACTTTTACCTTTTATTATTGAAATTTTGTATTTAAACTAAACATAAGTTTCCGAAACATGTTTTTTTTTTAATTATTCTTGGCAAGTATCGAATTATTTGTATTTATGTGAGAGTAGTTTTTATGATATATTTAAAATTACTCTGCTTTGAGAAGTTTTTGCTCTCGATTTTTGCATATTTATTTTTAGGGAATAGATTTATTTTAAGTTTATTTAGAGATTTTTAGAGAAGGATTGTAATCATATTGATCAATAGCTTTTCAATGTTGCATTTAAGAAACAACAGGAAAACTTTTGGTTACAAACCACAGAACTGTTAACCTCGGGTAAGAGACGAGGGCGACACATGAGCTAGCACCCCACTTTTCTAACTTTTACACCTTGCTAACGTTAGAGCTTATGATTCAAATCAGTATGTAATCGTTATTAATATTATGAGGGAATTTTTAATGTCTTCTACTACTAAATTTACCTTAATTTGAAAATTTCCCTAGCGCAATCAACAAACATGCACTAAAACTTATCGTTACTCTTGATATGGAAGGATCTAGAATCAAATTATTTGTTCTAAATAATATTAGGAAAAACTAATAAAGTCATTATAGGTAATTTTAGTAATGGAATTGCTGATATTTTGGTTAAGAAAGGAACACACCTCTAATCTTTTATAACTCGAAATACTTTTTTCAACTTCGTCGAAAACAATATAAAAATAAAAATTTCATCGCGGCAATTATGGAAGACCTATCCAACTCACTCGCGATAAAGCAAACAAACTACTAATGTTATTACGATTCAGGGTGATGAGTGAGTGAATGTCATGTTAGAGTGATACATTTTACTCAATGTTTCCTGATCTTTCGAAGACCGTCACTGCAGAACTCAGCAAAATTTGAACACTGTCTTCCCCATACTGCGGTTTCTTCAATCTGCGTCTTCCTGAAGACAAACAAATCAGAATGAATAGCTGTGATTTGCAGCATTATGTACATTACGCTCAGTTAATATGCAAAAACAAATTTATTCAGATATTTCAGTTATTTCTAGTTCTAATTAAAACTTAACGATACCTCTATGCATAATTATTTATGCACATAAGTAAAGAAATAAAATACCTCTACTACTGCATTTGAAAATATGGAGAAAAAATATTAATAAAATATTTATAATAACTTGATAACTTAGAGATGAAACAAATTAAATTATATTAGTTCTCTTAAATATTTTCTTTCTTTCTTTCTACTTTTATCTGACTCGTGCTTCGGCACATTGTAATTTGTTCTCTAAAAAAGAAAATTGAGTAAAGTGCCAAACTGGGCTAATACTCAAAAATGTATATGCTTGTCATATGTATATAAACGTGGTTTTCTTTTCATAAACAGATACATACGTATACCAATACACTTATCTCATTGATAAAATGGAACTTCTAGTGCTTTTAATTTTAAAAAGGGAGGGTTATTTAACTTGGAATAAAATAAGATCTACTTCTTTCTTGCCGAGTACTCAATTACTTTAAAGCTATTACAAGTAAAAGAGCTAAAGATGTCCTTTTTATAATAACTTATGTTACTTTCCCTAAACTTTTTCCGATATTACCGTGAAAAATTTTAAAGTCTTCCGAGAGAGAAATTCTATCAACTTCTAGTTAATAAACTGATGCTCATATATATAGAATCAAATCTTACGTTTTGCATCGAATATATATTCCACAGTTATTGCAAATATATATTCAAAATTATTTAATATGGCAATGCATAATCCATCAGAGAAATGTTCTTTTTCTTATAAAATTAAAAATGTTGTGAAACTTGTGAGGAAAAAAAAAGAACTTTAATGGGCATGATATTAATATTGTAAATTTCATGTCATCTTAACTAAAATGGTTTGTTAGTAATAAGCCGTAAAAAAAAATAAAGATTCAAACCAAAAAAAATAAAGTTACACGTACCTAATTGATGTTTTTAATATTTAAATGCGTCATCATCTGACTTTCAACTTTTTGTTCTGAATTTTATGATAAAAAGAAATTTTATTTAAAGACATACAAGGAAATTTCCTACTTAAAAAATATTGAATTATGGTGACTGATAACGTTTTCTAGACTTTTTTAATGTTTTATGTTCAATCTTCAAATCCTTTCCTAATTTGGTGAAGCACATTAAAACAGTTTAATACCTCAATGCAAAACATCGAGTGCATGCTAATGTGTCAGAAGACGCATCCATCTCGTACAAGTTACACTCTTTCGCTATTTACGACCCATAAAAATGACCGAGTAAAAAGGATGTGGATAAGAAATTAAATAATTTATGACGAGAAGGTATCACACATATGGGAAATAATCTCAATCGTTAAATCAAATATTCAATTTAAAAAAACTTCTAGCCATTTCGATAATAAACCTATCTTTTTTTTACGTTTCGAATCGAAAATCTTCTAAGCCCCAGTTTTCGGGATAGATTATGGTTTATTGTTTGAATGAGTTTCTTGTACTGAGGAAAACTTAAGCATATTATTAATTGAACTAAAACATATATATTTCATATACAGTGGGAAAGGCGTAAGGTTTTAAATTCACAGTAATCAGAGACCCATATTTCTAGAATACAATCATACATCCGAATGAAATTTCAAATGTGTGTTCTGTAGATCATGTGGTCGAAACTTAGGCAGAAAAGGAATGATAGTTGATATTTTCGTCGGCAGAGGGTGTTTTTTGGTAAACCATTTACAAATAAACCCTATATTTGCTCTAGAAAAGGATAAAGTATCAACTTGCTTGTGGAGAAGCAATTGAAACTGACTGATCCTTCTGCACTTCTTGAATTTTTGGCGAGGATGCAAGTGGATGAGCACCGGCCATTGCATATTTTAAGAATCGACGATGTTCATTTTACTTTGACGTTGCGGTAAACACGCAGAAATGCCGCATATGGGGTTCAGCTGACCTTCATCCCGTGTAACAGTTGCTGTTACATTCACCATATACTATGGCATGTTGTGGATTCAAGACGAGTTTGAATCTGGCCTTTTATTTCTTCAAAGGGCTGACACGGAATAATTTTTTTAGACGTATAGTCATAAGTATAAACGTTACATAACACTTCTGGAAGAACAAGTTATCTCGACGTTAACACAAAGCGGCTGTTTGTGTTAATGCAAGACGGAACAGCTGCTCATACTGCAGTACGTTCTGAAACTGTGAACCGCACTTTCTTGATGAACGTATCATCTCACGAACCTTTCATGGTGCAGTACAATCTAGGTGGACAACTTTACCACCTTGATCACCGGATCTGAATCCTTGTAACTCCTGGCTGCAGTGTTTGATCAAAGATCTCGCATAAATAATGAAGCGGAGCTAAAAGCCAGCATCGTCTGCTATAAATGTACCATTTTGTCAGAAATGTTGTACACGCAGACACATGGATTATAACATATAAAATTTATGTTACAATCCAGACGTCCACGGATTATTCTTATTTCCTAATAATTTTCCATTCAAGTAAGTCTTACCATTTACTTGAATGCTGCGCCCTTCATAGCCGAAAATTCCAACCAGTAATTTTTTTCTGGCTAAATCTTGATCCCCATGACTTACATAATATACATTTAAAACTTTATTCGGATTCTTTCAATATAATCGAAACAATGGGCTGCTAATAACTGTTAATTTCATTTAAGCTCTCCTGAATATGTCTAAGTAGGGACCATGGTACCTCGATGGTCATTGTTGCAAACTTTGTGAAGAGTGATATTCCAGTAGAAAGCTGTCGCAATTTCGTGTCCTGGTTACAATAAAGACTTTTCTGTAACAACTGGAGAACTTTACAAAGAACTAATCCTTAAATTTCACACACTTGTGATTTCAACATAAAGATCTATTATAATTTTATTGATTGATTGCTTATTAATGTTGTACTGAGAAGCGATACAAAGGTTATTGACGATGAATCTCATCTTTTTGGACCTTGATCAATTGATCAATTTCCTCACTGACCACCTAACTTCCTCACCATCTTAACGTTATTATTTTAAACCTCAAATTTAATGAACATCAGTCCTGCTGCACGACCTTTAATAGCATCAAGACTCGAATCCACTATACGTCTGTTACAATACTGGCCACGAGCTTACGACCATTAGCAGGCGCGTGAGAAGCTGAGATATTTATTCAGGTGGAGTTCTTGACTCGATCAAAGTTCAAAATTACTATGTCCATCGTAAATAGGTACTTATAGTTCTAAAGTGACATTAAGGGGACACAGTATCCTGACAGCAGCGTTTTTATGAGATACATAGAATCAATTGTTTTTATTCATCTTATTGAGGACACATAAAATATGCATTTTTTGGGGAAATAAACTTCATAATCAAAAAAAATTATAATTTAAAAGTTTAATCATTTTAAACCATTTTACAATATTGTGAAATTTCTTTTACAAATGTTAATATTTTTAAGCAATTTTTAATACAATTTCTAAGAAGTGTATGCATGGGTTCAGCTGTACTTTCTGAAGTTACTCTGTAACTTTGAGAAATTCTGCCTAGCATCACAAGAGTATTCGTCAAAAAATATCAAAAAAATTAATTCTTAATAAACGCGCAAAGCATAATATCATTGATAGAGTCTAGGGTACCGAACCAGAATTGATGCAGATCAGTAATGAATAGATGCAGAAGAGAATGACTATCCCTGGCAACGATTGCACACGTATCTTTACACCACAAGTGATGGCAAGTATTACGTGTGCATAGCAGTGATGAACTGAGTGAAACTTATTAAGAATCCAGAGACTCCCTGTTTCCTGTCATGCAACATTAATGACCTTTAAAATGACACTTTTCATATCAAAAAGTAGCTAATTGCAGAGGATTTGTAACTGATTGTGCAGCCAAGTTAACTTCTTCATTGTCTGAAATTCCCACATGATGTAATATCTAAGAAAATTTGATGTTATCACCTTTGCTGCACAGAGGACATATATGATGTGAGCGATATCACTCAACACAGGATGACTCTATTTGCGCAGATTTTCCGATGTATCCAATGCACTTATTCTGCCCGTATATACAAAGAACTTACGTAAACTGGAACTTTCAACCAGCTGAAGGGCACAGTAGATGGCAACACCTTTGCCAGTATAGATACTGCAAAAAGTATCCAACCAAAAACTGTGCATAATGTCATTAGAAACGATGCCATAGCCGACGTGTCCGATTTCTTTCAAACTGTATGTATATATGAGGATAAAGTCCCCCTATCGACAGCGGTGGAATTAAAAAAGGCGTTTAAAAACAATTAGAGGTGTGGTATACCGATAAAAATAGCTTAGAAATTTAAATCTTGGAAATTTCTAAATAGTGAGAATTTAAAAAATTCCTTCGTTGAACACAGGTGCTAGGTATGGAAACATCAGGGAGGGTTGCTTAAATGCTTTTTATGAATCGCAGTATTGGTCTTACACCTAGCTTTACGGTTTTGGGGTGGTACTGGATTCTATTCCCGCACTCCTCCAGTAAGCATTGTCCAGTAAGCAACAGGACACGCAGCAGTAACACGTGACACACAATGATGGAGATTTCTCTTCACTCTTCCAAATTGCATTGTTATATTTGCCGCCCGGTCCTCTCGTTCTAATGCCAGTCGAACATGTCTGGTCAATGATTGTAGAGCGACTACACCTGCTTGTTTCCTTCGCTGCAGCACCAGATCAAATCTGACTGAATGGAATGAAGCAATGTTTTGAGCAGTTGGCCATACCCCAACAATGCACAAATTTTGCACGCCGTTTTGATCACACTTAATACCGATTTGATTGTCTTCCCACTTAGCAAAAGGCTGCATTTTCAATCACTTCGGCTTTGTACCCTAATAATTTCTTATCTTTGAAATATCTTGTGTTTTTGGTTTAGCATTTTGGATGGTTTGCAGTATATATTTATTACTTCTTTCATTTAAATTCAATATTTAATTGAATTTTACATTCTAAATTGCAAAAAAATGCAAAAAATCAAAGAATTTATCAGAACAGATATGTATTGAAATGTGACCAACTTTAAAAAAACGAGAAAATATATAGTTATAATGAAATCCTACACAGATAGTGGTAATAATCTTGCATAAAAATAATTTAACTTTCTAATTTCTTATATTCTATAACCCAAAAGTAAAGAGTTCATTCCTGTTTCCAAGTTGTCCTTTGATTTATGCAATCACGCTTTCGTAAAATCTACTGAATCAACATTTCTTAGACTTGTAGAATTGTAGGAATAATCCTTAATAGACGGTTCGGTCCCTGAAGAAGCCCTTCATGCTATATTATGGGATCACAACGTGATCCGAATAAATCTTTTCATATAAATATCAAGCAAAGTAAAATTCTCTCTCTTTCGCTTTGACCATGAAGGCCGACAAATGACATGAAGGCTGTTGATCGAATCAAAATGAATGTAAAATGGACTCTCTCTCATCCAAAGAAATAAATAGAATTGATACTTAATTTATACCTGGCCATCTTATTCTTATTAAAAACTAAATTTAATACGAGGCTTACTGATTATTTATTAATAGACGGCTTTAATTGCACATGAGGTATATTGGAAGCTGCATCTAAATCAAATATTTTCAATTGTTACTTAAAACCAAGATTTTTTTGAACTGTTGCAAATTGAACAATTCAGTATGAGATAATACGAAATTTCTAATAAAATACATTGATTCTAAAACGAATTACAACTTCTTTTCCCAGCAAGGTATACTGAGTTGAAAAGTATAACATTTTCCTCCCGGTGTGATACGGATAAAAAATAAGAAAGTAACACAATTTACTTCTAGTGCCATGGGCTTACAAACTATTATCGATTTTCTGAATCTTTTTGGCATTTAAAAATTTTTTTTAAAATTGTAGTGAAATTTTCTTTGTTATCTGATAAAGTGTTAGCATTTCTTAATATAATTGTTCACTACTCGTGTGATTTTATGCATGAGCAGAAAGCAAAATCCAATTTGCACGGAAAGATATGGACTATTTTATGCATGAAATAAAATATTCCATAGCTTTCCGTACAAATTGGATTTTGTAACAAAACATGTTTTAAGGTACTCTCATAATTTCAAAAGTTTGGCAATATAATTTCTCTTACAACATAAACTTATTTAGAATACCGAAAATCAACTTTTGAGTCAGCTGAGAAAGATATAAAAATAGTATGAATTTTTGGCAAATATTCTCTCTTTTCTACTTTTTATCCTTTCCTTTAAATTATGAAAGTTCGAAATTTTATTAAATTAGTATCTAAATCGATATGTGTTCAATATATATTTCTATATATCCTAGTATCACTAATACCTAACTTACTTAGAAGCTAATTTTAATGCTTACCCCTATCACCCTCGCTTGCAGATTTAATCCTCAAGTGAATCTTTTTCAACTAAACCCTTTCGACCCTTTGCTTCGACAAAAAAGAATCCCTTGCTGAGAAGCCATTTCCTGACTCTCTAATTGCCTTTTTTCCCCTCCCATCCGGACAATCGTACCTCGAATACGAACCCTGACAAAGAGATCACGGCGATTAAAGTATACATAAGAAGGTTTCTTCTGCTTCGTCCAATAAAGAATTCTCATTGTCCTTGGGAATTCACCGTTTGTGATTTTTTTTGGGGGGGGCTCCTTTGTCGTTTTGTTACTCCTGATTAAAGGAGCTCTTGTCTTACTCCTTCGAATCATTGAAGGAAAGAGAAAAAATATTGTAGTGACATAAAGATGATTTTACTTATTAAATATATGCATCTTATCTAGTCGTATTTATACCCATGATACTTAAAGAGTTGATATGTTCTTGTCATTTGCATACAATGAATCAAACCCAATCGAAGATTAAATAGAAAATGGGAATTTGCAAACATTTTCATTAGTGTCCCTGATAGTATTTACATTTTTGAAGAATTAATATATAATAGGTAGTTTCTTACTATTGCTTTTGTTTGAATTTCATCAATTTTATGAATTAACTAGTAATTTTATGTGATTTTAAATTTTCAGCGAATGACGTGGGTAACAATCAAATAGACCTTACTATGTAAAACCCCATGTATGAATTTAATTACAAGTGCCAGATGTTCTATTCCAAAACAAATAGAATGACTTATAATCAGTTCTTTTTATTTATATAAATTATTTTACAAGTTCTCTTCTTAAGAAATATAATAATAGTAAGCTTTTCATTCAAGCCATTAAATATCATTACCAATAGAAGAGAAAGTAGCGCAAGTTACAACTCTAAGTAGATACGAAGTATAAGGATAAATCTGGAATCGATACATTTCATATCCAATCAGTGACATCTTGTTAGGTAATAAGTGGCATATTATCACCCGACTCGAGGAATAAATTTAATCGATCGCGACCTCTTCTTTTGTCTCTCCTCAAATTCTTCCTCTCAAACCGTTTTTAAAAGAAATTTTACAGCTGGGCGTAAAAAAGATTTACGAAATTTATATGGAGCACATGAGCCTCCCATCTCCAAATTTTCATGTCTTGCTGCTTTTGTGTGAATTGAATTTTGGCTTTACCCTGCCCCAAACTGTGTTTTAATTAAAGATTAATAAATAAAAAATGGTAGTTGAAAATTGCATTATAATGAAAAAATTTAAAAATGGAAAATTAAATTTTACTCGGGAATTATAAAATATGATCAGAGAGCATTTAAATGACAGATAATATTAGAATTAGGAATTCAACAAGAGAAACTTTAGCAGCCAGCCAATGGAGTAGCTGCCTTTCGTGTAGGTTTCAAGAAGTGATTTTAATTCTGAAAGATCTGTGTAGAAGTGGCAATGAGAGAACGTGTTCCAATTGGTCTGTTGTCAAGTGAGGAGGGTGGAGGAAGGTGTTTCTGTCTTTGTGTTATAATTTAGAGGTGAAATATTTGGATTTCTTAGAAGTTTAATAGGATACTTTTTGGTCTTTTAATATTAGGTTCTTGATCGTAATTAGAAATATTTCAAAGAAAGTTGTTGTTGATGTTAAAAAGATTATTAAATAATTTAAGAGTGATTTTTTGTATGGTATGTTTCATGGTTGGAAAATTAAGAGAGAGGTAAATATCTGTGTTTCTCATGAACCATCTCGAAAAACAAATTGTCTGATAATGTTTTTTGTGCTTTTTATAACTTATTAATGTATGTTTTTACAACCGAAACCCAAACTAGACTGCTGTATGTTAGGATTAGTCTGAGAATCGGGGAATAATAGTGAGAAAACAGGCTTAAAATGGCAAGATCGCGTCGATAGTAGCAGAGGTTATTAGAGAAAGGCGCACTCACTTGTTTCCTTTTTTTATGAGCTCGATTGGAATTTGAAAAAAAAAACAACCTTCGTAAAATTCACAAAGCAACTAATATTGTCTTAAACTATTATTGTCTTTTTTTTTTCATCCAACTCCTCCCACAATCAATCAACTGTATAACTCTTTAACTTTTGGCAACATGCCAGAAAGCCAGTGTTTACGCGCGCATTCTTGCTTTCTATGTAATGCAACATGTCGTTGTGCTTAGATTAGTGTGTGTCATCTAAAATTAACGAAACGTTTTGAAAATGCATATAATTTGTCGTCAGTCATTTCAAAATCAGTATTTTCGTAGCAGAAAAACACTCAGTCGACTGGAGTGTTTTTCTGCTACGAAAACACTAATGTCTTATTTCTTTATCATAATGGCACCCGGAAAAAATACTGAGGATAGTGATATATAAGTGAAATAGAATTAAAAGAGAAAGTGGATAACTCATAGCACGTAATCTGAAGATGTTAGTAAGTTAGAAATTTCAGTGAATTGCAGTAATTGATTTTCAGTGATTAAAATCCATTTGAAGTGATTCTGGATTAGAGTAAGTTGTAAAAGGAGTCGAACTTGTATTATTCGAGAAACGGATTGTTCGAATCGAATGAGTTGGCAAAGTAGAACTTTATTGTTTAATTTTAAACTAGGTTTTAGGAATGTTGAGCGCGAGACCTCTGATAGAAAAAAAAAAAAAACCTAATAAACTCTGACCTCTCTTCAATCGGAATTGTGACCTTAATAACTATTTTATTAAACTTTACGGTGTGTATAGAGTTTAATAATAAGATGATGGGCGTTACAAGTTTATATTTAAAGATGTGCTTTTTCAATGTATTTTTCATTAATCTGTTACATATCGGTTCTGAAAATTGTTAACTTTTTAAATTACTATAAGTGTTATTATTTACTTTTCGTACTGACTTACAGTTCGTAAGTCAAAAGTGTAAATTTATTTAGTTCAAAAAAAAATTAAATAAAATTATAATTCTCGATATAAACACAGTTTAGTTTCCGAATAATTTATTTATTTTTATTTTAAACGACACGGTATAATTCTGGAAAAAAACTATTTTAACGAATTTACTTTTCGTACAACAGCAAAAACAGCCATAAATATCAGACTTTAGCTTCACATTGACAAGTATGACTAGTCCTCCACACTCCATCAGAAAGCATACAAACAGATTACTTCTGTCCTCTTGCAGAGGAAAAAAAATCCTGGGCGAACTCACGAAACATCATTCTATGAAGAAGAGAGAATACAAATTCGATCCCAAAAATCATTTGACACTCAGATAGGCACCCCCCAAGGAGATGAATGAAGCAGAGGTCCACGTGCATGCATCTTTTGCAGCAAGAAATACGCCCAGAGAACTACGTGATTTCGGCCCGACTGAAGCGTCTCTCCTGCAGGAATAAACTCCGAACTATTTCTGTCGAACAAATCTCTTCTCCACGTGAAATGGATTTCTTGTTGCTTTCCAACTTCCGCAGAATTCTTTCCTTTTTAAGCTCGATCGTAGCGTAATTTATTCCGAATAAAAATAAGGGCTCAAACAAGAACCATAAATCGGCATTCTGGAATACCCTTTCCCACTAATATTAATGGAATTGGTAAATAGCATTTTGTGATTGATTGTTTGCTCGGTGGCTTGCTAATTTAATTTTTCAAACACTCAAAAAAAAAAATCATCATTTTTGCTATGCGCATTTATTATGCAAATTTTGTCACAAATTAGAATTCTTTTTTTGCATTTAACTTTCTTTTATGATAGATTTTCTATAGATATACACGTACGAAAACTGATAAAAATACATATGAATTGTGTAAAAAATATTAATTCAATTAAGAGCTGAAAAATCATAAAAATATAAGCAAAACTTGAAAATTAAAATGTTTTTTTTTCTTCTCAAATAATCAAATAAGCTGTTAAGGAGGCAGAAGAAAATTATCGCTCAGAAGGAGAAAAAATCAGGAATACTCCCTTACATGATTTCTTTCAAGGAATAATCATTTATATCTGCTTAATAAAACAATTTAATATTTATATAACGATTAAAATTCGAGGTATAGGATAAAAATACAGTAAAAAATATTGTTAATTACTTTAGGTCCTCCAAGGTTGAGTAAAGGTCCCCAAGGTCGGATAAGAATTGTCCCGATCAACACTTACATTAATTGGATGCTCTGACTGATTGAGAAAGGAAGATATTATCTGTGTATTGGGCAACCTGCATCTCGTGTGGTTCAATCGCTTGAGTTGGCTCGCTTTTCGATCATCGAGATATCACGTGATCTAACTTGGCATAAGCATTTGTATAATTATTTTGAGTTTATGATGATTTGACTTGTAAGGACTTCCAATGCATTTCAGTTTTGGAACGCAGTATGTTAGGTGATTCTCTGATTTTATCTCTGATCTAATTAGTGATCTCTTATTCTGATTTTAAGAAATTATTTTTTTACTTATCTCCCTTTATTTTAATTAGACTAATGTCTTTTCATTATTGATTGCTATTAATTGTTACTGTTGTGATAAAATATTAAATAGGACGCGATGACTTGGAACTTCATAATTTATGTAAAGGTTAATACTTATAATTCGTTATTAAATTTATGAACCAGCGAGATGCAATAAATGAGGAGTGAAGAAAATCTAATTCAATTTATTCTGATCCTTAGAATGATAAAAAATTTACTTATATTACGAATGTAGAATGTTAACAAAATCACTTCTTAAACCGAAGATAATAAATGAAAATTTAACTTATTTCACTAATAGATAAACTGTATCCAATAGCAATGTTCTTCCGTACGGATCGCATGAAATATTCACCCTCGGAAGATCGCATCACACCTTCTCTTACCATCTTCCCTTGTATGCTCATCAATCTTGTTAACCCTCTGTGTCCTCTTAAGTCTCCAATTTCTCTATCTGATCCTATATCTCTGGTCATTTCTCTTGCATTAGACTTTTTATACAATAATACTAATTTACATATGTATCGGTTCTTTAAAAGTTTGTGTTTTTAATCCAATCCAAATAAAGTAATAAAGTAGCTCTAAAGATTAGTTGAAAGGAAAAATGAGAGAGAAACAGTTACAAATTATTTCTATTAAGCTTCACTGCAATCTATTGAATAAACTTTGTAACGTTAGGCTATTCGTGAATTTCTACCAACTAATTTTGAGGTCTTTTTATAAATAGGATTACATAAAATAAATTCTCGACCCAACTAAATTAAACGTGATTAATGCAAATTAAATTATCTGAAGAAAGGTAATGAGTTGAATAAAAGAAGCGTATATAGATGTGAAGACGAATTAGATGTAAGAATCGAGGATAAGAGTTGTGATTAGAATAGCAGTTCCCAAACTTTTCCTCTGATGGAACATTTTGAAAATCCTAGAATTCTGATGAATACCTTGTTTATTTTGAAGGGCAAGTGATAACAAATAATCAATTATTTTTTTTAAAATGAGAAAAAATACTTATTTTCCTTAGAAATAATTTAAATTTTAAGTTATTTTTCAGAATATAAAAATCACAAGATTAAAAAAATATGAAACATTTTTATGATTATTTTCAACGAATTATGAGATTATTTGTATAAATTGTTTAACGACTTCGAGTCTTTGTACTAAAAATCTTCTCGGTATCAAGTATCATAATACAAGAATCTCAGATCATTGATTTCTGATAACCTAGTGTGGCTTCTCTCTCAAGCTTATTTCTGCTCTTATGAATTTCTTATTATATTCTAACGAAAACAGCTTGACATAAATGTGTAGAGTTGATAGGAAGAAAAAAATAATAGATATTTTTGATATAAACTGATTTTTACATCTGATAAATTCTCTCAGAAATCAACTTATGTCTGAACTTTGTTTTTTTTTTAACTTTGAATAAGAGTCACTTATTAAATCAATTAGAGTTTCATAGTCACTTGTACGCATGCCTGCTGTCTTAAAATTTTGAGTGACCTGGATTTAAATGGTGGAGATTTTACTTAGTTTATAATTTTTACTGCTTTATCCATAAACTCTTTTAAATCGGTAAATATTTTTTTTATTATTATTCGAGCTTGCCTGAGCAAAATGTAGTGATTACTGGTGTCTCTTGTAATTATTTGCAGTATACGTAATAGAACTACTATGGCTTTAGCACCATATGTGCAAATATCGACACACTTTTCAAACCAATCTAGCGCTTTATACCGTAATTGTTATCAGAATTGAAAACATATTCTCCTTCCATTGTTCCATGAGCGTTTATGAAAATTTCCCTTTAATACATTTGTGGCAAAATACTATTCCTATTCGCCTCTTGTGCCATAGCTAAACTCAATGTACTAACATTAAAAGTCAATAAGTCAGTCAAAGAGACTTAGACAGATCGTACACACTGCATTGATTAGACAACTTACTACTATCACAACAAATGTATACTGACTATCCTCAAAATATCGCCTTAGGTATATTAACTTGTTTTAATAATATCAAACTAACGGAGTTTTACCAACGTAGCTGAGGTGAGGCTGTCTCGATTTCTAGGCTACATTATACCGCCGATAATTCGTAGCAATTTTCGACCCCATCTTCGATTAAGAACAACAGTTAAACGCTAAAGTCACTCCACCTCGCTCGTGTGTCTCAAGCTTAGCTTATATATTTCCTATCTCCCTCGTTTCACTTTATTTCTACCTTCTTGTAATGTAAATATTCACGTTTCATTTTTGGTTGGGCAAAGATTGTTTAGAAAAAGCAATTAATCTGAATTAAAAGAAGATAAAACCGAGAATAGCCCAACGTCACACATTTATCAAATAAATGTATATCTAATAAAAACTAGTAGTACTGTAAGTCCTACGGCTTTCTGTGGCTTCGTCTAATCTCTGTGCTTCCTCGCTAAAAAATCCAAGTCAACGAAATTTCTACGTCTGTAAAAATCTTTCATGTGTCATGAAACAATATTATTCGACAATTGTTCTGAATCATTTTTTGGGCAATCGATTCGTTAATAACACGTGATATTCAGTCCTTTTCTAAGACTACTAAGACTTTCTCTTTCTTTACTTCATTCAGCGCAATGCGGTAACTTACGGGGTGAGATGCTTCGGTAACATTTTCAGTATCAGCGATAGAAGTTATTTAATATTTGGATGCTTCTTTGATTCAAGTGGTCTTTTTAAAGTGTATATATTTTTCTTGGTGATCATTATGTCTCGTTTCTAAGTTCATGTGGAGTTTGGCTGAATTCAAAACACTGCTTGAGAATTTTGTTTGATTTAAAACACTCACTACAACTCTACCGACTGACTCGTCAGTACGCGGGAATGCAAATTTTAAATAACTTTCATCATACTTTTGCTTAGGTCTGTTTGTATGTGACGCTTGTTCTTTAATATTATCGTTTGAAAAAATCTCAGTTGGTATATCCTTTTCCTTTTCTATTGTAGGTGCATCAGTTCATTTATTATGACTTCATTTTTTCAAAGTTCCTTTCTTTAACTAAAGCTCCAAAAACAATTTTTAACAATATATAAAGTATGTTTAAAGAAAGAAATCGCTGAAATATCTTCTTTATACTTTAAAAATGTATGTTTAAAAAGTATACGGTCCTACTACGATGCGAATGCACGGATTTGATTAAATTTTAATCAATAAAACATAGTACTGTATAACTTGGGAACTTCTCGCACACTTGTTTCCTCTATAATTTTGATGTTAAAATGTTGAAAATTTAGCACGTATTTTACAGATATTTTTTAATCAAATTTATTAAATGTGTATGAAGAATATATCAGAAATATACTGTCAATAGTTTAAGGTTATTTCATAAGAACGTAGAGTGGAAGGATTGTGTAATTTTATTGATTACATGAGGTTTAGTGGCACTATTAGAGATTTCGTTTATGATAAATTTATAACCCTCAAATTAATATTGACTAAATATTTAAAAAAATGTTTCGTTATTGACAACTTTTCGCGGAATGAATTATTCACATCCTTCGAAACACAGTTTGAGAACCCTGGGTAGATGGATAGTGAGAAATAACAAGCAGTCACTGTGGATGAATGCGAAATTACAGTGATAGCTGACTGACCTTTCAGATGAATTTTCTAGAGCAAGCCAACAGTATTTTAATTGCTCGAGCCTCATATTTCTGGAGTTATATTCACTCACACCCGAGAAAGTGTGTAAGATTTAATTATTGTTCGAAACTAGAGATTGCAGAGATGCGTTGAGAGTTAAGTGAGAGAGAAAGTATTGCATAGCAATAATTTAAAAAAAAAATAGAAGATTTTGATTAAGAATTGACAGCTTTATAAATTGATTCTGAATTATTATTATTTTGATTTCCATTTCAGAATTACTGAATATCGGTATTATACCCGACGAAAAAAATAGTTTGAGGGAGATGCTACAACTCTCCTAGATTTGATTGGTGCAATTATAACCATCGCATAGTCAATATTATTATACTTGTAAATTGAACACAAACTACAACAGAAAGTTAATAAATTTTACTGCCGAAATCCAAATTTATATTTTAACCACCTTGGAGATAAGATAATAGCCGAATAGAGTTTTGTATCCTAAAAAGAGGGAACGTCCTTTAGCAAAGAACATCGGATGTGCAGAAGAAAACCATTCTTCCGCGTGAGGAGACTTCTTCTATGGCGAGGAAGATAGCCTTCTAATGGTTTTATGATGACTCGACGAAAACACGCAGAAGACTTCTCCGAGTCGTTTGGTCTGATTTAGAAACACAGATATACACACGACTGACCCCCCACCCCCTCTTTCTCGATCTGGACGGTAAAAAAGAAGTATGAATCGTCTGCCTCAGACGTAAAAGACACATCTCACATTATCGCGGTTAGTTGAGTTCCGAAAAGATTCCATGCTGTCCGACTGACGTTCAGTTTGCGGTTTCCTTCTAACTGCTCTATTTCCTCCGATATACTTTTTTGAAAATCGCGGCCTTACAAATAGATTTGAAAAAAAAAAAATATACTTAAATAATTTCATTAGATTAGAATTCTTTTTTAAAAAGAATTATTTCAAAACATAACCTGTATATTTATCAATGATTTTATTACCTAACACTACGTATCAGTTGGGCACAAATGTTTTCATCACGTTTTCGCCCCCTTCCCGACAAGCTAGACGCTTGAAATTTGACATACAAGCTTATTTTGAAAGACTATACTATACTGAATCATAAAACTATAAAAGATTTAAATAAAAAAATTTAAAAAATTTCTACAACGCTTTTGAAAATAAAGATCAAAAAAGTAGAATATATATATTTACATTCTTTAAATAAAAACCAACACTTCTGAGTGGCTATAGAATAAAAAAAAATATTTAAAATTGAAAAATAATAGTTTTTCTTCCTCTATTAGAAAATGAATTGGAATTAATAAGTTATCCTCCTCAAAAATAAAATAAAAGTGAAAATTTTTCAATCGAGCTGAAAGTTTTTGATTAAAGACAAAAGTATTGTGTACGATCCTAAGTAAGATAGTTAGACAGTCGAAGTGAGTATTACAATTCAGTTTGTATTCAAAAAGTTTAAATTATATTGAAAAAAATCTTCAATTATTTCACTTATGATGATAATAAAATGTATGGAAATGAAGATGATTTGATTTAATTTCATAGTGGTGGACGATAAATAATTAATGCGAATCATTTCACCTCGGATTAAAAGAAATATATGTTATCTGTCTTTTTAACGCAAATAATTCATATAAAAATACTTATATTCGAAGTAATTTTAAACAATTTTCCTTGAATGTATCCGACTTAAATTCAAGGAACATATTAAGAAACAAAAACCTGTCCCATTAAAGCTAATTCCATCTGCAAATAGTTGACATTCCCCTAATATAATTTAACGCTCAGGCTACGAAGGAATTAAAGTTACATTTATTCGGATCTTTAATCATTCAAATGTCATTACATAGATTATTATATCTTGGATTATTCCTTGTATGTATCAGACTTTACTCTAAATATTTAAATACAATTATCTACTTATCTGCAGAAGATCACTTGGGTGCGAGTCCTAAAAAGACTCATAGATTAGGGTTCGAATCTTTAACCCTTTGTGATCCTCTCTATGTTCCCTACAAATATTTTACACAGGACAAGTCTCATACAGATGTCTCACATTCATAACTTCAGCACTCTCTCTTCCACTAACTAAACTACCATCCCTCGTATTATACGCTTTACAGTTTTTTATACATGACAACAGTTCTGTTAACTCTACTCTCCTCTCCTATATACTCTATACTCTACTACATACTCTATAATCTACTCTATACTATATACTCTACTCTATACTCTATATTATACTATACTTTATACTCTAAACTGTACTCTACTCTACTCTACTCTCTACTCTACTCTATTCTACTCTATACTCTACTCTACTCTACTCTATACTCTTCTCTACTCTACTCTAATTTACATAAGTCGCGTTTCCTCAATTGGGAGAGATTTAATTCAATTGAGTTTTTTTAAAGTCCCCGAAGCGTTAGCCGAATTGGAAAAGACGATAGAGCCTAAATCATGAAATAAATGTCTCGTCTGTAAATTATCCTGAAAATTCCTCGTTCAACATTTCTGTACATCCTCTTTACCCACGCTATCTTTCTTCAAAAATCGAATTTCGGATACATCATGTCGCTTACCTACTCCAAGGCCTTTTAAAGTAACGAAAAACTTAAGCGACCTCTTTTCTTCGGAAGAAGAAGCATTTACGAAGCAATTCGAGATGGAAACAGGATAAGGTTCCACGAATTTCAAATGGCGATTTCAAAAAACAATAGCTTATGATTTGTATTCGAGTCTACAGGATAAAACGTGTTAGAGTGGAATTTACGAGTTTATTTTAGTGCTCAACGACTCTTCGGGAAAAAACACCGGAAAAAGAGTTGAAACATAGTTTTTTTCCCCTCCTTTTATTGTATACGTGATGCGAGGGGATTGCTTAGTAAACATTAGAGGCTTTGTGCTCAGAACCACGTAACATCGAATATCTAAAGTGTGTCGTATACCTAATGCAAAAAAAAAAAAAAAAATAGCAAGGCAATTTATGTTTAACATTTTTTACGTTTTGACTCAAATGTTTTTATTTTGTATTCCTATTATTTTTAATCATAATTTAGATGTTTGGAATTTAAAAATATCCCTATTAATCCTTTGAAATTTTTCAGTAAAATAATCTATCTGTGTATATATTCTTAAATTGAAAAAAAAATATTATTTTTACTTTTAATTAAATTAATATATTATTATTGTGTACATAATTATTATGTAGAAGAACATTGACCGAAGAGAAGATTTGGTCCCGTGAGCTTGTACGGACTCTCGTAATTAATGTTCTTTAATTTTAATAGTTGAAAAGAATATTATCAGCAGCTTTAATAACTTATTATTTATTTCAGTATTTTTATGCATTTTTTTTATCTTTTGAAGGAATAATATCAATAACTTTAATAATGCATTGTCTACTTTAATAATTCATCGTTTTTGCTTTTATTTTAGTATCTAAAAACCAATTTCTCAAATTTTCACTAATTTCATCACAGGAAAAAAAAAATCATTTGGTTTGAAATTTCTTACTGTTAAATTTGGTATAAAACTCTCCACCACCCACTATCTTCGGCGTTTTATTGAATATATTCAATCCAGAACTAACGATGGAAAATTAACATGAGCCGTTTTTATTGATATACAAAAAAGCCTTCGACCGAGTGAAGCAAGAAGGACTTATCTATAAACTGATAAAAAACACTATTCTCCCTAAAATCATTAACTAACCAATTCCTATATAGTTAACCGTTCCTTTACTGTTCATGTTAACAATACCAATTGAGAAGTTAAGAACATCTGGCTCAAGAGTGGCTCAATCCTTGCTCCAGCCCTTTTCTTAATTTTTATGAACAATATACCCCGAATTGACAACATTATTACATGCAGATGACCCACAATACTGACCAAACACTTACGCACTTAACAGACACATTCTTGAAAACTGGTTTTCTAAATTAAAAATCGCCATGTACGCCACAAAAACTGAAGTAGTTTTCTTCCCTAAAAACAGAAAAAATTTCTAAAACCTGATATCTGCATAAATAATCACATAATTCCTTGGTCTCAGCACACCAAATAATTCATTGTAATTTCAGATGAACGACTCAAATTCGAAATTCACATCACAAACATTAAAAAGAAATTCCGAGCAAGCGCTTGTGAAGTTTACCTTTTAATCGCTCGGGACTAAGAAATGACTAGAAATAATGAGTCACTTACTTGTGCACTAATTTTCCGACCAATTCGTGCTTATTCTTGTCCAGTTTGGGGGTTTTCAGCTAAAACTCATATTAATAAACTAGAGATAGCGTAAAATCATGTTTTAAGATAAGTATTAAATACCAAATGGTTTACGAGAAACGTAGACCCTTATAACTCCATTAATTTCCATAACATCTGTCATGAATGAACGTAAAATTGCTATCAAATTCATTGCAAATCTTGAAAATATTGATAAAATCTCCGTACAAAATATCACAAATTACACTCCTGGTTCTAAAATTAAAAGACATAAATTCAACTCCTAAACTTTTAATACTCAAACCATAAACAAAATGGAATAGCACACTGAATAGAAATATCCACAAATTCCTTACACACAAGCAAAGCACGATAGTACACAGCTACTATCTGGGAGGGTGGACATTTTGGAACCGGCAAAAGCCATTTTTATTCTTTCAGATTCGCTTACCACTCTGATAAGCTGCAACCCCATCAGCAGAGTGCACAAAATTTGGCACGTTTTTGAACATTATGAATGTTTGTATTTCTTCAAGAATTGTTAGTGAATTATAAAATGTTTGAGTTTTTAGATGTTATGTAATATAATTAAATATTATTAGAAAATGTAATTTTCTAATGATTGAATGGTACCGCTTTAGTAATTTCAGTAATTCAACAGTTTAAAGAAGAATCGGTTGATTAATGGGTATTGTTAGATTCATTCATTCATTCGTTTGATTCTGAAATGAATTATTTGTTAAATAGAATTTTACAATACTTATAATATTCATCAATACAAGTACATATATTAAATTGGCTGCTTCGAACTCATATTAATGAATTCATTTCAATTCCTTATAGGAATTTGTTTCCAGAGAACAAAATATAGGCTTAGGTTAAACTAATTATTAAGTTAATATTTGGAATTATTTAACATAACAATAAACAATCTACACGTAATATAAATTATGTGCAATCGTTCAAAAAAGGGAGACGCCTGTCATAAATTTCGCAATTCTCACCATATTTAAATAAAATTAGTATCTCTGGGACTTAAAAGGAACTAAATATTGGCATTTAATGGAGTACTTAATTAACTTAATAATCATTGTTAATGAGCTTCTAAAACAGAATTTTTCCATTACAATTTTTTTGTAGAAATATGGAGAGAATGGTTTATAAATACTTTGTATTCAAAAACTTCAGAGGAGTTCTTGAATTCATGTTATTTTTTCCCATTATTTTAAAGCAACCTAATAAGTGAATCAATAATTAAAAATTATAAACTTATATATGGTTCCATAAGAACGTAATTCCGGTTGTAACTCTGACCACAAATATTACCTGAACTACTAGAGAGAGTTACGTGAAATTTTTGATGAAGATTTTTAAATCTCAAGGAATTCAAATTTATAGAAATTTTGGTATGTTACAATCCTCCTTTTTTCATAACAAATTTTAGTAATTCATATTTTTCCTGGTTAACCTACTTTTTTTCTGTTTATCTAAGGTTTTCAGACTAGTTAAATATTATCTACCGCTTAGAACAAAAAACTTCAAAAATATGTTGAGTGAAAAACTCCGTATCGTCAAATGTTTAAGATACTCAATTAACATATCACGAAAACCAATTTTTAAAACCCCATAATTCAGAAACATCACAAGCAAAATATTAAAATGTAGGCTAAATTTAGAATGAGAAATCAAACACGGAAAGAAAACAGATTACATAAAAAGGGAAAATTTCGATTTCAGAAGATAATTAGCTATGCTAATTAAGTTAATTGCTTAATCAATTTATATCTCAATTTATTTCCCTTCAAGTTATTAATAATACTAACTTTATCCAAAAGCGATGTCTTAATTATTTTATAACTGTACATTCTTCATTAGTATGTTAAGATGTAATCGCGATATCCTAGTGATCATATTCGCAGCCGGTGTTGCTTAAGTGAAGTGATAGGTTGACTTGTCGTGAAGCGAGGTTGATGCGCGTTAAATCTGGTCGGAGGTCCCAATACTTCCCGTTGGTGTAATGTGGAAGCTTAGAGAGGGAGATGTCGTTCTCGTCACTTGACCGAAGCTCAGAAGGACGAGGTCCGGCTCCAATAGCCCTCGTGTGGCTTCTGAATGCAACATTAATGAGCTATTACGTCATATCACAGTATGTTAAGATTATTATTTTGGTTTGCCTATGAAAATCAAAGCAATTTGATAAGTGATCACAGACGGCCGCAGTAGTGGTCATGATTTCGGATTCATG
This sequence comes from Nephila pilipes, assembly GCA_019974015.1. NCBI lineage: Eukaryota > Metazoa > Arthropoda > Arachnida > Araneae > Nephilidae > Nephila > Nephila pilipes. Next base: position 46,212 of record BMAW01038169.1, on the reverse strand, counting down.
CCCTTGGTTTTCGTTCAGTTCCGGGTTCGAGCCTTGGCCTCTGAAGACCCGCCGTGTAGCCGGGGTTGATGCACGTTTAATCTGTCGGGGCCCAAAGTCTTCCCGTGGCGTGGTGTGCCAGCCCAGATGTCGTCCACGTCACTTGACAGAGGTTCAAAATTACAAGTTCTGTCGCCAATAGCCCTCATTTTGATTCTAGTGCGACGTTAATAAAAACTGGACTAAGCAAAAGTGTCACGGAGATGGTTCATAAAATACTTATGTTAGGAGTGGGAAATGAGAACGGAGTAACTCACTCAAGTCTTATCCTTAAATCGATTTTCATTTTTCTAAGTATTTCATGAGAATGATTCCATGTATTTCTCTTCGCATCTCAAAAAATCGTCGTCCTTATTTTTCTGGTCGATGGTATCTCTTCATTCATTGGAGGCATTTCGTATTTTTTTTTTTATTATTATTATTATTGATGCTTTATTTCCAGTGTTCTATGAAGAATCCAGGTCTCATCGATATTGAAGATGATAACTCGACCCGGCAGCAATCAAATTTTGATATGGCTACGAACAACGGTAATATCAACTTGTCTCAGCTGCGCCATCTGTTGTAGCAAGTAGGCATTTTTGAAACCCTCCTCGTATTTCTATTAATATGCAAAATTAATCCCTCCATTTTTTCGGAGTCATGTTAACGCAATTCAACTGCAGATGTCACCACGATTCGTTACGCAAATTCGAACTACGCAATTGATGTTACATGAACTTAATAGTGAATATATTTTAGTGCTCAGTAAGAAATTCGTGGGATCAATAAATAACAACAAAAAAAAAAAAAGGATACAAATCCATTCCATCTATGGTTCCATTGATAGGTTGTTTTTGCAGTGGAGTCAGTTATCCGAGTAAATAAAGGGATTACTGTAGACCGAACCAATCGAGTCTCTATTTTCTGATCACATGTTCCAAATTCCATGTAATGAAAGGTAAACGAAGTTGGTTGAAGAACTAGAACAATTTAATATGAAAACAAGAATTAAAAAGTATGTATAAAATTGTTCTATGCAAAGTTTTTCAAATAACAGACCTATCCACCAAAGGTGCTACTTCATAAAAATAATTATTTAAATATGCGTTTTAGTATTAGAATTAAAGCAAGTGATAAAATATTGAAATGGACAGTAATATTGTTTTCAAGTATTAAAATTAAAGCAAGTATATTTTTTCAAGTATTAAAATTAAAGCAAGTATATTTTTTCAAGTATTAAAATTAATTAAAGTATTAAAATTAAAGTAAACGATAAATTATTAAGATGAACATATTTTAAGCTAAATGTAATTAAAGTTAAAATAATCAGTAAACTGTTTATATAACTGAATATATTTTGAGATAAAAAAAAAAACAATTATTGCTGCCATTAAATAAAAATAAAAAAGTCACTTTAACATTATATTTTGAAAAGTAGTCAGAGTGTTAAGAAAGAGAACTGAATAACTTTAAAATAGAAGTTTATAATAGTAAGTTTATGATTTGCCAGAATAAGAGAAATTCGAAGAAATACCCCCCCCCCTTCTTTATGGTTTAAGGCCATAACGAAACGAAATAGGTTAATCTGAAAATTTAGTTTAAAAAAAAGGTGAATCTTTTTTATGTCGTAATTGTTTTTTGGTTAAAACTTGTAAGAAACTGAATCATATTTTTAAATAATTTTAACACTTAGAACTAATTAGCTTTTTGCTTGTTTTAATTCGCATCTGAATTACAGTGTTAGCAGTTGACTTCATAAAACATGAATGTGTACGGCTTATGTGGAAAAAATGGCTAACATATTGTTCCCTTGTGATTCTGTTCTTCGTATAAAATTAAATTCAAGCTTTTGATTTTGAAAATGCGATTCGGCTAGTGAAGAGATAAGAAAATATTCCTTAATACTTGAGTTCATTATTAATTAAATATATCATTTCAGAAAATACAATGAAATTGTTCTTGTTTATAATAACATTTACCATAAAATACATACCACGAAAAAAATTCATTTCCATAGAAAATGAATGTAGTAAAGAATCCTCTCAAAGAAAAACGAAAGTACTGGTTACCATTTCGCTGGAAAGTAAATGCTGACAAGTATTTTGCATTTGTTTCCCCGGGCAGGTATTTTCTCTTTCGTTTTCATTCTCTTTGCATCTTAGAGCAGGAGTTGTCAAGCAACGTAACAGATTTCAATTAAAAAAATTTCTCCACTGTAGCCCCACCCTACTCCGTTCTTACAGAGAATAATTTTTCGTAACTAGTTTGGAAAGAGCTTATTATGTATTTGTCTTTAAATCTAAATCCCTTAAAATTAGAATAATTTGACTTATGTTTGTTTCTACTTCTGAAAGAATAGTTTCCAAAACTCAATTCGGTTGTTTATGGCACACACACAAGTACTGATTCATTAAAATACTTATTCAGACCAACTAATCTTGCCAAATTTACTTGACTAAATTTTATTAATTTATGCAAGACCTCGAGGTACTCTAATGATCTTTTTCTTATTCATGGGGTTTACTGTCTTTGGTGAACACGGGTGACGCACCCCTGGAATATCCTAGCGATCTTACTCCATTTTCGACCCTCCTTCTTGTCAACCAATTTTTCTCTTTTTTTTCAATTTTTTCTCGTTTAGACCACAGTTAAATCTTGTTTGTCACAGCATAGCCACATCTGGCTCTTGCACCGAAAACCTTTACATTCACTCACTCACTCTAAAGAACTTGTGACGCAATGACCTCGGTCTCTTCCTTTATCTGTTCTAGTTTTTATACCTGTATTTGCTTTGTCACAGGAAACAAAAAAAAAAATTCTTATCTGACATTTCCTAACCTGATCCGAGTCAGTACTAAACTTGTAAGCTGAATCCTACTACATGACTATTCTCAGGTAATTATTCCACATTAACATAGAATCGTCTATTCCCGTTCTTCATTTTGCGTAAGTACATATTTCTCCTCGATTATCTAAAGTTTCAATACCTCACTCTATATTGCAACTACCACAGTATTAAAGGGACTTAGTACCTTTGCACCTTCAAAAATTCGATATTTCAAATTTGTTTTCAAAAAATAGTGTTGAATGTTAGGAGCATTTTAAAGCAAACTGCATCAAATTCCGACAATTATTACGCCCTGTGCAACAAAAAATGTAAATGTTTCAAGTGGCTTGTTCTATGTAATGCAATGTAAACAAATCGCTTTTTCTCAGTTTCTTATTTTCACACTTTCCCACAGGATTAAAAAAATGTTTCGCACGTAGAGCTTTCAAATTTTACATGAGTGCTGTACTTGTAGATCTTTATTCTGTGAACTTAATTTTATTAATGAGATGGTTATATTTTATTTTATTACATGATACATGAAAAAAAAAGTTATTAATTACAAACTTGATAAATTTTTAATTTTTCAATTTTTTTTTAATGTCAAATATTTTAAAATTTGAGGTTTACAGAATAAGGTCATTATTTAGCTTTAATTTGGTATAAGAAGTATGGTTCTACTGTACATCTTTCAAATGTTATCTTGTGGGTAACGTAAGGTAAGTTAATTTATTTTTTAAATTTTTGTACGCATATTTCATGTTGTTTAAGAAAGTATATTAATTTAACAGCCCAAATTGACCCAATATCTTAAACTATATATTTTATTACACAAACTGGCAAAATTTCATATTGAAATGAGCAAAAATTGTTGATTTATGAAGAATTGAAAAAAGAGAGAGTTTGTCAAAATGTTCTAATTTTGATTTCCCCTTAAACTCTCTGTAGTATAAAAATGTTATCGCATCAAACATACTCATTATTCTTTAATATTTCTCATCTAGTTTATTTAAGTAACAGGTTCCTTTTCGCAAGAAGAGAAACAAATCAATTAACGTCAAATGAACGCTCCTAGAGGTTAGTTGGAAATACACGTGAGAGGAAATACATGTGAGAGCTCAGTTATTTTTGTAGCTAAATTTTATGTATTTCTGACAAATGCTTCACTATTCTTTCGAGTTACTTTGTGAAATTTCACAATCTATAAGCCCAGTGAAATGCAGGACTTAGTCGTTGTTTCAATAAGAAACATAACTACTGCTCTACATTGAATTTCATTTGACTTAGAAACCCTACAGTTGTCGTTGTGTATTGAAAAGGATGTATCTTGACTTTAAGGCTGATCAATTTTTGATTTTGAAGCTCCGTTCAGAGTTAAATACATCAAAATGAATTCATTTCGTATTCGTAGAGGCATTTATTAGGAGCTCGAGATCTAATGGTTTTGGATAAAAAGATTGTCTTAGGAACAATGATGCTCATCGTGTTTAACTGAACCTAGAAATCTTCACATTTTGTGAAATAAAAGTTTGGAGAGAGGGAAGTAAACTGAAATGTACCTCTGTCGACTTCAAATGCTTAAGCATTTAACATTTATTAAGTAAGTATATCAAAAACATCAGCCAGTATCAATTTCCTTTACAGAATGGTGATTCTCCTTGCCATTCTCACCATCACATGAGGTGATAAAACCACCTGCACTTTATCATCTTGCCACGAAGCAGAACTTTTACTATTCAAATCATCTGTATGCGCACTTGTAGTATTAGTATTAATAACCGTGCAACCTGCGATAGAGCATAGCACCGACACAACACAATAGTAGAAGAGGAAAAGTTCTTCCCATGCCGATCCGTAAGCTGTCCTGATGATGCCTCCCAATGTCCTACTTCCCTCGTGGACCTTTTCGTATTTCCTTTTCTCCATCGACGGCTCAGATCATCTGAGTTCCTCCTGGATCAGTAGAAGACGATATTTGCACCAGAAGATTCATACTTCTCCCTCCTCAACTGAGCAAAGTTTCTATGCAATCGCTTTATGGACTCTCGAATCCGCTTGCAATCATCCGAGAAGATACCCGACAGATATTCTTGATCACAATGTTCCAATATAACAATATAATATTGTGAAACAACAACGTTTCACATTTCAGTTAAGCACTAAGCATTAAATTGGTACTCTGGCTCTTGTTCCGTTTTCTGGCTCTTGCGCCATAATGATATTCACACTTCAGAATGTTTTATTAAAAGGCAAATAAATAATATTTGAAATAATGCGTTACCCTGGAACATTCGTAACATTCTGATCTGAGTCAACTGAAGTGTGATATATGTTTGCGCACCTAATTCTCCCTACAACAATTTTTCCATCAATCACGGCCTTTCAAACACTTAACTTTAACTCCCAAGCCATTTTAAATACCCGAAGTCAAAGATCCAATGAAAATCTCGATCAATTATTCCAGAAAAAACTCTGTAAAGCGTTTGATGTAATTTGAAAGATTAACACTAAAAGTTTTAAGAAATTTAAAGCAGATATCAAACAACTAATTTAAAAATTTAATTTTGATTTTAGTGCTCAATTGACCTACCCATGTAACCATACTACTTTACATTCAACAATAATGTACCGTTCGGTCCTTCACCGGTAAAGAAAAAACTCATTATTCATCGAAGAGCCGCTTCTTGACTCCCTAATTGACTTTTTTATACCATCCGGAACAATTGCCTCGTTTATCTCGAATCCGAACCTGCACAAAACAATCGCTGCGATTAAACATATATAAGGGAGTTTCTTCTCCTTCATCCAACAAAAGGAATCTCTTTGTTTCAACGCGGTAGACCTTATACGTTTTTTTGGGTTCCTTGTTCACTTTGTTTCTGCTGATTGAGTGAGTGGATTTTTTTACGCCATCGAAACTTTGGACCAGTGTGAAAGAATACTGACCTTTAAACTTTGCATCAATGAAAATAATAAGTTCATTATAGAGAAAAATAACCTTTTATTTAAATTAGTTGCACTGTTGATGTGTTATATATATATATATATACTAGATATTTCCTTCCATTCAAATTCATATTAGTTTGCAATAAGTCTAAACATTCAGGTTATAAATCTAAATATGACTTAACATCTTTATTGTAAGTAATTAATTTAGAACAAATAAAATAATCGATGTATCTAAATATTCTAAAATTATTATCATAAATTCTTTTAACTTTTTATTTTATGATAATTTTAGAATTTTAAGAAGATTTAACGTCTTCATTATTATTAATTTAGAAAAAAAAAATTTCATTTATATATGTAAAAATTCTAAAATTAGAATCATTATAAATATTTTCCACATAACAATGTAGATAAGTATTGGCAAACAAATGCTTGCAGGACCACATTGTGGTACACGTTTACCTTTATATATACATTATTATTAAAACTATATAATTTTCTTTTAACACTAACGTAACTAAGTAATAAAATATTTATCGTATACAATAACTCCATAAACCTCGTTTAGAGCTATAATGAGATCCTCTATATCAATATAATTAAAAAGATTTTCAAAATTATTGTTATAAATATCATAAATCTGTTCATTTTTACATCAGAACTATTTTAATAAAAGCTGTACTTTCCAACTTATATATAATATTTTGCAAAAATTTTTATAATTTTTTTACCATCAATAGTATTATAAGTGTTAGAAATCTTTCTTTCAGTTCTAAATAAATTTTATATGTCTTTTACGAAAATTTGGTGCCAAAAATGTTTTAAGGAAATTTATTATTATTTAAACTGAACACAATTTTCTTATAAATTGCTATAATTCTATTAGAAATTTCTTTCTGTCTGTTGATAACAACACTTAAAGATATATCTTTCTAAAGATACTTATTAAGTTAAAGTATAATTTTCTTAACGTATAGTATCTTTAATAGTCTTTAAACTGTTTAAATGTTTCTAATGAAAGATGATAGTTAATTACTAACACAATAATAAAACTATTAATATTTAAGCTAATTTTTTCTTAATATAGAAACTACTTTTCGAAATGTTAACTCTGAAATTAGTTCAGTCATAATATCTTCCAATTTTGTAACATTAGAAAAATTCGAAACTAACTGTAATAACATATTGATATTCTTCGTTGATGTAAAGTTTTACAAAAAATAAATTTAGAATTCTTATTAACTTTAATTCTATTTATCATTTTACAAGTTTTGCTTTTTGGGAACTCTAACATACATAAAAATATAATTTATTTTTACATATACTCTTACAATCAGAATTGTGGAGAGCAATAATCCTTATTTTCCTCATAATCATTAATATCGTCACCCAATTTATTACAATGATAATCATTATCTAGATAATACTTATTGTTCTAAATAATTTTAATTTTAGATTTTTCTTCATCACATTCCAACCATTAAACGTCTACATCTAACGCATCTCTTCAGCTTCTTCTTAATCTAACTTATAAGTGCTTTTCTTTATGTTTTTAACACAATAATAAACACAAAATCCTAACTCTCTACTTTTCGTATCTAACTGAACAAGCAACAAATCTTAAAAGAGACAATATGGCTATACAAAATAATCATACAGAATCCTCAAACTAAAATTAAACTCTTATATCTCAAAATATTTAACATAATACCAATAGCAAAATATACTAAATATAACTCATGCACAGTAAAACATTATTTATTTCAAAATCTGCAACAAAAGTTCAAACAAACTCAATAAACCAATGCCAAAAATAGGCACCATTAAACTACAAAAGCAATACCTAAATACATTAAAAAAAAAAATCCGAGAACCAAATAACAATCTCCACCAAATAAGTTCCAATAATAAATGACAACTATTTAACAATAATAAACATGCCATTGTAGCTTAATACCGAGCAAGATTATATAAATATAACCAGCTGCCAGTCACTTCAATTATACAGTAGCATACTCTATAAAAAAAAAACCAAGAAGAAGCTGTCCGATGGAGACAAACATTGCCGGATAAGAACATTATGTACAGAATAGAAAATGATTAAAATTTCAGAAAAATTTAATGATTTATTTCAGAGTTGCATATTTACAAAGTAACGAGCTCAATAAGGTGTTGACCCATCTCTAGCCTGGATGCAAGCTGACACATGACATGGAATAGAATGATATAGCTCCCTGATGGTCTCCTGCGGTATTTCTTGCCAAATTTGCTCCAATTGTCGGGCTAGATCCTCAACACTCCCTGTAGATGCAGTCGCCTTCTCATCATATCACAGACATGTTTAAGGAAGTGTTTTTAAGAAGCTGTAAGACAGTCCAAAGCAACACGTACCGTATGGGGTCTGGCATTATCTTACTGAAAAATAAGGCCAGAGTACTGCAAAAGGAACGGTAGCAAAACAGGTCTCGGAATGTCATTGAAGTGTGGCGGCTTATCAGCTTATCACTGAATTCCATTCTACCTTCTAAAATAGATTTCAACTCCTCGTCTTTTTCCTGAAACTATGACCATAACTCCAAATCAGACAGCGAGGAAAAGGTTTCGTCTCCCTTCGTGAGACTGGAGAGGGAGTCATGTGGCGGCTGACTACGTCACCTTTTGACGTCACCTTTTTGACTGCGGAGCTGCAGGCTGACTTGAACAAAAGGAGGGAGTAACCTTTGCTCGCCACACTTGCTACGCAGATTCCAGACCTGTGAAGGTCGCTTTTTAAAGTTATTGTTAAGTTTGAAATTAATTGTTAGTTCCTGGTATCTTGTGTTTTTTTAGTCTTTCGCAGTTATTTAATTAGCCTACACCTTCTGATCTGGAGACAGCCCCCATAAGCTGGGATTGGATGTTATGGGAGCAGGAGGGTTTTAGCAACACCACTGCCCCCATAGAAGTACGCTGTGCTATAAATGTGCTTCTAACGACGACCAAAGGAGTCCGGCTATCAATGGAAATGACACCCCAGAACATAATACCTAGTTGAGGGCCTGTGTGGCGTGCAATAGTGAAAGCAGGATCGGCGCACTGCCCTGGTCGTCTCCAGACACGTCTTCGATGATCGTCAGGACACAGTTAGAAGCGGGATTCATCGCTAAACACTCTACTTCCCCAACCAGCATCATTCCAACTTGATAGAGACAAGCACCACTGTTATCTAGCTCGACAGTGTGCAGGCGTGAGGGACAGGTGGAGTAGCAGTCGGTACGAGAGTAGATTTTGCTCTATCAGCTGTTCGTGAATCGTCACGGTGGACACTCCTGTGTGGGTCGCAAGTCTGATGGTTGATAACGATAAATCAGACGCTGTGACAGCTAATATGACAATCACTCCATCCTCCCGATCTGCTGTGGCCCTAGGTCAACCGCTGCCATCATGACGCTAAAATCTGCCATTATCAACCCATTCTTGCCAGCATCTTCTATCGCCGCATCGCTTCGATCCATATGACGAGAGATACTTCCATTTTCCCAACCTGCCTCTTTCAATCCAATGATACGACCTCTTTCAAACTCTGACAGTTGCTCGTAAGGAACTCGAGTCTTGCAGATAGGTATTTTTTCATTTGTTGAAAATACCTTTCAGTAATACATAAATCGCAATGTAACAGAAAGATTGACCATCAGATTGAGAATCGCTTCTTATGTACACCTGTTGAGTGCGCTGTTCCGATGCGCTGTAATTCCCACAATTCATTCATTGGACATCAAATTTAATCTTTTGCACATTCGATCCAAATGTCTTTGCATACGAAATTTCATTACAATCGGGGAACTCTTTCTTGGTGCGTCGTTTTTTTTGTTATAGTATATATATATATAACACATCGATCAATAACTCCCGAGTCTAACATTGAAAACAACATTTTTTTTTGCAAATTTTTTTTTTATTCATCAACATAACACCTTCTGTTAATCACC
>BMAW01038169.1:0-31447 GCA_019974015.1 Nephila pilipes | reverse complement strand
TTTTTTTTTGAAAAGACAACGCTTTAGACCGTTAAGATGAGTTATTCTAGATTAATATGAAAAGCTATCTCCATTAACAAATATATTATTAAAATTAGTAAAAACAACAAACACATAAATAGAAAAATTCGGAAAGCTAAAATTCAAAAAATGTTAACAAGAATAAAGAAGTAATAAACATCTTTACTAACCAAAAGCTAAAATGACAAATATAAAAAAAACATATTTCTTGATTTCATTCGTGACAAGAAAAAAGTTAATAATTATAATAAGTTATTATATTAAATAAAAAAATAAAAACGGAGCAATCGATAATCAAAATTGTTTACCGAACGTTAATATGTCGATTGTGTGTATGTAATATAAAATGGTAACCAAAATATACAGACTCACGAGAAGTTTCAGCAAAATGTTTCTAACTTCTCCCTCTTCTTTTTGATAACAGTATCTCACTCGAATGAAACCGAGCAATAAACAAATAAATATATTTCTCCAGAATCGAAATTGTTGACTAAAGCAAAAAAAGTTAGTGTAACCTCAACCAAATATTTGAAAGAGAAAGAAGAAAGCGTGATTTCATCAAAACACAGAATTATAACGTCCCCTTTAATGAAAACAAATGCTTAAGATTATTAAAACCCAAATCCAATATGGGACTTTTACTTCGGCTACTTAAATTGGAAAAAAATTGTTTATATTATGCATTCAAATTTACAAGAAAAATTAAACTCTTAAAATGAATTGAATAATTTTGCATTCGGGGAAATTTTATTCGATATATCTTAAGATACTTAATTTTTGTACATGATTTACTATTTTTGAACGTAAAATGCTTATGCAATGTTTCTTTTTTCTACTGATTAATCTATAGTAAGACATTCTTCTCGATTTTTAAGTTTTTTTTTTTTTTTAAACTGAGAAAAACATTTGGATACTTTATTTACTCATTAGAATATTAAAGCAATCCGTTTCGCATTTTTCTCGGCACACACACAATATTAGCTACAAAAAAAAGATTTCTTAACTTTTTACTCTTAAAGATACAAATTATTTTAAAGCCTCACCCTTTGTTGAATTGAAAAATTCTTTTAATAAAATTTTATAGTAAAAATTAACTCATAACATGTATATTTAAGTTAAGTGATGAGTTTTTAAAATAGTTTTCTTTTGAAAATTTTAATTTATTAAAATAAGTAGTTTCTGATTTTTTTTCCCTTAAAGCAATCAATTTCAACGTTAAAAATCGTTTCATTTAATAGATTTCTGTACACTAACTCGGATCATGTGATACAGTTTCTATAATGCAAAGGAGATCTTACTAATACTGGTTTTCTCCCCTCGAACCATCCTAAAAATAAGTAAATAAATAAACGTTTTGTATATTATATGTCACTCTAGCAAATTTACTCTCGAAAAAGCTTTTCTTCTCTTCGTGCGTTGTTATTAAGTCCCCATCCTTCTTTTTCAAAAAAGTATTTCCAATTACTGTATACTTAAGGTATGTTTTTAATTAATAAATAGTAAAGAGCGAATATTTATTATGAGTTTTCATTTCAATCAAAAAAGGATACAAATAAAGCCAACTAAAGAGAGATGGAAGCACTTATATTTAACTCGATGGCAGCACGTGCACCTTTCCGCCAAACGATAGTTCTTAATTAGAGCAGCAAAGTGCGTCATATTTGCCGTGACGATTAGAGACAAGCAACCTCTTATTTATCTCGTCACTGTATCCGTCACTTTCCATTTTTAATTGAGAAGGAATTTTAATCAGCTTCATCGTCTGTAATTCTATCGTTGCCAGCAAGGGAAGGGAAAAAACATCGAAATAGTCTGGTACTAAATTTTATTTCCCCCCTGCTTTTCGATTAAGTACTCGTTATTTTAAAATATGGAACCAGTTAAAATCTTAGTAAAAACGCTATACAGTGCAAACAAAGTGCACTTTTATTTATTATTAATGATTTTAATCCTATACTAAAATTTAAAAAAAGTATTTGAAGTTGTTCGACAAAGAATTATTTTTAATATTTATCCGACTTCATTAATTCGAAAGGAGTTCAAATAAGATTTTCAAGGGAATAAATAGTTGGTGCAAATATGTGATAAAAACAAGAAATATATGAAAAGTTCTCATATTCATGAGGTCCTCGGATACCTTAAAAACTCATTGGAAACATCTATTAAATATTTAAAACATGCAAACATATTCTTTACATAAACATACTATAAAAACAGTTCTTTCAGTACAAATTACACAAGTTTGGAATAGTTCATAGGAAAAAATTCGCTTTCGAATATTTCCTTTTTCATTAGAATGTAAAAAAGCAATAAATTTATGTCGTATACAGCAGTGATAAATATACAGTATGTGTCTAATTTTGTGTTGGAACTTAACTATAATGATGTTCTTATTTGATACGATACTTGCAACAACCTCTAATAAGAAGGAGAAAATTAAACAAACTGAAACTTTTCCTAATTGAAAGAATAATTAGGAAAAATTTTGATTCAAAATGAAGAATTTCCAAAGCATTAATTAAAGCATTTTTGTAACTCCATAATACAACTGCTTAGCAAAGTGATAACCAAGCATTATTATTGATTTAACTTCTTCTATCCACATTTCTCTCATTGCAAGGAAATTTCTTAAAAGTGTAATGAAATCTTGAAAACATATCACAGTTTCCTTTTTAGAAACACGTCAATGCACGATTGAAGTTTAGTTACTGTACATACTTCATTTAACACTACGGCAGGTTTCATTTAACATCTTTACAAATTCCAACCCAAACGATTCATGCAACACCCAAGTCTTTATTTCTCAAAGGGATGGAAAAGCAGCTCATGCGTATTCGTGTTTTGCAACAGGATATAAATTTTAAGAATCACGTGATTCCGACCCATCTTTTTCTATAGAAATTGACTTCAAACTATTTTTCCGAAGCCCTTGAACCCTCCTCTACTTTTTTTTTTTTTTTTTTTTTTGTGAAAAACATACGTGAACAAATTTTTCTGTATAGTTCCTAAGTTCCTCCGGATTATTTGATTTTTTTTCTCACACTCTTTCGTGGCATATTTTCTTCTCGGTAAGAGTGGAAGGTAGAGAAAAAAAACCATAAATCAACATTCTATAAAGTCCTTTTTCACGCATATTAATGGATTTTTTCAACAGCATTTTGTGATTGATTTTCAGGTGGTGGATTATACGTTCATTTTTCAAATATAGGATATTTTTGAAAATCTAATACAAAAAAATTAGTTTCTCTGTTAACATGTTTCAGACATTTATATATATATATATAATTTGTGCTTTTATTTAGTAATAAAATTTAAATTAAAATTTTTTAAATATGATTTTTTTCCAATGGAGTGAATATATCCATAAAAAATCTTTATTAAACTTTATTTAGAATTGATGTTACGTTATTTATAACGCAATAAAACATTCAATAGTTATAATCTGAATAAATTTTAGTTCAAACTGATTATTATTCATAGCCATTATTTAATGAATATTTTTTTAGAAAATGGAACATTAGCCATTTATTCATTAAATGTATAAAGATTATCAATTCTTTTTTTTATAATCTCAGAAGTTTTTTCATATAAAATGATAAGTTTCTGTTACCTAAATCAAAATAAAATTTGTAAATTTCTCAATGTTTGCTGAATTTAAATTAATTGTAAATCCACTAGGCTTTGAAAAAGTATTAAAGCTATTTCTTGATATTTAGGTAGATTTTTTTTGTAAGTATTCAGTATCCAATATTTAAATTCAAATGAACTATTTAGTATATGTATTGTTTTAAAAAATTTCTTTGACATGCTAATTTTTGTTGCATTATTTCATATTATACCTGTAGTTAAGAAATAGCTAAATTTTTAATAAAATTCGCTTCATCACTTTCATGGTAATCTAATTAGTAATACTTTTAAATTTTATTGTGTGCCGCGGTACCTTATTGGGCCTGGTCGCCGACTCACACCAGGCGGTTTTTGTGGAGTCGTGGATTCGAGCCTTGATTCCACTAAAAACCCGCCGTGTAACCAGAGATGATGCATGTTAAATCTGTCGAGGCTCAAAGCACTTCCGTTGGCATGGTGTGGAAGTTACGAGAGAGTGCCAGTTCGTGTGTTCGTAGTTCTTGACCGAGGTTAAGAATTATGAGGTCCATCACTAATAATCCTCGTGTTGCTTCTAGCACTCGTTAATAAAACCAACCAACCAATCAGATTTTATAAAATTTCTTTTCAAGAAGGAAAACTAATTTAAAAAATGTATTCGAACCAACCAATAAATGAAATCCAAATGCTGAAATAACTAATTTTTTGACATTAGCTTTCGAATGGACTGACTTTGACTGATTTGCAATTTTGAAATAAAATTTTAAACATAGGCGCATTTTTATAGGGGTTGCTATTATATTAAAACTCTTAAATTCATGCAAAATTCTTCGATTGTGTTATTTAAAATGCTCGATTAAGTTCTCAATGCATGATTTAAACACAGATAATGAAAGTGATTGTCTAATCTTTAGAGTACAGAACAGTGACGTGACTTTGATATTTCTGAGTTTAATTACTATCCCGCAAGAAAAAAATGTTAAGAATAATTAGATGAAATTTAACGTGTTCTTAAAATCAGCCTTATGCCTTTCTATAAAACTAATAAACTTCTAGATCCTATATCGAGATGAAAGCATTACTTACAGTAATGCTCTGATGAAATAGCTATCTATGTTTGGGCTATAAACTAGCAATAAATGAAATGATATTTGATTAAATATAAAATATAAAATCTGTATTCATTAACCAAAATATCATAGTAAATAACATAAAAATGCTCCAATTTTAATACACGTCATATAAATATAAAAATATCATATTTAAAACAAAAGTTTGACAACATCAGCGAGAGCTTTGAGACTACTATTTCTTATTTTATTCTTTGGTATATAAAAGGTATCTACCTTCTTATGTCCAATTCATTACCAATGAGGACAAATAGTGTTTATTTCATTAATAAAAATTAGCAGCTGCGATAGTTCAGTGATGTGCATACATTTTTCTGGAAATTAAATACTTTGATATTTTTATTTAAAAATCATATTACATGTCTTGATTTTTAGACATATTACATATAATTACATTTTACGTAATATAAAACTAGTTAATGGATTTTTTTAATGTTCACGAAAATTTTATTAAATATTACAATATCTTATTTTTAATCAAATGACAAAATTACTCTTTTTAAAAACAAATTCAAGTGTGAAAATTATAAAGTAGAATAAATTATTTCTATTAATTATTAAAGAAATTTGAAAGATTTTCTTAAAATCTTTTTCATTTATTAATTAATGTCGATACCAATTAATTAAATAATAATTTTCAATTAATTAATTAGCTTTTGCTAATATTATTTATAGTTATAAATATTAATTCATATATTAGATTATCTTACTTTATTTATAATAATTTATTTTGTTACTGAATTTCTTAATTCTAACTTATGAATTTAGATGGTGTAACCAGTTTTAAATGACATATACTGAATGAGAATTTCGCTTTTTTTTTTTTTTTCTCAATGCCATTAGTATTATTACAGCGCTAACTGTGTTCAATTTTTTTAAAAAATAAGATTTTAATTCTTTTCTGATTTTTTTTAATATTATCTTATTGGTCTGTTAACAATATGTGAACAATGAATTTTTATACGTTATATGTCTTATATTTTTTTGGTACTTACATGCTTATGTTTAATTTTCTGATGTTTGTCTTTTTTCAGAAGATTGTGACAGAATTAAATTGTTCTATTTCGAATTTTTTTTTTTTTTTTTTTTTCATTTCCTGTGTAGTTTACTCTACATTTACTATTTCAACTACTTTAATAGTCTATTTTTCTGGTATTTTTCTAAAATTATTTTCAGATTTAGATTTTATTTTTTTTAGTATTTAATTTTAGCGTTTTTAAAAAAATTATTTGACATAACTTTTTTCTATATTATTTTGATTTTTCTTTTACACTAAAATTTTTAGTAGTTCTTTTTTTTTTATTTTAGTTTATTTTACTTCATAGTTTTTACTCATAGATTTTGATTATTTTTGAATTGGTATATATTGATAATTTAAAATTTTACTATATATATATATAGTCAAAGTTAAAAGCGAACAAACACTTATTTTTTACAAATTAAAACATATAAAGAAAAGCACATTAAATATTAATTTGAAATTTTTGAAGTTAAGCAGGAATATTGTATATAATTAAATTGATATCACAATCAAAGAAAATCGAAAGCTAGTTTATGCAGAAATGTTGCTTACTTATTTGGGAAGAATGACAAAAATCTACGAGTCAAGAAATGATCGAATAGCAGACAAAAGCGCTTTCTGAGTTCTCGCAGAAGCCGCACATTGAGAGGTTACTTTAGGAAGGAAGGACATTTGAGAGTTTTAAATGAATGAAAATTCAATCACGATAACTATGTGCGTGATAAACTTTTATGAGAATTAATCATTTAGAATCTAGCCAGAACATACTTCAACTCACTATACGAGTAAGAAATGAAGGTAAATCTTTAAAAGAAATCGGACAAATTTTAAGCAAATATCTCCCTTGATTGCTCAAGATATCGTCACCATGTACTGTCTGGTGGTCAAAAAATTGTCAAATGTTGATATTTCCGTCTAGTTCTTCAAAATGTTAAGCAATGTGCAAATGCTTATAGAATCAAACTTGCCTTAAACATTTCCAACTTAAAAGGAAGAAAATTAAAACCAATTTCAAAAAATTAAAATAAGTAAATAATCTCCACTAAGCGTTCTATGAAAAGTTTTTCGAAGAAGATATTTATCCAACACAAAGATGCTATGTTTTAAAACATATTTATTCAATTATTCTATTAAATATTAAAATTAAAGGAAGCTATAAAATGTTGAAGTGGAGAATAGTATTTTTTTTCAGATATTAAAACTGAAGCAAATAATGCACTATTAAACTGAATATATTTTTAGCTAAACTTAACTATTGAAGCCGTAAAATTAAAATAAAATAAATCTTTATATATATTACCTTATTTTTAACATACTTCAATTCAAATTGAAACTATTGTGGATCGGTTGGAAGAAATCAAATTATGAGTAGACTAAACAAGTTCCATACTTTTCCCACTTTATTTTGAAAAGTGGCCTGGAACAACAATTGTGTTTGTACGAAAACAAAAGCAACTTTGATGGGTTTTTTTTCCAATTTATACAAGTACTGTGAAAATGACTTTGAATCCTGCAGGATAAAAACGCTGAATATCAAGAAAAGTAAAAGCAGGCAGTTAGTAAAATTAATCGTCAAAATAGTTATGTGTCTGGCGCTACAAAGATCATACCACTTACTTTTTTGAAAACAATTTATATACTTATGAATAAAAATTCCAGGTATTCACAGCAAAAAATCATCAATAGTTTAGAGAAAGACGAATTGTGAACCCAGAAATCCAATTTCAGCTTTAAAGTATGGAGAATAATCCCAAATATTTTGGAGATGTACGGCTACTTCCAGTATTAACAAATTTTCTTTTGCAGGTTTTGAAGTAGTTTATTTTGTCTATTTAATCATGCTGAAAGAAAATGTTTAATAAAAGGGATAAAATTAGGCTGGAAAAACTCTTTTTATTACTAAAAAAAATTGTGACCCAATTCATATTGCTAACAAAAAAAAATTTAGTTCTTGTTTCAATCACCAACGATACTATATGCGCAACCCATGTCACTGGATATAAATTTTGTCTTACAAATCGAGAGAATACTGAATTCATCCAAAAATAAACAAATGATTGAGAGAGAAACTATCACAAATAAGAAATTGCTTAGAAATGCATTAGAAATATTGTAATCGTTCATAAGATCAAAGAAACTGCAAAAAATACTTAAATCCATGCCAGAAGAATGAAAGCAATTGTAAAGGATAATGGTGAGGCAATAAAATAATAATTGTTGAATTTTAAGTTAAAGTTGTTCCACAAAGTATTATTCATTTTAAGTGAAGGAGGACTTTTAAGCCGTATTTCAGTAAGGAATATTTAAAAGAGCCATTTGTTCAGTTACCAGAAGGAAATAATAAAATTACCCTGGATTATGCTTCATTTTCCCCATAACACTATTTTATGAATTTTTCCCTTTGATAATTTTTTGATCACGTGATTATTACGTTAAACGTCAGTAACAATCACTTAGGAAGATATTTTCATTTCATCCCTCCCTCAAAAGGAAATGGCATTAGTTCATTAACTTTTCACTAAATAGTGTTTTAGATCACATAATCAAGGATAACGCTTTGTTAGGGGTCAATAAAAATAAACTATAGAGGGAGACGCTTTGAGTTTTGATCCCCAAGAATTCCCTTAATTATTCCCTAAAAAGTCCTCAACCACACTTCTGGCAGCTATAATTTCTAACAGGTACAATATTCGTTAGGCGTCCACAAGAAAATCTGGCTTTTAAAGATTTTTTTAACAAAATTGTTTGATATAAACAGTACAAAATACTTTTTTTTTAAGCTTTTGAAGAACATAATTAAATTTCTTAACTATCAAGAGAAATAAAATAACATAATTAATTTTTGACGATAGCTATGTTAAGCGTATTAATAAATGTAAAAGAAATGAATCAAATTAATTACTTTTGAACATGGAGTAGTTTCAGCTTCCCATATTTCATGCATAAAATTTATTTGCATAAGAGCCGCACCACTCGGTCTCGTGAGCCACGCGCGGCTCGTGAGCAGCGCTGTGACCACGCCTGTCATATAAGCATTCGCAAGATAAAAGAACTGCGTTTTCAAAGGAACCACCCCTGTATCAAAAGCGTAGGAAAAACCATTCTTCCTCGCAAGAAAACTTTTCTAGATATCATCCTAATGGTTTTATGATGAGTCACGAAAACACGTGGGAGCTTTCGCCAACTCATTCGTCGGTTGGGGGACGACCGATGCCGACAACTCGCATCTCCACCATTTTCTTCTCAATCCTTCTTTACAGTTAAAAAGAAAAACTGCTACATCTTCTGTCAGAGATGCCGAAGTAATCCGACATACAATCACGGTCGAAATATTCCGAAACGAATTTTTGCCGTCCGGTTTGCGTTTCAGTTAGTGGTTTAGTTCCAGCTGACGTGTTTTCTTCGATATCAGTCTTCGAAAATTGAATGCGTCGGAATTCCGACTTTCATAGAAATGTGTTCTTTGATTTTCATTATTCCAGTGCAAGATCTCGTTCATCTGCCTGAAGGATTTCATTTAAAATAAAACACCTCTTTTCATGTTCTATAGTGTTTTGTTATTCAGTGATATTTACAAACGTAACATGCATCAGACCTTTCTTTTTCTAAAAATTAAAAAAATATATATTCAAGCAATTTTAATTCCATGAATTGATGAAGGCTTTAATTATATGAAACAATGCCAATAGATCATAAACTTTGAAATTTATCTGGCATGCATTAGATATTTATGAAGAATTTCTTTCTAAAACTATTTTTCGATAATATTTAAAGATTATTTAGCGTCTTATAAATGTGTTTGTATTCTAATATTAAAAATATGTGTCCAATCATTACGGGAAAATTTTTGAAGCCTCTTTTAGACAGCTTACTGCAATGAACACGAGTACAATATGATTTATGTTGACTTGCAAGCGTGCAATAAATTATAACGATAATATATGAGGTGGATTGAAAATTCTGGAGAAAATTCAATAGAAAAATATTTCCCAATAAAGGGACATCCATCTGACCAGGTATTTTGTCCCTGAAAAAGCCCTCGATTTATTTCCAAACATAAATGTTATTCTTAAAGTTTATTTATTTATTTATTTATTTTTTTGCATCTTAACCACTATTTTGAGTAACAGTCACACGGATGTTTTTGTATAGGTAATTTGATAAATTACTAGAGTGGATCAAAAAGTACTCGTTTTTGACGACTGATTGCGTTGCTAAGAAGCTTTGGTATTACCATTGCATATGCATTAGGTTAAATGGTTCAAAACCTTTTGACACTGGTTCCTATGTTAGTTTTGATGTTTTGATGCCAGGTTAAGAAGAATATAACTACCGCTTCGAATGCTGTCAATGAAAATAATACGAATGAAAATGAATTGGCTGAGTTTGTCGAAATCAACTACAGTGCTCAAAGGCAATAATATTTTGAAATCGATGAGAACGTGTGAACTAAAGGCACAAATGACGACGTAAAATATTTTATTCCAAATGTAGTTAATGGCGGGAGCTAGAACAAAAATAGCTTAGAGACAGCATTGGGAAAAACTAAGAAGTAGACGAAAAGAATGACACAAAAACTTTATAAATACCTTAAAATATACCCCTCCCAATTAAAACAATTCATAATAACTGTTGGTGACAATAAAAGATTTAAGATTATCAATGATTTTAATATCCATGTGGAAAAAGAATGTTTGGAATTCACTGAATTGCAAACAAAACCGAGTAACGGATTGTTTTCAACAAATTTCTGTAAGTACTAAACTCTGTTGTCCATTTCATACATTTTCGTAATAATTAAACTTTTCTGAGAATTTTTATTTTTCATTAACTTTAAATTCAAATAAATGCCACAACTATGTTACTTATTTATGAATTATTTATTTATTTAAAGCTTCCAGACACCTGAGTTTCTAATTGAATTGCATTCTTTTATCATGTACTCTTTAAAGAAGGGACACCTCAATTTCAGGAAACGTAATGGAGGTATGAGTATCCTTTATTAGGGTGTACTATTATAATTAGAGAAGTCAAATATATCCCATTATTTTTCTTTATTTTCAATCTTTGTGTTAATTTGTTTCCTTACTTCAAAAATAAAACTATAAGGAAAAAATAAATTATCTGATGTAATTTAATATGTATCTTTTGGCAGAACCTTTCGAGATATTCAGTGAATGAAACAGATGAGGAACAGGGGTTATACAATGATAAATTATACAATGTCTATTCTGATAAGCAGAAATTTATTCCGGACTTTTATTATTATTTTTTTCTCCTTTCCACGTCGGTCAGTTCAATGTAACCCCGAAATATTTTGATAATCCTTTTTTAAAACTTCTTAGAACTTTTTATCACTGTGAAATATATTTATAATTGGAAAGATTAAAAAAAAACATTTCAAAAATGAAACAGACTAACCTAGAATACAAAAATAAACATAACACTTTGTAACAACTCGGGAGGACTTCCTTCACTTAATCCTTCTATCAATAATCAATCATTAAATTGCCTCTAATTATCCCAGACAAACAAATTTTGAATTCAGTCTCTGTTTATTTGAATCTTAGAATAATGAACAAACAAAACACTTATTATCATGTCTGTGGACTTTGGTCTCTACGTCCGAAATTAAAGACTAAAATTACGAAAAGAAACTTTACTGTCACCGGCTAATCGGGTCTGAGGGAGTGATCTCTTACGTTGGTTCGACGCATTGATCACATTTAGATTCTCACTTCTCATCGACTTCGAATTCTATATCTCTTTCCTCTTAGGTACAAGTCTAGCTTCTTCATTGTAAATATTCCTATTCCCCACTCTATCACTAACAGATAGATCATGACCTTGAACCCTACGGGGATGGTCTTGAGATCTCCACAGTTGGATCAGGCCTCGAAAGGAAAGTAGGGGCGGCAACAGCCCTTTTATTAAATTCATCGTAGTTTTCTTATCAATGCTATCTCATCAATCTTACTATCCACACTTCATTGAAACGATACTAATTTACATAAGCCACAGTTTACTTACCAGAAGAGGAGGTTCTTAATGCCATTAAGGTCCAATAGTAGACTTGTTTGTAGCACTGTTAGCAGAGATTTGCTTATTACTTGTTACATATTTTTTATTCTAAAAAATGAATAGAACAGTTTTTTATCTATTGTTTTAACATTAATGTAACAAATTCTTTCAGAAGATTTCTGCAAAAGAAAAAAAAAACTTTCTTGCACTATTTTCCTCTAACCGCTCATCAACTGCGTTTTCTTTCTTCATAAATCGAATTTCCTTTCTCTCGCTTATTTTCGAGGCTTTTTAGATAACGAAGAACTTAAACGACACCACCCACCCCCATCTCCAGAAAAGGAATACGCAGTTACTGAGAAATTTGAGATATAAACAGGATAAAGTTTCACGAATTCCCATTCAACGTTTATTCTAAAAAAAGAATGCATATGATTTGTATTCAAGTCTACCGGAAGAATTATTTAGAGTGGATTTTATAAGTTTATTTTTGTAGACACGGTAAAAAAAGATATAACGTAGAATTAAAATAGAGGATTTTCCTTTTTTTATTGCATAAGTGATTGCTTAGAAAACATTAAAGTTTTTACTTTGAGCCTATAATTATCGTTTGGTCATCTAGTTTATAAGAGATCACAGAGGAGTTATAAAGCTGTTTTCTTATCAAATAATCTTTAATAAGATATTGTTTCAATCGAAAATCTCTTCCAATGAATAAAACGTGACTTTTGTGGATGAGATTAGAACTTTTAAAATGCCTTGGATAGGAATAAGAAATTGCATTTATAAGCAATGAAGAGTATAATATTGAAGTTAGAGGTGGAAAGAATTAATGAAATTTATAAACGAAGGAATGGGGCGAACGCACTAACAAGTGTAAGGCGTTATCGGATCACAGCCAGAAAAGAGCAACATAAGGTCAATGAATCGGACCCTCTTTTCTAATTCTACTAAGGACTCAGAGTGGAGTGATCAAAAACAGTTAATTATGGTATTAGATTTTAGATTAGGGTCTTACCTGTATAGAGAATTATCCAGACATAGTATGATAGAGATCAAATTTTGGATAATCAAAGACAAGGTAATTTTATTTCATTAATTACCTATTTTTATGCGTTAGAGACTTTGTTGATTAATGATTCTCCGCATAGTATTAACAATGGCAGAAGGATGAAGTCCTACTGTGGCGTTATGACGATAAAAAAATAACCTATTTTATAAATTTTAAACTCTGTTAGTTTGTAAGTCTGTTCTTTATACAAATCCACTGCATCAATCACTCTACATTTTAAAGGACACTTCGTTGATGTGTGGGCCAAATATCACCAAATTTAGTTTTAGTGATACTTTTCGAAACCCTTTTTTCCACCATTTTTCAGTGTTTTCGAACAAATTCAACATTTATGCTCTCAAATGTTTCGATTCTCAAAATGCGTATTTTAATAAATTTTAACACAATTTAATTTTTTGAAATCGATTAAAAATCACAGAGACGTTTTAGAATTTTTCCAGACCAAATCTAACGGGAAATTGTAGTATATTTAATTGTTAGTTTGTTGTTTCTTTATACAAACTAAAATCTTTTGCCAGTCCACTCGCAATAAAATTGTTGAAGATGTTTTCACGGCTTAAAAAGAACTGGGGGAAAATATCAAAAAAAAAATTACTGGTTTTTGTACAAAGAATATTTTTTCTTCATTTAGTACAGAGAAAGATATTTAGCTTCGTAAAGGATTTATTTATGGAATAGAACGAAATTTATCATGAATAATAACTTAACACAAGATAATTGAATGTTCGTAAAATTATATATATAAGTTTTCATTTATTTACAAGAATTCTTTGAAATAAAATTTTAAAAATACTCTTTTTTTCCTATATTCTGTTTAAACGTGGTAGCTTTAGTTATTGAAGCTAACAGATTAACTAATACAGAACAGATTAACTAATACATTTAGTAATAATTCTTATTAAGGAATAGTTATGTCCATAATTTAACATCTCAAATATCGCTATACATTTAAAATCAAATATTTCTCTATCTTAATTAGAGCTCATATCATCAGTTAAGATTATTCCATGAAACGATTGTTAGAAAATAGAACATGATTTTCAGTTAATTTATTTTATATTTCTAAACTTTAACAGTATTTTTATATATAAATTTGTTATTCCATTAGCATACCTATGCAATTTCAAAGGTATCGAAAATATATCAGAGTAAAAGTGCAATCGTAATATAAAAATTCTATTTTAATAATGAACAACGTCTTCCCAATGATTTCGAGAATCGTTCAATAGGTCCTTAGGAGTTCCAAGGTATGGTGCTTGTGTCATTGAAAACGGTTTGTTTTTAGAAAGCATAATGACTCACTAGACAGGTGTCTGAGTCTTAGTAGCTCGTATTCGTGATCATGGCACATTTTACACCTCAAAAATTCTTCGTCATAACTTTTTCGGCCGATGAGATCCTCTTCGCCTTCCAGGAGAAGAAAAAAAAACGTTTTGATTTTTGGTTGATTTTCGGTGCATAATTATGAATCCAGGTCTCACCGACAGTGACAACTCGAAGCGGCAACAATCATATTTTGATTTCGCAGCAAATGACTACCAAATCAAAACTAACTAATGAACCAAAGTCAAATTTCTTTTGACTCCGTTCAACAGATGGCAGCACCCAATGGTAACAACAATTAACCTCGATCACGCCATCTGTATTCAAATACAAGTACTTTCTGAACCACCTTCAGATTTCAATTCTACGAGTGTAATGAAAGTTCCCATACTGACGATTCAGATATTTATAGCACAAACACAACAAACTTAAAAACATTTACTATTATGTGTGAGATGAAAAACACATAACGTAAGATAGAAAAAATTTAGCTTTCCTTTACAACAATTATACAAGAAGTCTGCCTCTCTGTAGGAGGCAAATCTGAACTCCTTTGCGCGTATTTTGAGAAACGCTTTTCCAGAAATTTCTCGTGTCCAGTAAGTAATGTTGATTTACAAATTATCTGTTGTTCAGGGATTATTTCCATAAACTATGTTAAAACACCCCTCAAAAAAACTGTTAAGTAAAGCTCAGATCAGGGAACAAGGCTCTTGATTCAAAGAAGATGCTATATGCTACACAAGCAAAGAAACCTCGGGCATGATTCAAATGCTTTTGTGAAATCGACTCATCTCAAAGAATCGTTAGCAACCTCTGTAAATGGCTATTACTCAAAAGATACAACAAGTCACTCCCAGCATATCGAAACGTGTTGCTCAAAATATGTGCCAGCGAGTTCAGCTTTGTTTCGTAGAAACTTGTAGACTTCTTTAACATTTGTTGTAAATGTAATTTTTAAAAATTTTCTACATAATGTTAGAAATGCCTTTTAAAATGTTTCTACATAGTGTCAGAAATGCCTTTTAAAATTAACTTAAAAATAATTGTTTTAAAGTTTGCTGTTTCAACACTTTGAAGTCTAAGCTCGAGCGTCACCCAGGGTCACCTTTTAACTCTCTGAGCTATAAAAGTGCCTACTAGATACGTTGGCGGTCTTTTCAAATATTTTGTACAAACCTTTTATTTCGAAAAATAATTATAGAGGGCAACACCAGACAGAAGTATGTATATAAAAAGATCTTCAATAAGAACTCAAATCTGAGCATTCAGTGGCCACATTTGTTGTGTTTTACGGTGTCTCTTCCAAGATTTTCAGATTTATCAAATGCAGATGATTTGGCAAAACTGATTCTTTGTCAGAGTTATCCTAATCAGATTTAGGTGAGGATGATCCAGAATACCAGCTCTGAAAATGATGTTTTCTTATGCAGAATTTTTTTTAAAAAAATGAAAAATTCTTTATGCAATAAATATTGATTTGTTTATAATATTTATTTTTATAATAAATATTTATTTGTTATAATAATGTTTTCTTATGCAGAATTTTTTTTAAAAAAATGAAAAATTCTTTATTCAATAAATATTGAATTGTATATAGTTAATATCCATAAATATTGATATATCTCCATAAATATTGATTTGTATACAGTTGAATAGTTCCTTTATCAGGAGTAAGAATAGTTTGAAATTTATAATAATAAGCATTATTTAAATACATATTTTCCAAGTATTTCTTAAAAATCATGAAAAGTGGCATAATCCCTGAGTCCAGAAGAAGACAGGTGGCCAAAGTAGCGCAGACCTGAAAGTGTTAATAATAAATTTAAGAATCACCACTGCGGTCACATTTAGTACACCCGGTTACTAATCATAGAATGTAATTACTTCCATATGAGTTTTTACTTATGAATAATGTGATTTTACTCAAGATACTATTTTATACCTATAATTTATATATGTGTGGGCAATACCTTATCATTAGACAAATAATAACAGTATTCACCGTCCCATTTGATTCCGCATCTTTCCTACAAGCTCAATTCAATCTCTATTCAAACACCGATGGAAAAACATACTACAAAATTTCGCATGAAGTACGAACTGGAGAGATAAAAGATTTTTTTCGCCGCATACACAAGGAAATAAATGCATTAGATATGCTTTCAAAGGAAAAAGAAACTGCCTATCGCCTTTTTTGCTGCGAAAAAAATGCCCAAAAGCATCCACCGTTTCTTTGGACTTTTTTTCATTTCATTTTCACTTACTTCCATCTTCGAGCGTGAGTTATTTGGCGATTCGACAGATTTCTCGCCTGCAACTTTTATTATTTTTTTTCCTCTGGAATTATTATCTGAGACGGGATGAGAAAATCGCTTATTATTCGTTTTCAACTTCGAGTTTTTGAAAAAGAATAGAACACAATCCAAAAGAAATGTTTCAGAAGGATGTGATAGAAATTTACTTTTCAAGAATTTGCATTTGTGGTGTTTGTAACCAGAAACTCTTCACTGAAATATTATCGGAACCCTTCACTGCATTATTCTCTCTGAGCTTTTCAGAATTTATTTGAATAAAGTATTTGGCTAATAATGTAACAAATTCGTTTTATTGATTAAACTATTCAACTTCATAACTATTTTACAAAATAGGTTTTGAATTTCAGTAATACAAA
The DNA here is from genome assembly GCA_019974015.1 of Nephila pilipes. Classification (NCBI taxonomy): domain Eukaryota; kingdom Metazoa; phylum Arthropoda; class Arachnida; order Araneae; family Nephilidae; genus Nephila; species Nephila pilipes. Next base: position 14,579 of record BMAW01038169.1, on the reverse strand, counting down.
TTCAAATTTTGATTTTCAATTTTTCAATAAATTTCAATAATTGGTTTTGAATTTCCAGTTTCATATTCTTATGTATTGCGAATTATTGATATCTTAAAATAACTATTAAATTCTAATTATATTTATTTTAAATTTGATTTAATAAATTAATACAATGCTGAATAATTAACATATATACATACGAAATATTTTTACTACATTAGTAACTATGAAAGGTGTTAACATAAAATTATTAATATATTCAACTGTTCAATACATTGATATTTTGTATATGTATATATATATATATATATATATATATATATATATATATATATATATTCATATTCGGTAGAGTCTCTTCTAGTTTTAAACACCTAAAAAATCACTCAGATTCTCGGGAACGATTTACAGTATCGTCAACTATGCACATTTAATCATATCGTATGTTTCTGAGGTGGTGGCTACTGTAACCTAATGGTCATGGTCGTAGATTTGCTGTCAACGTTTCGTCGAGTCGTAGGTTCGAGCCCTGATGTCATTAAAACCCTACCGTGTAGCTGGGCTGATGCACGTTCAATCTGTTGAGGTCCCGAGTCCCACTATTGGCGTGGAGTGGAAGTTAATAGATGGTAATGCAAGTTCAGGTTACGTCCTCGTAACTTGACAGAAGTTCTAAGCGACGATGTCCGTTGACAATCGCCCTCGTGTTGCTTATTAGTGCGACGTTAATCTGACATAAGAAAGCTGTCAACTGGGATCTAGGAAAATGATTGGAGCCTTTGATAAGCGTAGATGAATGTCGTTGCTACATCACCCCGTCGGTTTCGTAGGGATAGCGCTGTTTGCATTTTCTAAGTGTGGGTGTCCTGAAACGTTTTAAATCCGTTGTGTTTAATACATATGCGATTGTTTGGTCAAATGAAAAATGTGGCTGTCATTTTGTAACGAAGTTCCTCTTCTGTCCGACTCTTGTGCCATAATTTAATTAAATATAACTAGCTCTAAAAGTTAATAAATATTCCAATAAGAAGACAGACCTATACAACTTAATTATTTATTTATCAATTACTTTTACATAATCTCTCTCTCTTTGGACTCTAATCATAACCAACCAAATTAACTGTCTCCGATTTTAAATGATCTCATCAAGATCCCTCAATTTAAATCGCTTCCTCTTACAATTCCTTTGTAGCACCAATAGTCGGTAACTATGACTCTTGATATCAGCTGCTTCTTGTTCGATCTATGCTCAGAGTGAACCACATTTTCCCTTTCCTCTAAATTTCACTTTACTTATATACCTTTATATTTGAATCATTTCACTTCATTTCAACTTGCGTGCAATTAACATAATCACATTTCATTTTGGTTGGGAAGAAATTGTTATTTCCTGCAATCAATCTCAAGTCCTCGAGATTAGTGAAGAGAAAATCGCTAATAGCCTAATGCCACAATTTTGTACAACTTAAATATCTTATAGTAAGTTATAATTCAAATGCGATTATTTGGTAGGACTTGAGAATAGGTTATGAAGTTATCTCAAAATTGGGGACTTTAAATTTTAATTAATATGTTTATAGGAGTACTTACAAAATTTCAGGTATCAGAAAGGAACACATTTGGGGGGGGGGTGCGAAAGTCAAGGGCAGTGATTCTTTTCGATTGGACCGCGTACCATGCTCGAAAGGCTAACTGATTACTTCTAATATATATTTATATATTAGGAATTTTTTATTATACATAGATATTAAATTTAATAGACTTTTAGTTTCATATACATCTATAATGAAAAAGACTGTAGACCTTCCGATTAGGTTTTTTAATTCAAAATATAAACTGAAAATTGGAATTCCGTCTTTATTTTATACGATAGCAATTCATTAAGAAATTTCATAAGCAGTTTGTTACTACTGCATAAAAAATTTATTAAGCAATTGCCTTATTAGTATTTGTAAATTTAAATATGTAAATGAATAAATTATTCGTCACACACATTTTAATTACTTAAAAAAATTTAATTAAATGTACAGGATATATTAATTAAAATGTGCGTTGTTATATGTCAGACATTTTGAGTTAAGCCGTTCGTAATGAGACAATATTTTACTGAGCTTTAGAATAATTTAATTTAATAGGTTTAAACTATTTTAATAATTATTTTTAAGTTTATTTGAATACATTCACCGTAAATACTAATCAGTTAACTTAGAATGGTAATATCATTCTATGGTGAGCTTACTTAGTAATATTTTAAAGTGTAAGTATTTTTATCCCTCGGTTAACCAATTTAATTTAAAGTAATTTGCTGATGAATTGATTGTTTATTAACTTCGCCCTCAGGAGCAACACGATGGTTTTTGCTGACGGATCTCTTAATTTGCTCCTCATTTAAGTGACCAGAATGACACCTAAACTGGAAAATCCCTCTACAAATTTCCATACAATGTCACAGGAGAATTTGGAACCTCTTCAAATTTAACGTACATCAACCCTATTAAAAACTTCAGTACTGCGTCCATCCAACTGTCTAACAAACTAACTTAGGATCGCGTATAACATAAACATAAGTAAAACATAAGAGTGTAATTTTGGTAATAAGAGTGTAACAAGAACTAGGCAATATCGTTTCAGAAAATGCGTTGAATTCTTGGATTAAATCTTTTTTTTCTCAAAATATTTACTGAAAATGGACGTCATTATTAACAACAAGGACATATTTCTTTCTGTGTCTGCAACTCGTGTAGATTGCGTCTTCAAAAAACGGCGAAATTGCGCAATATTTATGAACATAGATGTAATATCACACTAAACGAAAGCATAAATTTTATACAAACACATCTTGCTGTCCTCACATTGGGTGAACAATTAATTGCACAAACAACATTGCATTGTTAACGCATACAATATATGTTCATTATTTTCAATCTACCATATATTATTTTATTACTATTTTTATTACCATATGATATATCTGCATGATATACCTTACACGTAATTTCTTGAAGTGAACAGAAAAATTATCTCTTATATATGATTTTGATACAAAGTATCTGTATTAAATCCCTCGCCCATTATTTCTTGTGGAACTACTGTGAAAAGAAGAATTCTCTCTCACTTGATATTGGTGTGTTTTATGGAAAGAAGCAGTATTATATCCCTCACACATAATCTCAAGAGGAAAAGAAGAATTCTCCCACATAATGACTCCCATGTTGCTTAATAAAACTTGCAATTCAATAACACTTTTGATATTATTTAGACATATACAAATACGTTAGCTATTTTTGCTGTTTTTGATTGTTCCACTAGTTTTATTTGCAATTTTAGAGTGAATTTTAAATCGATTCAAAAGAATTATTTTCTTCTTCCCATGACCATCCATCACAATTGCAATAACTCTCCTCCCTGTTTCGCAACATTAGGTCCAAAGACCCATTTATCTCTCCCGTCCCTTCGGCCTCCTGTGATGACACAATTGCATCTTGAAGATGAAATTGAAAACAAATTGGAACTTTATTTTGAAATTATATATATATATATATATATATATATATATATATATATGGGGGGATGGGGGTGTAACCGAAACTAGAGAACTTTATTAGGTTTTCCCCATTTACTCTGACCTCTGAAAGAAGGAGCTAAAAATACATATATATATAGAGTTACTTTGTTTCAGTGAAAAATATCAAGGGAACACTAGTACACTAGGTATATCTTTGTCACGTCAAAATTTTAGTTATAATTCTTTTTTCCTAGAGGAAGCATTTATCAAAAAAAATTAAATTTCAAAAACTGGAATGTTGTTGTGCTTAATTGGATTATTTAATTAACCTTAAATCTTGATTTTAATAGCTTGAATTGGTACGTAATAAGATCAACATTATATTACGAAATTATTAAATAAAAATCAGAATTCAGCTAACATTTTTTAAGAAATTTTATAGTAAATAAAAAAAAGATGTCAATTCCTAAAGATATGAATAAGGGTATCAAGTACAATATACACTCAAAAGCGTGTTTGACACTTGAGATTAAAAGACCATAAAAATGATCTTGAGAAAGAGTTACGTCAAGGAAACCCACTTCTATGTAACAAACAATACCATTCCTGAAGGAATAACCTTTAGGATTAAAATAAATTTCAAACGTAGAACAGTATAATTACTATATAAAAGTATTTAAATATCTTATATTTATCAGATATTCACAGTTATATATATATGGAAATTCACATTCTCTTTTCCAAACTTAAACAAGCACTGTTTTAGAACGATAACTTTTAAAAAGTAGAATTTTGGATGCCTTCATAAATTTTCTTCAGTCTTGAAAAATTGAAGAAAAATGGAAAAGTAAAACGGATTCGGGTTACGAAATAAAATTATTTTAAAGAATGATAAATTTAAATTTTAGCAATACAATATGCTTACTGTTTCATTAAAAAAACTCTTATATTATTACATAAGAAATTCTTTATATCACAAATTATATACTATATGTGATAAATAAAATGTTGTGAACATTAATTTGTTCAAGTTTTGGTTATTGCGAAAAGCATACTAGGAGTTTGTTTAAATATTTGAGTTTTATGCGTGCATGTGTGTCTCTCCTTAGAATTCTATTGCTCTTTTGTATTTTTTCTTTTGGTTTATGAGTGAATTTCAGATTACATATCTTGAATCATTTAGTGGTTTCTAATTTAACTTGGTGTGTATGCTACAATTGGCTTTCTGGATGAAAAGTTCAATTTGAATAAATAAATTAATTAAGGCTAATCTTCATTATTTTATTAATGTATAGTGATAAAATCATAATCTACTTTTTTTCCCTTCCTGGTTAAAATCAAACAATGGAGAGAGAAAGAGAAAATTCCTTTTATTCATCTACCTTTAATTTATTTTTTTACGTGGAAAGTTTTACCAGAAACCCAACCAATGTTACAATTGGTTCATAAAAGTATTCTTGATGAAAAATAACATTGTACTAACTCAGCACAATATCTGCCTTTACTGTAACCTGATAACCAACGTTACTGACACTGGAGAATTCAGAGAAATGTGTGCGCTATTTATTATATCAAAATCCTTTTCTAATGTAACGTGAACAAAGATGAAAATAATTGGAACTTGCTCCATCTAGTGAATCAAAAATTAAATCCTCTTCACCTGTTGATATTCTTCTTTGCTTACAGAATACTGTAAATCTCCTCATCTTCCACGGAGGTAATTTGCAGCAGAATCAAAATGCATATTTTCTCTTATTTATGTTACGTCCATTCTTTTTGTTCACATAAAGTGAGAGTTTTTCTTTCTAGAAGGATTTAAGATATTCTTAAAGGGTTATTAAAATCTAATTCTTGCGTGATGGGACTCTCCGCTTTATTTTATCTACATGGAATCTAAGATCAGGAAGAGCTATATAATTGTACTCTTAAACATAAAGTTTGATAGTCATAACACACACTACTGTTAAAATAACGTAATTAGGATGGTTAACGATTATTATTTAAAATAACCTTTTCGATCTGAGGAATTAGTTTTTTGTAGACCTAGTATTTTTTTTATTTTGGGAAACACACTCATATATATAATTATATATATATGTATATATGCTCTTGAAACCCAACGTCTATTCTATTGGACATTTTTATCTCACATGTAGAGAAAGAGTTTACAGTTTTATATCATAAAATCAGGCGCTCCGTTATATTAGATAGTCCAGTGCTGTTCTCTATTCATCGAAACGTGAAATTATTTGTCGGGATCCTTGTTCCAAAAGCATTTAAAACAGCAACAATTGCAGGTATGTTAGCAGTTTGAATTTAATTTACATATTTTTTTTTTTGAATTAAAAATAGCTATTATACAATTTTAAATGAGTGAATAACGAAAATATGTTATATATTTAATCAGTAACATATGTTTATACAAGATTAAGACTCAGTGTCCATTACAATGGACTGGCCAAAAAGCCAAAAATGGAATTTTTCTTACTTTTTTTAAAAAATAAAATGGCTGTATATACTGTTTTGTTTTACATTTTATATGATTTATCTTAAATTAGGGGGGAATTGCTCAAAAAATAGGGTCTTGGTTCTCAAGAGGAAAGACATATATATATATATATATATGGTGCCCCCTAAAGTCCCTTACCCCCTTCTTAACTTCGGAACGGCTGCTGCTATATTCATAAAAGAGATGTCTAGGTATAGTAAAGTAGCCAGGCGCTACTGAATGGAACCGCATATGGCACCACTTGGTGGGACCTTGAGGAGTTAGCATTCCTATCTCGAAAACGAAACGAGATAGGCGGAAAAAGTGATTCACAAAGCTGTAGAGCATCGCCGATTTAGTTTCGAAAAAGTGCCTTGTGGACATTAATGCAAAGAATAGAACAGTTAAAACGCGTATTTGTTTTTTTTTTCCCCCTTCATTTCCTACACGGTGACGTGACAGAACGATTGGAGAAAGAAGGGGGAAAAACTAGTTAGAAGAATGTACCTATGTTTGAGATGTTCCAACTTCTCACCGTCAACAGCAATTCACATTTGGATCTTGGTTTGAATGCCACGTTTCACACGTTCGAGCATAGAGCTTGACACGTTGGCACAAGCTCCCGTAATGGATCGTTAAGGTCCTGCAATGCTTAGGGGGGAGTCGCACCCACAGGAAAAAGTCCAGTGGAGTCAAATCAGGTGAACGTGGAGGCCACTCATCGAAACCGTTATACCCAATTATTTGACTTAAGAGACTTAAGTGGCAAGAGACTTAACTGGGCATCTTGTATGTTTTTTTATATATATATATAATGTATTTACTTAAACCTTTGCTCAACATTTTTGAAACATTCAATGCATGGCCGAAATACTTTTGTTTAATTATAACACACTTTAGTCTGGCTTCAGCCATAGCTGCCGAAGCGAAACTGCCATAAAAATCTCAGATGATAATTAGAGAGGAGTGTCTGAGCAAGAGAGAGGAAGAGCAGTAAAACAGAGCATTTTTCGCTGTGTTTTGGTTTATATACTAGGGAAATTTCACTATATACGTCAGAGACCTCATGGTCTGGATGGAGGGATTTCAAGGGAATTTAAGTGTTGACCTAAAGTCTGGTAGGGATTATCCCTACAGGTGTGGAACGCGTGAAGACTGCTGACTTTGCAGATTTTAAGCAAGCGTGATTGAATAAATTAAAAAGAAAAAAGGAATCGAATCAGGAAATAAGAATGAACATTATCTTTTAATGGAGAGATTGGGCCAAATTTAGGAAATTAAATTGATTTGAGAAATCAATAGGAATTTAGTTAAATCATTACATAACACGATGTTTCGGAAATTATAGGCAATACTTAAAGGTTAACAGAAAACATCTAATCAAGAAATTCTCACCATACAATGCATCAATCGAAGAGCAAACGGTGAACTTCTTGACAGTGCTATAACGGAAAACATAACGCGCGAGTTTTCTTACACATCATCATTTCTACCGTGGATTTCAGGAGACATGGCGATGTAGAGTAATCAGGTAATCTACAGTACAAAAGATGATGAGGAAGAAAACTTGCACTTTATGCTATAAGAGAGATTCATAGGTACATCGAAATGTTATCAGTTTGTATGAAATACATGTCTTCTTTTTCGCAGCTAACTAATCACTCTTAAGACTCTTTCCATTTTGAGTTACGCTTTTCCTAATAAAATACAGCTCGTAAAATATTATGAACATCCTAATAAACAATATCAATTTATGTTAGTAACTTTTCGCTTTTATTTTTATTTTATAAGCAAGATATATTTATTGAAGAATTATTCGATTTACTGTGTACTCCTTTCCTGTACGTTAATTTTCGTCTGTCATTTATTTCCTTAAAGTAATAATAATCTGAAGAAATTATTAATTATAGATATCGGAATTTTTAATATGTTATATGCGTTTAGTGCATCTTTTTCCAATATTTATTTATGAAACAATGGGATTCTCAATTAATTTGATAGTTCGAATAGTATTTATTTGATTAGATAACACGAAATTCAATATCTACCCTCCCCCCCCCAAGTTCATAAATAATTTCAGAGTGACATTTGGAATAATATAAGTTAATATTATTCCAATTGCATTTCATATTTATACGCGAATATTTAAATTACGTGATACATTTATGGAGGAAAATTTTTACTTATGTGATAACTTCGACATTTCGATTAGATCAAACCGCTTATTTTGTTAAGGTCGTTTCCTGTAAAATGTTAAACATCGCGGAGGAAAATGTTTATGTCTGGTCCGAGAAAATAATGTATAAAAACCTATGAAGTTTTATTTCTTTGGTAATGGTAGGAATTTACTTTCTTTTACTTTTATCAGTCGATTATCTTTTAAATTTAATTCTGCTAATCATGCGTGCCATTCGATAAAAAATTTTAACATTTCATCATACATTCCCCCAAGAATTTTTGTTAATTTATTCATATTAAGAACGGAATACTTGTTTGAGAAGTATCTGTTTTTACGAGAGATGTAATCTTGTTATGAGAAAAAATTCTGTCACAGAAATCCATATTAAGAATTTTGAAGTATTCGATGATTTGGTATCACGGCTTCATTTCTAAGCAAAACACGAAACTTGCCTTCGTTCTAATTCTGAATGTTATTTTAAATACAAATCTTATGAAAATGTAATTTTTTGTTCTAAACAGAGTTTTATATATATATATATATATATATGGAAGGCTGTAGCGAACCTAATCGATAAGCCATCGGCAAAGAAAAACTGGCATTTTATTTCAAATTTAAATAACTCTTTTTTTTTTAATTAAAAGCAAAGAGAATTTCTTTAACATCTCATCTTTTTTATGGAAGGAATTTCAGTTTTATAAGCAAATATAAGTATATAAGAGTATTTAATAATCTATACCGATATTACTTTTGTAAGTCAGGTACTTATACCTTTAGGCAATTATTGCATATAATACACTTCATATGCAACTTTATAAAATTACACAGAACTTATAAATATAACATTCTGTATACTGAACGTACTTATAATTCAAAAAAACTAAATTTGATTAAATATTAAAATTTTTTTAATTTACTATTCAAATTTGCCATAATTTTTACAAAAACATTGTGCCATGTTGTGAGTGTGAAAATGTTTGTGAGTGTTTTTATGAAAGAATTGTGTGCATTGAATGGCAAATAGTTCCTTCTTTGGAAAATATCAAAGCTGTGGATACAAAAAAGTTTGAGAAAAGTGAACCCAATTGCTAAAAAACACATTTCTAAAACAATTATAAATGTTTGTAGACATTTTTTTCTATACAGTGACGCATTTGCTTATGATTCTAAAATTCAATTCTAGAACATTCTATTTATTAAATTTTTGCAAGTGATAAACTTAACGATACAACGGAGCATTCTTTGTTTTATGAAAGCAAAATCAAAAAATGCAAATCTTAAAGCATTTTAGCATCTTAGTTACTTTAATATGTTTGATAAATTAAAAAAATATGTTGATAGCATTACCATTTGTAGAAATCATACATGAAATATTTCAAAACGATATTCATGAAAATTTAAAAGTGACACCATTTGTGAATTATCGGTCGTTGAAATATATACGTTCTTTATGAGAGAGGAGTAAATATGAACATGTTCTTTTCGAATGTCCCTTTGTGCATATAAATCATTAGAGGTTTGATGATATTTGGTATGATTATGTTTAGAGAAGTGTATATGTGAAAAGGTGACAGATAGGGGAGAGGAGAGAAAGAAAGAAATGAAGCCAGATATACGAGGGTTGTCTAGAAAACAAGCGTGCTTAATTTCTTAAGAATCGGATAAATAACATATTTTTGTGAGATATACAAATCCAAACATGTACACCAAGCACTATTTTTTCAGACACGTAGTATTTTCACCTCACAATGGACACTTTGAGTCAAGAAATGACCTTTCTTTCACCTTTGTCAAAAAGCGTCCCACCCCCTTTTACGTTCATTATTTGATGGAACTCTGAAATACAACTGTGATGAAAAATCTTTTTTCAGCCATAAACGGCTTCAGAGAAGTGAAAAGACAAAATTCTGAAGGTGCCAAATCAGGGCTAGGAGAGTGGTTATTTCCTTTCGCTAGAAGAAAACCGGTTACTTTCTTCAATTCGCAGCCAACTTCATTTGGAATTGACATACTAATTTCAACACGGCACTACAATAAGAGTTTTCAATAGAAGACAAACAAGGACGCGTTCTACTCCCATGAAGTTGATCGAGAAAGCAGTGCAACCAATTTTGTTGAAAAAATCCTCTTTGAGTCTAAGGTTCAGCACTCTTACTTTCACAACAAACCTAGTATTATAAATGGTATGATATAGGAACAGTATAGTAACCGTAATGTTACATATTTCACTAAAGACCATTATATTGAATACTGCATATTAAATCAAATGAGTCTTAAGTTCTCACATAACACTTGCAGAAATTTCTGAAAATACGCTACAAATTGAAATATGGTTAGCGTCATCTTATTTTAGAATTAAAGAAATCATCGATGAGAACTTGATGAACAATAGTACAGTTAATTGAAATTTTGTCTAATTATTATGAAACATGATATACAAAGAAGAGGCATAGTTTAACACTTTTATTTCCTTAATTGTAACAAACATTGATGCTGATCTGTTTCTCTTTTTCTCCTTGTTTGAACTATTTTAATTACTCAAAATCCTTAGAGTGTCATACGCCTTCTGCAAAGTATACGTTTTATAATAAAGAATGAGTCTCTGTGGCGTATTTTCAGAATTTCGGAAGAAATTTCTGATTATTGCGTTGCCACTTTGAAACACTTGGAAAAACTTCTGATAGGCTTCAATTGCAAGGTTCAATGCGAACAACGGCCTCGACCCAACTAAAGGGACCACAGTCGACTCAGAGATGGAAAAAGGTGATGTCACTTGATTCGGCCATGTCATTTGCTCTTGCGATACGCATTGTTTGTAGATCAATAGGCTCGATTTTATTTTTTCCTCATCTTGAATTTATTAATGTGGTTATAATACGCAACATAAATTGTTTTTGCTACACATAAATTTTTTAAATTATTTTTATTAATTAAAGTACTAAGGGCATTTTACAAAAACTGAGGATTATTTTCTTTCTTAGTGGCAACACCACGAAACTAACGTGGTATTTATAAACTAACTAGTTTATAAATATTTCAAACGAAGCAGAAGATTTTATTTTCCTAATTGCGCGCTTGTTTAAAGAACTGCTTTAATTTGCCCAACAGAAATGGAGTACAGTAATTCAGAGTTAAAAAGCGAAATGCGTTATGCCATAATATTTTGCTATCGTTTGGGTAAAACAGCACTAGAAATAATTAAGTTAATGAAAGAAGCTGGCAAAATCTATTGATTTTGGAAGTCTACGATTTTCAGATGGTTTGATGATTTAACAAAGGACATTTGTCTGCAGAACAAACTCCTAGGCCTGGCCGACTAGAAAATGTTACGAATGATCGAAATGTTAACACTGTGTGGACAATCTTACAAGAAAATCAGCGAACGTCATATGAGGAGATAGCGGCATTAAATAACATTTCTAAAACGTCAATATTTCGGTTGACGTTTTAGAAATTTACAGATTCGCCAATTTTTGTTTCAAATAGGTCCCTCATTACCTTCCTAAAGAACAAATGTAAAAAAGAATTCACCAATATCGTGAGTGGAAACATATGCTTCAGAATTATCCGAATTTCCTAAAGACTGTGAAACAGGTGATGAAACTTGGGCTCTGTTCGCAATAAGTGTTGGGAAACACCTGATTCTCTGCTTCCGATAAAATCCAAGAAAACTAAATCTGCTGGAAAGGTCATGTTAATTATTTCCTTTGATCATAAAGGTGTAATATATCAGCATGCTGTGCCTCCCAAAACTACTGCGAATGGTGAATATTATGTTTCGGATTTTAAAATTAGGCGGCAACAAATATCGAGAAAGCGTCATGAGCTGGTGGGGAATTGGAAATTATCTCCCGATAATGCTCGCCTACATGTTGCTACTTCTGTTCAACATTTTCTTAGGAAATGCAATATTAAAATCATGCCAAACCCCCTTTACATTCCAGATCTCACACCATGCTATTTCTGGCTATTTCTGACTTTGAAGGAGAAGCTCCATGGCAGAAAATTTAATACAGATTCAGACGTTATTTCAGCAGTGTAGGGTTCTTTGAAGCAGCTTCCAGATAAAAGCTTCTCTACTTGTTTGGAAAAGTAGATTGAACGATGGAATAATTGCATATCATTAGAGAGAAGGTATTTTGAAAAATAATGATTTATTTTTCATTGTAAATATATGTTTTGATTTTTTTTATTATTTTAATATCAGTTTTTGTGGAACGTCCTTTGTATATTGTGATAAGTATGTGTGAAATCTTCAGCACAATAAAGCCGTTGATAATAAAAATGAACAAAATATGTTGGTAATTTAAATGATGTGTACATGATCTCAGAAATGAAAATTTTCTGTAAAGCATGTTTGGTTTTCTTTACTTTTAACCAGTGATTCTTAATTGTTGTGCTCTGGCACTTAAATGTGTCGCGAGATTCTTTGAGTTCTTTAAATTTAAATATTACAATGAATAATTAATAAATAATCAAATAAAATTCTCTTAAGTTACCTTATTTTTAGTGTTCCTTAAACTTTTAAGCTATTGTAGGTGCCATGATAAAAAAAAAAAGAGAGAATCACTAGGGTGGTCTGGTAATGTGTGTGTGTGTATGTGTGGCGTGTACAAAAGAAAGGAAGAGTTTTTGATGAGAATAGTTTGTGAAGTTACGAGTACTACATGAGAAGCTTTTTTACTATGTTATATTAAAACTTAGCCAAGCCTCGAACTCTTTACTTTGTAACCAATTTTGCTCTTGAAAGAATTTTTTAATCGAACTTCTACTTTAGCCTCATCCGGATGAAGAGAATCCATCACATGTTGAGGGCCGCTATGACTCTCTGGTGCTTTTTTTCTCTCATTCGGACAATCAAATCCCCCACTCATCTCAGATGTTATCCCTCACAAAGGGACCGCTGCTGTGAATAAACAAGAAAGTATCTCGCGCTTCATCCAACAAAGGATTCCTATTGTTCGAGGCAATTTGATCTTTTTTGATTTTTTTGGCTCCCTTCAGTTGCTTTGTCGTCCATGATTGGTTAAGGGATTGTTTTATTCCTGCGATGAATATTAAAGAAAAGGGGAAACCCATTTTCTTTTATAGTTATGGTGACAAAAACGATTTTTCTTTTTACTTTAGAGTATGTTATCTTTTTACTCGGTTTTTTAACTTAGACCTGGAATTTTAAGAGATAAGATACTTGATAGATGATTTTGCGGAATATCAGTTAAAAGTCACGATTGAAACCATTCGATTTAATTTTGTGGCGATTGTGAAACTTACTTCCTTTCCACTGTCTTTCCTAAAAATTAGTAAATTCCAAAACCTAAATTTACAAATTTGGAAAAACAAAGTTGATATATAAATTGAAGTGTAGTGAGATAGATATAGAAGTAGGAGAGTGTGGGAATAGATGTGAAAAGGAAACCTCTTCTCTGAATTAATTTTTATTTAATTAAAACTAATCATTTTGACAGAATTTATAATTAATGAACTAAGTCAAATGATCTTATCGAATAGTGAAGAGAAGAGGGTCTGATTATTGATGAGAATAGAGAATAAGAGTTAAGAATAATGACTCAAGTGAAAAGACAATCAATTGGTGCACTCGATAGTTTATTGATTAAACAGTATGATTTAAAATCAATAATGTTTACCTAGAGGATAATAACTGTGATGTCTCAATTGTTGAAGTTAAATTCGCGTACATAACTTAGAAAATGCATATCAAGAGTGGATTGTGTGTGTCTAGTGTGTAAATGTTTTGTGTGAATGAGTTAAACGGACTTTTTTCTTTCCAAATCATTAAGTAGAATTTATTTTAATTAATTTATTATATAACATTTTTTCTTACCCAATTTGTTAGCTAATTAAGGCAAATCAATGCTAAAATCGTTTGAACCTAAAACATTTAACAGTTTTAACAAATTTTTGAAAATTAATTTCTTTATAGTAAAAGTACGCAACAAACATATAAACAAATACATTTATAATAAAATTTTGAAAAGTGGTCAACTACTGCATTTTGTGATTAATTGAAACTGCCCTATTAGAGAGAGGATAAAAATCCATTTGGCTTCATTTTCATTTTTCTTATTTTATTAGTTATTTGATTAGTCATTGATCATTATCTAAGAAGGGAACGAGAGACGCTACAATTAAGTGTTATTAATTTTATTTGCATTTTTAGCGGCATTATATTTTCAATAAAATAATACAGTTGCACATTTTTTTTCATTTCGCTAAATATTCAGTATGATAAACCATTTTGAATGAACTCTGTGATTTTAAGTCCCATCCTAATCTTGATGGCAGCGCCAAAAACGAGTTCTCGCTTTATAATGATTGTAGTAGTTATTTTTGGGTCACCAATCTTGTCTCTAGTTGGGGCTGTATTCTTAATAAATTGAGCATGATTTCTTGGTGAATATCTTCAT
>BMAW01038168.1:29800-90346 GCA_019974015.1 Nephila pilipes | reverse complement strand
ATATATATATATATATATATATATATATATATATATATATATATATAGCATTTAAGAACAAAGTTAAAAATTATTACAACTAAAAACCTTTAAGTGTCGGAATTAATTGAGGAAATCGATAAATTATAAAACTAAAAATTCAATGAGATTAAAACCCTTATTAAAAATTCAAAACATACAATTTATTTCTATGAATAAAAATCAAAAGTTTACTGAAATACAAATTATTCATCATGATTTTGGATTAAAATATACATAAACCATTGATTAAAAATACAACTTAGTTATATACAAAGGTATTCAAAATACAACTAATTTAAAAAGAAAAAAAATAATGAAAACAAAAAATAGATAGATATATAGATAGATAGATTGTTGTTCACCCAACATGTATCGAAGGATTTAATTTATCAAAAATAAACACAATACTTGAAAATGTCAAAAAGTTAGATACTATTTTTGAAAGACAATAGAAGGAACAAAATTGTGTTTATCTCTTTTTCTTCCATATTTACACTATAACTTATATGAATCTATAAATCCCCCCGGAAACGTATTGTGGTTCCTAAAATACGTTATGTTCTCAATGTTTTTGTCATTCCGAGAAGAATTTAAGCACTCGTCAGCAGAAATTCCTAGTGAAAGAATAAATATAACATAAGTTTTTGATAGATGTTAAAATACGATGCTCTAAATATTTTAACTTTGAATCCCGTCCTTTCACTTTATTATTGTGTTGTTTTTTCTTGAAGATAAGTTTATTCAATATGACGGGTCGAATTTTCTGCTTAAGATGTGTTTCAGACATAAGCAAATATATGCTCGATGTTTAAGAATGGTTTGAATATTCTAGTTTTCAGGAAAATTATTTCTTAAATTTCCTTGATACCCAGAAAATGAGTGAAAGAAGAAAAAATATTATTTATATGCATGGATTGCTGAAAACCAATGTGTCTTGAATGTATACGAACTATTTATATTTGCTACTACTATTATTTTCCTTAGATTTTACTTGTTTGTAGTAAATATTACTTAAAATTTTTTCAGCATTTTCCATAATTTTTATACCTAGTATTATTACTTTTTACAAGGCATTCAAATTTTTAAGCTGTGTTTTCTAAACAATTCTTAAGTATTAAAAAATATCTCGTTTAAAACGAAAAAAAAATCATTCTTGTTTATTCTAGTATGAAGTATGGAAATAACATCTAATTTTACTAATAACTCATTTAAGTGTTTTGAGATATTGAAGATAATATAACTTTGAAAATTTTGCGATATTTGAAGCTGGGATTAGTTTACCTAACTTTTTTAAAATAGGTGCTGTAGACTCATATCTGTTATGTTACGAAAATCGGCTTTAGTTGTTATAGTTTAACGTAGCTGAAATATTTAATTTATATTTCGTTAATTCAATTCATTTTGTTAATTCTGATAAAAATATGACCTTTAAGAATCTTCAACATTATTTATTGGAGAAAATTATTGTTTATGAATATTTAATTATTTAAATCTAAATTATGAACGCTACATATTAAATGCTAGAGCAAGAAGACATATAATTGCTATTTTCTGTGAAAATTGCAACTAAATCAGTAAATAACTTGTTCGTCTCTGGAAATGAAAATTGAACTAAAAATGCTGAATATATTTCTCTATACATTTATAATACAAAGAATACTTTTGATAACACATTTTTTATAAAGTATACCATTATATTTGTAGAATGAGAAGCATGGAATAAGTTAATGTTTATATCTTTACTCATTTTCGTATAAAATATGCAAATTGAAAATAAGATATTGTATTCAGAATTCTATATTTTATTTATGATTTAAAATAACTCTCACATTACTGCATATATTATGGAAAGTTTTTCAGTTAACTTCCAAAAATATATTGTAGCGCTTTGAGGAAATCTGTATACTTTTTTTTTGTTAAAAATGTACCTACGTATGACCTGAAAAGAATTTTGTAACCATTTTTCAGGGTCAATATTGAGAAATTAAATCCGATACCAACCGCTTGAGGCTTTCATAAATCATAGAAAATAAAGAAATTTTCATTCTTCAAGCCATACATTCTAAAACTTTTTCTTTGCTTTTATGATTTTCTTTACTTTTATGATTAATTCACATATTTTTTAACTTCAATAATGATGAGGTATGAGTCACTCACATACAAAAATAATTATAGAGGAAGGAAATCTTCTTTAAATAGAGAACTTTTAGAAGGCAATTGATCATAATAACTTCAATTGTATTACTGTGTCTGATTTTAAAGTTAAATCTCATATTGAAAAATGCGTTTCTATAAAACAGAGAAAAAATTATAGTTTTCAAAATACACTAGAAATTTTTCTGCTTACACCTTTAATTTCTGAACCATATTTTTTTTATACTCTGTTGAATTTCAATGATTTTTAAAACATAATTTTGCTTATATAATTGCAAATTTTTAAGTTTATATTCTTTATCATAAAACATATTTGGTTTCGTTTAGTTTATTGAAAATAATTATGGAAATCAAAATGGGATTCAGAATCATTTAATTGCATTTAGAAAAGTTCTGGAAGTTGATAAATGCATATTTCACTAAGACAACAATTTGAAGCATACCTTTTCTTTATAGATTGTCTTGATACTAGTAGGGATCTTAACATAACGAAACTACTTTGGATGATATTATCACGAAATTTTTGTACCAATGGAAGCCAATTTTTGACACTAGAAGAGTTAAATCAGTAAACAGAACTAATTTGATTCCCTTTAAAATCTAATTTAATGCAAATCGTAGTTCAAAACATGTCCAATCAGGTATTCAAATTAATTAGAAACAAGTATTTCAACTTTAGAAAAATAATGAAAAATACCTTACTTGCCTGCATATTTTTGTAATATTGTATATTCTCAATTTTACTATATTATATTGAAAAACTGTGAGCTTTATGTGATGTATCAATAATGTAATAAATTTTTATTACATCGCTCTTGTTAACGAGTGATAATGGTAATGTAAAATCTTATTATTTGTTAATCATATCAAATTTGGATAAATAAAAGTTCTCTAGCTGAGAATAAAATCCGCACTCTCTAAAACAGGCTTGCAATTAACGTGACATGAAAAAAACAAAGTGAATTGTTACTTAAGGTAGAGGTTATATGAAAATATTCACATCATGATGCTTTATATCTCGGGAAATTTCAATCTATTGTGAAGGTTGTTAACCGTGCATTTTTAAATAAGCTGCATAAAATTTAATGTACTGCTAATAATGAGGTTGAGAAATTCTTGCGATACTAAATCTTATTCTTCGAAGGCGCATCTCATAATAAATAGAGAATTCTGGTAGGGAAATGATGTCAAGCATTGGTTCTTCCTAAACTTCCTAGGCCATGTTGTACAGGATTGAAGTCCAGAGTAATTTAGCGTCCATTCATAATATTGATATGCTCTTCTTCATCTTCTTCCGAAGAATCATGATGAAAAGAGATTTTTTTTCTCGCATGACACAAAAAGATGTTAGGCTCTGCAAAATCTCGAAAAGTAATCTCGAAAGCTTCAAGAACCTTATTTTTATAACAATACGTCATGACACTATCCACATAAAAGACGGGCAATAGTACTATCATAATGTCAAAAAAGACAAGGGGTATTTTTCCATCCAACTGGTCGAAGTCACTCACGTTGGATGGATGATAGAGAACTCCATGTTTACTCCGAATGTAGCCTCCCTGAGAATCACTCTGTAACTTGAATACAGACTGAAAACAGTCAAAGGAACACGTCCCCAATTTCGGTATATCCAGGAATATATATATATGTGTGTGTGTGGTGTGTGTACGTGTATTAACATTATATTTCAAAATCAATTGTTGCAATAATGGGAAAAAATAGATGCATTCCAATTGTCAATTATAGTTTTATTTAGTTGACAGAATATAATTGGATGAAATTATATTGTTCATGTGTATTTAGTGACCCAGTTCAAAGACGATCATAGAATCATATTATGATCGATATATGTGACGTTAGCTATCGAAAGGAAGGAGAAAAGGGAAGTGACGAAGACTATACGAGTATTTATTTGAATCAGCCTCTGATATATACAATTTAGGAGCGAGTTCTATGAAGTAAAGTTGTACTTTATACGCGCAAATAATTGTTTGAATTAATTTTATTTGAGTTTAGCAGCAATTAAAATTAAGAAACGTTAAAAATGAATTAGAGTTGCGGTTTCAGTAAACACACACACACACACACATATATATATATATATATATATGTGTGTGTGTGTGTGTGTGTGAGGGTATTGCTGACAATTTTAGACACTTACTACTTTATACACGTTATATCTGATCAATGAGGAGTTTATTTTTAACATACTGTGTATTTAAAAGAATATAATATGGATTATATATTATTCTTGAATATTAGGGCAACTCAATATCAGTAATAAGTAATAATTAGGATATCATAATCAGGTAATAAAATAAATGGCATAAAGTCAACTGAATTATTTTTAACTGAAAATTAATTTCGTGATATTTCTATAAGGACCAATACTTGAATAACGAATTGTAAGAACAAGAAAAGATGAAAAAATGTAGCAACACAGCAAAAGTGCTTCAGTTATTTTTTTAAATGAGATTACCAACTTTCACGCATATGGAAGTAAATGAGGTCGTGGGTCTAGAACGAACTAGGAAAAATAATAACAGATAAAATGGCACAATGAACTCTGAAGACAGAGAACACTTGGCGTAGTTCAAGTATCGGCGCACTGACTTCGAAAAACTTAAAAATTTTCCTTGAAAATATTCCGCTTCAGTTGCTACGCAAACTTATTATGAAAAGAAAGAAGTTTGATTTTGGCATTGCTTCTGGAGCTAAAGTTTGGGATTACAGAAAAGAAAGAATTTTGCACAAAAAATTGCATAGGTCTTAAGCAGAAACGTAAAGGGCCATTCTTTCAGCACTCGTGGAGCCAGAATTGAATCTTCAGAGTTATGAGAGAATCAAAATGAGAACTCTAGAATTTTTATTTCCTAACTTTAAATTTTTGGTATTCTCTTCTCGTTTAAAATGTATTAAATGAACTGGTGTTTGCTTCTTTTCAAAATTTCTTTCACAAAAATGGTATTTATGATGTTTATCCTGTAATGTATTAAATTTTGAATATGTTCAGTATTTCTTGAAAAATTAATTTTTAGAAAACAAAATTCAAGTTCTGATATTTCAATTTTTTGTATCATTCATTTTTTAACTAATCTGAAGAGGAAAAAAAAAAGTTAACCATTTGTCGGTGTTGTTTCAGTTAGTGCTCAGATATTTATTAATGTTTGATAGAATTTTGGTTTTTGTGAGTAAGAAAAAAAATAATTGATAATAAAACTGTTCGAAAAGAACAAATACTAAACTCTATGTGTGATTTATAATCTGAATCTTTATGAAAAACGTATACACAATAAACGAATTGTAAAAATTATGTTGAGAGGAATATTGGAACTGCACCAAGAGAATCTCTCATTTTATAGCAAAAATCCAAACCTTTCTTGTCTCCTTTTATGAAATCATTTCCCCTTTCAGTATGACTCATATCCAATAAAATAAATTTTGTTCCTTTTTTTTTCCAAGTGTTCATTAGATTGTGAGCACATGATCATATTCAATTTCATTAGAGACTATCATGTGGAAAAGTGAGATATAAAATTCATTAAATGCAAAGGTATATTGAAGTAATCGCATGGAAACAAGGTTTTAAAGTACCAGTTGAAGCGTCTATCAGATCACTGGATGGTTTTCCTGAAATTCGAATCTCGTTACTGTTATTCCCATTAAAAGCTCTAAAAAGCAGGGTACATCATCTGAATTTTTCTATGGTCTTCTTTGAATAAAGGCCACTTCTCATAGATATTCTTAAGGAAGGTAAGGACACAGAATGTATACTTATCACTCGCTCTTTCTTTTTTTTTTTTATCTAATTTACGTATATGTACAAAAATTATAAAGGCTCATATGTATGTAGATTATATAATATTAAAATTGGAAAGTTTTCCCCTTCTGTTTAACCACTATACAAGTTGTACCATTGATTGTATGATTTCTGTATGTTTATGATGCTTCTATGATATGTGGAAAAAAATCGTAAGCATATACCCCCTCCGAATATATATGTATATATATATATATTCGAACTTATTTTTGGTGATATTTTTAGAACCGATTCCATGCTTCACAATATGTTATGTTTTATAGTAGATACAACACATTTATTCAAGCTTTCTGCTTAAAAAATTAAAATTTTAAAGAGCTTCTTAATGTAATTTTATATAAAAAAAATTGTAAAAAACGCAGCCTCACCAGTTTCTATTCAGGGCCAAATTTATATTACTAAAAAGAAAAATGCATGTATATATTTATGTGAATAGTATAGGAGAAAATAAGCATACAATTTAATACGCTGAAAATATGTTCCTATAAATATGATTGTGTTTACCTCTAAAGTAGTTCTATATAGATTTTTATTTTAAATTTTCATATTTATGTAATTGATAAGCAAGTTCTGTCTCCTTTGTTCAGAAGTATGACATTTATTACTTTACAAAAGATTATTGCCTATTTTTAGGTTCCAATAAGGATAGCTGGAGCGTATATTATGGTACTTATAATTTGTGCTTAATGGATGACAGTTCTGAACTGTGAGCTCCGTCATTGTTATTCCCATTTTAAATTCTAAAAGGCAAGACACATAACAACAGTTGTTTCAAAGCTATATTTACATAGAGGTATCACTTCTCAAAGGGTATTTTTAAGAAAATGGTATGTATAAAGGACGTATATTTTTCTCTGGTTCTATTTTTTTTTCAAATTAACTAATATGTAAGCAATTATAAAGGTTAAAATTTTAAAAATAGAACATATTATTTAACAATATAAATATAAAGGAATATGTGTATGTTTAATGATATTATATTAAATTAAATTACATTTAATGTAATATCATTAAAAATACACATATTATATTAAATTACATTTAATGTAAATAAATTTCATGTAAATTTTGTTTATAGAAACCATTTTAAGGAGACCTATCAGTGCTTGTGAAGAATAAGAATTTTTAACAGCATTGTGGTCGTTTTGATGTCAGAGTAAACCTACTGTTATGTATTCCATCACGTTTAAAAATAAAAAAAAAAATTAAAAATATCCAATTATATATTATTGCAAGTAAAATCATAATCAGAGCAGTTTCTCTATTATAAAATTTTTTGACCCTACATGATATCATGGTTGAGAAAAGTACTTAAGAAATACTTCAGCTCAAACAGTATCTAAGATATCTATTCTGAATTTCCAGAATATATCTCGGTCTATGGAGGATTACTTGTTTTTCTTTATCAGATGAATTCAACTAAGTGAATCTTACAATTACTTGCAAATAAATTACTAAAAAATAAAAATCAACTATTTAAAAGGTAGAATTTTGTCCTTTTTCATATGAGATAAATATGCACTGATTTTTAACAAAACTTGATATTTAATTAATGAATTTAAGAAGACCTTAATAATTACTTCAGAGTGTAGTCAATGTTTAACTATCATTTAAATATTTATTCACTCAAATACTAATTATAAATTAATTTTAAAATATTTTAACTCAAATGTTTGATATTATTATCAGAAATTAAATAGAATATGACTGTAATTACATATTTGTAGTTATAAATAATTGAATTTTAAAATATGTATGGTACGGATTACTGAAAATTTAAAAACCCTTATTGTTTGGGACGAAATAAAACTTATTTTAATTTTGATAGATATTAAAATAATATTATTTGAGTTATGTTTATATATTTTGTATTAAAAATATAAAAACATAATTTAAATGTAATGCAGCTAATTAAATATATTCAATTTTATACAAGAATAACTAAATATAAATATATCAACTGATATTCATTGTTTTAAAATAAATTAAGGAATTATAAATATGAATTCTTAAAATAAAGTTAACTGTTTCTGTCGTTAAACTAGGTATATTTATTTTAGATGCATTTGTTTAATTATATTCTATATAAATAATGTTCAAAATTTATATATTTAATACTTATGCTGAATTAATATTGTTTAAAGTTATATTTTAAATGAAAATAAATGATTATTGTAATCATGAAAATTTATTTTATCACATCCGTTGCTTCTTTGCTATTTCTTTCTCTAAAATATAAATAAATAATTTGAAATTAGCTTATACAATGGCACATAATATATAGATTTATCAACAAGTGCATTATTCAAAGTCTATGCAGTTTAGTTTATATTAAAAAAGTATTTATTATATTTGGATTTATTTCCTATATTGAAATGTACTGTTGTATATACTCAGAAAAAATATTTTTTAAGGTATAAATTGAAGAAAAGGTTTTTCTAAAAGATTAAATATTGTTCTTTCTACTGTCAAGAAAATAATATAACATTGTAAATTGAATAATCATTTAAAAAAACATTTTGCTGCTACATTGATTAGAAAACACACACACACACACAAGAGGAAAATAAATAATTCTGATATATTTAGTTAATGATTTATAATCATATGAACAGCGTAAACACTGATATTTAATTTAATAATATTCAAATGAATTTATAGTACTTATCTAATTAATGAAATCAAATTTTGATTCAGTAATAGAATTTCAAAAATCTTTTGCATATTAACAACTTCTCAATTAGAAAAAATCTGTGCTTTCCTATTTGAAATAAGTACCTGCAAAATAATTAAAGAATACCTCAAAGTTATATGAACAATTATTTTAAATAGGTTTTAATTTGCAAGTTAACTATAATACATTATCATAATTTTAAAACTGTATTATTTTTGACTATTAATGATTAATGATACTGATAACTGACTTTAAAACTATCCATCAGTTGTGTTTTAAATTTGTGTTATTAATTAAATCAGATAAATATATAGAGTTAGCTCAAACGCTTTATGTTCATCAAACTAAAGACTTCATTCAACTTAAAGATTTAATTATAGATTTTAATAAATCACGCATGCATTTTGTATTATTTATAAGTATTAGGTAACTCCCAGTGAAAATGAGATTCAGAAAAAGTTTTAAAATGTATACTTCAGATACATATACGAGGTGGCACCATAAATTAACTGGACATTTTTTTAAAAAATAAGAAAAAAATACAAGAACTCTAATGAATGTATTTCCTTCAAATTAATCGTCAGATGAGTCTGTAGAAGTTCAAATGTTTCTTAAGGTAATAGAAACTTTATTTCTAGCCATGTAAAATAACGGTTTGCAAAATAAGAGTAACATTTTCTATAATATCTGACGCATTTTCAATCTTATGACCTTCCATAGTCATCTTAAATACCGGAAAAATTGAAAACTCATATAGTTGGCTTATCACTGAAACTGAGAGTAAAATATTTTGTTCATTAAATGATATATGTCATATAGCGCAATCATCGAAAAGAAAGAAATAAGAAAGGCTATTTTTTGTATACATATTAATTGATTTTTTTTTTAAATTTCGGGAATACTTTTAAGGTGAATAAGCTCTTTGTAGTAAAAAAATGATACATTTTTCAGAAACTTATGTTCTTCATCCTGATGAATTGCCTTATAAATAATCTTTAAACTTATAAATAATCTTTAATGTTTTGGTAGCACGTTTACATCATTTGTAAAAAATTATATTGTCAAGTTTGTGAATTTTGGAGTAATACTTTTAATACAATGTTTTCTAAAAAACCTTTAACGACCTCTTTGTTTTTATATGAAACCATTTAAAAAATACAAAAATACTTTAACAAAATGTTGAAATGTTATTCATTCTAGCCATATATTTGTTCTATAGTTATTTTATTTTTAATTTTATTGTTTCGTCTTATGTTTGTCGTATTATTGTAGTTATTTTTGGTTTCTTTTTCTAAATGAACTTTGTGACCAATGATGTAGCGATTTCTTCTTCATAGTTATGAGTTCATTTATCTTTTCGAAAAGCTATTTCAACCCTGTGATCTACAAATTTACTCCCTAAAAATATAATTTATGAAGGACGAGAAAATAAGCGAGGACCTTAGAGAGAGAGAGAGAGAGATTGAAGTAAATAAAACAAGATTTTTGAGAAACCAGGGATTATCAACTATTCCTTCAGAGAACTGAAAAACTGATAGGAACGTAGCAACATTTAAAGATTAAAAGCTGAAAGATACCCTGAAAGAAAAATGAAACTGTAACACATACTTGCTAATATCAAAAGTATTTATTTAAAAACTATAAAGAAACATACAAGACTAGCGTACACTTACTTTCTTAAAGTAAATAATTGAAGTGGTCATGCATTGAGACATAACATAAAAATTGGAAAACTAATAATTAAGAGTCAAGTAAAAAAATACATTTTTGCACAACAATTATTCAATTGAATCAGTCTGAAACAAGCTTTCAATTAAACACATAATTACAATAGTTATCTTTCATTCATTTAGATGAAGAGAAAGAGAAATTGTAACAATACGTGGAACTATTTTCCTTTAATCAGTTGGATATTTGGTTGCTTTTAACATCACACTAGTTGCAAAATGAGAGCTATTGACGATGTACATTGTAATTTCGGACTTCTGTCAAATGACAAAGACAAACTTTTGAGCAGTCTTCTCTCAGTCCTAACTTCCCCACCACCCTAACGGTACGACTTTGAGCCTCGATCGATGTAACGGGCCTCAACCTCGGCTTCTTGTGGGTCTTTAGTGCTATCAAGGCTGGAAACCATGACTCGACGAAACGCGCCTGTTATGATTCCATCATTATGACTACTAGATTACTGAGTCATTTTATTTTACAGATTTTCTTCTTTCATTGAGATTTTATTCTGGAATTTCAAAGCATCACTTTTGCTTAGAAATTTAATTATTCTCAATAAATGAAATTGAACTTATGAAATCGTTAAATGATACTTTCAAAAATCAAAAAGTTCTTGGCTTCTAAAAAATTAGTTTTGTCAAAAAAATTACATAATGAAAAGGCTTCATATTAGTTCGTTCATTTCGATCTGGAGAATAGAAGATATTGTCTTTTAATTATAAGAAATGCTTTCTCACAAGTATTCTTATTGCATATTATAAACTAAAATATTACATTAAATGATTTATTCTAAATATATAAATTTTCTAAGTTAACTATAATATAGTTTCATAATTAATTTTATGTAAGTCTGAATTATGCAACATTTTACGAGGATAATTTCCTTTTTGCTACTGAATCAAAAGGTACAACGCATTCTTATTTTAACTTTGATGATGGTTATGATAACCTATGTTAACGTATTTTCTTCGGAAAAATCTAAATATAGTTTTATATTGTAACACATACGAACGCACCAACCCACCCATATATATATTTAAACCTAGTTATAAATAAATTTAATTCGTCTTTTTGTAAAATGCTCATAACGTAGCGAATAAATTATTCATTGTTAAAAGCTATCCTAACACTTTTTATGCAGTTTTGTATCTGCGTCTTTTTTAACATCAATGTAATTCAAAAGATACTTTAAAATGAGGGAGGCAAAATGTATGGAGATTCTTTTTATTAGAAAAAAATTCATTTAAATGAAATGTTAAGTATAACATTACATGAAAACACTTCAAAAACTAATAATTGGCATAGTTTGTTTCTGAATTTATTTTCCTATTTATAAGACTTTCAAATACATCAAAATTGGAATGGAAAGGTTTCATTTTTTGATGTCTATCTTCAAAGTTAAATTTAGAAAAGTAATTTGAAATCTATGTAATAAATAATTTGAGCAAAACTCTCAGTTGGTAATATTTAATTTCATATCTAAAGTATACTGTAAAATATATTTTATGATTTCTGTTGGAAATAGGCATCAATTTCTACATCAGTTTAATAGTTTTTTTTTTAAGAAAATGTCTCGATTATTAATTTTCTCATTTCAACCTTTTTTAACATTTCAAATTCTTGTTGCTTTAATTCCTGTTGATAATCTACGATAGCTTAGAGCTATAAAATAATTTTAAACTTCATTTTTAGCGTGACATTTTAATTAAAGTAATTGTATGTGGAAAAAAATAAG
This sequence comes from Nephila pilipes, assembly GCA_019974015.1. Taxonomy (NCBI): domain Eukaryota; kingdom Metazoa; phylum Arthropoda; class Arachnida; order Araneae; family Nephilidae; genus Nephila; species Nephila pilipes. The sequence goes on along the minus strand of BMAW01038168.1, from coordinate 78,214 downwards.
ATTTCAACAAGTGTATTTAAGACGACAATGACTTTTTATCCTAATTTTATAAATCTCAATCAATCTCCCTTTTAATAAAATAATCCAAATAGGGATTAATTTTACGAGTTTATTGTAATGGTATATATACCTATTAAATGTCCATGTAATCGGCATTTTATTTCATTTGACTAAAGATTAAAATAATAAATTTTTATCCATGCTTCTAATCAGTAATATTTTATAGGCTAAATACACATAAAACCCTTAAAACATGATAATATTCTTTATTTTTGTTGTGTGTTAATCAAACCAGACAAAAATATATAAAACTCCAATCGTTACTAGTACTGTGAGTAACGACAGGAGTTAGTAAATTACTGGTACTGTGATTTAAAATTGATTATTTAATTACGAAGAAAATTATTTTATTTATTTTTACAGTATTAATTTATAAATTAGTAATGGTTCATGTGGAAAATTAGAAGCTAGTAGAAATAGCTCTTAAAGTAAAATAAATGTTTAAATTTATTACTTTGCGTAAAATGCTATCACGATTACAGTATGGGAAACAAATTTAAATATGAAATAAAGTCTCATGAATGCAAATTCAACATATTTGCAATGTCTTGATATAGGTAATGCATAAAAATATCTGTAATACTTTAAAATACATTCAATATTTTCAGTGAGTTAGATTAAAAATTACCTTGATATTCGAAAGTGCTTTCTTCAATCTTATAACGTATCTATTAATGTCTTTATCTGAATCATTAACGTCTTTATCTTTAATATCATTAACGTTTCTACAGACTGTTGAATGTACAAGTTCAACACTTGCAAAGTTTTTAGATCTTAAAATCTTCTATATTCAGGTTATTAAAAACTTATCTTTAATTCATGATTTATATATAAAAAATAGAAATCTATTCAATATTCATAGTTTAAAAAATTTCAAAATTCATTTATTATTTAAGAGTATTTTTAATCAACAGTAGTAATATATTCTCTTTGAAGAAAGAAACCCTTACGCAAAATGAGTCATTATATATTAGAAAATCAAATGTTTGTTTCAAATCAACGCTTATCATTATTTTCTTTGTTTATAAGTTTTCTCTATTTTGATTCTTTATTTTTTTCTGGAAAGAAGGTTCAATTTTCTAATACAATAAGTACATAATTATTTGCAGTCAAATTATCGTAATCACATACTTTTGATGAAATGTCGTTAGTGCATTAACTATGAACAGTTTCTCCTGTGAGCTACCCTTACATAACCTCTTGGAAAACTTTACTGCGATGTTTGATTTCAGAACCTCGCTATGTGAAAAAACTGTGAGATATGTTAATGAGCCTTCAAATTTAAGTAGAAGTTTAGTTATTACAAATGAGGAGATATATAGAATTTAGAAAGCATTCATTTGAGTGCTTAAAGTGTTAGAGCACTATTATACAAAATATTCAGAGCACACTAACAGAATCGAATCCTATTATCAGAAATCTACTGTTTATAGTTTGGAAGAAAAGTATATTGTTCCTGATATAATAACTAAGATTAATAAACTAATCCTTCCAACAAGATTTGATAAATTCAGTTGAATATTATTTATGCAAAATATGTTAACCTTATGAGAGATCGCATCTTGTGACCAATGTGTGGCAAAGATAAAATCCTTTAAATTGATAAAGAAAATGAAATAAAATCAGTTTTATAAAATTTTATTGGGTTTATTGATAACAATGCTAATATAAGTAATAGTTTTGAAATGACTAATATACCAATGGTTTACCATTTCTCTCTAAATATACTTGTAATAAAATCATTGCATACGAAGACATTTTGCTACTCGTATTTTTTAATAAAATGACATTTCTGTTACTGTATATATCTTACAATTCTACATAAATCAAGTGGAAGATTTAAGATGCTAGTTTCAGTTAAAGTGCGTCCGTACCATATATATAAGTACTTATATAATTGTAAAATTATAATTATATGTAATTACTGATACATATGGTAAACTTTTTAACACGTTTGTCAATTCACAGTAAATAAAGAAATAATAGTTTGTTAAGAGCCTAATTAAAATTTATATATATATATATATATATATATATATATTCACTGGTGTGCAAAATTTAAGCAATAATATAAACTTTAAGTAGATATCCATGAAATTGCAGAAAAAGGGTTATTGCGATCAGTGCAACGAACACGCAAATCAGTGGAAAGGTGATGTGTATGCAAATGTCAGGAACAAAAACGTCATAGGCGGCTTGAGTGTACTCAAAACGCTTGCGGTCGCTGAGTACAGATCAAGACTATAATAAAAAGAAGAACGAAGACACAATTAAAGATATTCTCTGCAAGTGAAAAACAGTTATTTCGTGAAATATGGCTAGAAGATATGTCTGGAAAGCTGGAGGAGGAGCGTAATTTGTCAGATGTAGCTGAAGAGCTCGGAATAAACAAAAGTGTCGTTTCTCGGGACAGCTGTTAGAAAGATTGGGGGTGGCCGCCCTAGGAAAACAACTTTAGTGGATGAGCGATATATTGTCCTGCTAGTGAAAAGAGCCCGATATTAGAACCGCAAGTGCTATTGCTCAGCAACTATGAACAGAAAGGACAAGTGTCGCAGATTGTTGTAACTAGACGCCTTCTTCAGACGCATTCATCCAGGGGCCAATTTCTCTCCCATCCTAAATGTTGCATTCTTTTGAAAGTTGGTTATTGTTGGTCCCATTTTGAGTGGTGTATGGAGCAAAAAAACTAGAGATTTCATCAATGTTGTGTCCTCTTTACGGATTAGAGTTCGTTTAAGGGCCTGAAACCTTTCTTAACACCAGTTTAGTTGGAGAGAGATCGTAACTTGTCTCATTTCAGTAACATCACGGAAAGAGAGCGTTACGGAGTTGTCAGCTGGGGAGGGCATTATGCTGAATTGGTGAACTTAGCCCCACGTTTTTGACAAAGATTCTGTAACAGGAGATCCCTATTGTAAGGAGGTGATTCTTTCCCAAGTGCGTATGTTCCGACGTGCTATTAGATTAGACTTCTATTATTTTGTGGATGACAATACACAACCACACCAGATTGCTGATTTTCAGCTGCTACTTGAAAGTGATGATATCTCTCCAGTGGATTGTGCAGTGTTCTCCCCTGATTGAAATCCCACTGGATATGTGTGGAATGATTTAAGGATACGCCTTGTGCTAATATTACATCTTCCGGTGACACCGAGTAACTAATTGGTGAATAGGCACTTCTACCTCAATAACTGTTGGATAATCTTGTGCTGAGTAAAGGAGATGGTGGCAAGGAGCCATTGTAGTAAAGAAAAGGCATAACTCATACTAAGGAGCTTCTGCGTGCTGTTCTTTCTCTTGGACAGGCAATCCTGTGTGACACGATACTACGAGTTCATTAAAATCTATTTTTTATTCCATACTATATGCTTTGTATTTCTTTTTGCAATACTATGCATTCGTCATCTTTTAAGTACAAAATGCTGTCTCTCATTTCTGAATTTCATGTCTCTCAGATAATTTGTCGTGGAGTTATAGCCGAAAAACTCCTGTTTCTTAAATTTTATATACCAGTGTATATAATCGTATATAAGTGTTATGGAGTCAAGCCTAATATATTCGAAATATGGCACATATATATATATTTTTAATTTTATAAAGCTAAATATTCATATGCAGAAAGACACGTAGAAAAAAGTTTCAAAGTCAAGCATTTAAAGTAGTAAATAATCTCTAGTTTCTTTATAAATTTAAGAAATAAATTGTGTTTTGCTAAATTTAGCACAAAAGAACTCAGAATTCAAATGTTTATTTTAAGCGAAAAAACAATAATAGTAATAATTTTTTCCATCAATTGATAACCGAAGGGTGGCTTATTAATTTCTATTTTAGAATGGTAATATGAAAATTAAACCGAAATTAACATATTAAACCTTAAGGTGTTTCGGCACTAATTTTAGTTTTCGGTAATAAGCCTTTTAAAAGAGTAAGTCAAACAAATAGAAAATAATAACGGAATAAGACTAATTTTTGCTCACCAATTTTAGCTTTTAAACTACGTTTCTTACCTTACATAAACATGCATCCTTTCAAGAATAAGTTTGAAAATGTTTAAAAAAAGTATTTTTCGTCCTTTATGTATTTGACATTCTAAAAATATTTTAGAATACAGTCATCAAAAATTCTTAGTGGGAGCATAAATATAGCATAAGTTTGCGAAAAATGTTAAAATGCAATGTTCGAAATATTTCAACATTGAATCCGTTCCCACTTCTTTATTAGTTTTTTACACCTGAAGACGCATTTCCTTTAAGTGACGGATTGGAATTTTATATTTCAGACATGCTTCAACCACTAAAAAAAGATTCTCAAACCTCTTGAATTATTTGGTTATGATAATTCAAGTGAAAAAAATATCTTTTATCCATGAAAAATGTACTAGGTGTTCAATATTTAAGTAACTGAGATGACTTCTTCTGAAAATGTAAGATAAAAAGTTTTGAAGTACGATAACTTCGAATGTAGAGAATATCTTAGTTTTGTGAAGTATCTGTCTTTGCTGTATAATGTATTACAGAAAGAAATTGATTCATTGCACTTTTGAATACAAAATAGCATTGTAAATTAGGGTATATTTAAAATGTCATAAATATTTAAAAAAAAAATTAATGGAATATAAAACTATTTTATAAACTCATATTTTAGTTGCAATAAATGAATGAACATAACAAACATTCAGGAAAACGAAATATAATTCTTTCTATGTCACATTTAAATAAATTTCGACTCAATTATTAAAAATTAGTAAAATTAAATATTAAATAAAGAATTAAAATGTATATTATTTAGTACACAGCAATTATAATTTGAAATACGAATGCTATTTTTGAAGTATTTGATTCAAGATTGAATAACAGTAAGTAAGGTTAAATTTTAATAATTAATATCGTATTTTTAGGTTAGTAACTGTTATGTGAATTATTTCAATTTACTTTTCAGTTTAAATAGTTTTAAATTCATGATCAGTTCTGCAAGATAATAAAGCATTATTATTAGATTCAATTTATGTGAAAAAAATAAAAAAAAAGTAATTTTAATTAATTTGAAAAAAAAAGTAATTTTAATTAATTTTCTTTATTAAATATATTTTGTCTTAATATTGAGAATATTTACAGAAATAATTTTAGAATTTTTATATATATATATATATATAAATTTACTGAGCAAAATTTATGAATGTACCACATAAGTAAGCAATGAAGAAAAACCTAAGAAAGCTTAAATGTTGTACGTAAAAGGGGATGACATCCAGAAATTTGTGAAACAAAAAGAAAAAAGTTTTCCTTTTGAATTTTACCTGCGTGAATTAAAATGATCTGACGTAGAAATGAATATTTAACCTTTAATCATGGAGGAAAGATTTAATGTCACTTTTCCAAGTGTCTATTTATATACTAATATTTCTGCTCCCACACATATAGTTTTTTCCGCATTTAATAACTTTTTCTCTTCCAGGATCAAATAAAAATTTTAAAAAATGTGACACATAAATAATTTATAACGCATTTTTGACTTAGACTTGGTAGATTTGTTTTTAAAATGCATTTCATATTCAATTAAATTAATAGTTTTAAATAAAGTTTCAAAACTAACCAGAAATATGGCTAAAAATTTGGAGAAATTCTATTTTATGTAAATGCATCAAAATTGAAATTTAAAATATAATTTCTTCCTTAAATAGTGAACATCATTTCTTGATTATTTTATTCAGTCCATCACCAAACGAAAACTATATATTATCCAGAAAATACTCTGAAATGTTGAATCATTTTTATATTCTTTCAGTATGTACCGAAATAGCTTTGTTTTCTATTGATAGTCTTATAGTTTCCTTTTATTCTTACAGATTATGAATCACAGCCTTTCAACAAATTGAATTATTCGGTCAGTATAAGAAATAATAATAAAATATATATATATATATATATACACAATATGTTCTTCATACGCATATAAGAAACGAAAACTATTCTGGGAAAAATCTAAGCAATATGCATTCCAATGATAAATGGTTATCACAAAATCGATGGACAGCATTGAACAATATACAACCGCTTGTTGGTACGTTTCTCTAGCTTTATGCAAAATACGTGAACTAGAAACAAGGCAGTACATTGGGTGGTACAGGAAACATTTATGGTAGTGCAAGCGCTCGATTTTACGCTGCTTCTCACAATGAAAATATTTTCCTCTTATCTCAGAACAGCAGCCGAAAACCTCTTTAGAGAATCATTGTTTACTTTTTTATCACTTAATTGAATTTGCGTTCAAAGAAAATGTAATGTAGTTTAATCCACAATACATATTTTGAGATTAATACTCGTCTGTCAAATCGAATATTGGTGGTACAAAGATTGCTTAAAATAGAGGAAAAAGCAATTTGTATCTTATGTATATGTAAGAAGATTTCCTTATTATATAATCATAAATCATTATTTCTGAATTTCATTGGAAATACATTGGATTTAATTATTCTAAAATGTATGATAAGCAAGCAGTACAAAAAATTTTACTTTCTTTTTTGTACGAATTACAATTTTCTTAATAAGAAATATTTTTAAAAAGAAATATTATTATAAAAAAGAAATATTTTTTTTGGAAAAATTAGTGTCAAGTTAATGAAATGATTTTCAATTCTTTGATATTCTTTCTTTTGGGGAGAAATAGATGTGTTGAAATCACTATGTACATTTTTTTTCAAATTATCCATAGTTAAAGCTTTGCAAATTACTCGTATATCATCTTAGCTAAATTTTGTCTCTAACTTTTTGCCAATTCCTATATTTAAATAACAACAGTTGTGTTTCATTTCAAAAAAACTTTTTAACTTAGCATATATCTTCCTTTTTAGTGGATTTTTTTCAAAGTTCAAGAATATTTAAATATTTTTAGTTAAGCCGAAATCTTTATAAAATGTTTTCATCTATGGTTCCTTTGATGACGGTTGTCATAGATGTAAATGCATATAATTTGCAAATCACCATTGATCTATTAAATGAAGAATATTCTTACTTCAGTTGTGTACAGTATATTGCATAGCAGTTTGCGAGAGTTTATTGTATTATTGTTATTATGACTAAAAATGAACGAAAATATTTGGATAAAATTTATTCTGCATATCTAATGACTCTAAATTATAGCCATAAAAGTAAATTTCTTTTACTTAAAGAAGCCGAAGATTTAAATAACCACGGTGAAATAAATTTGTGAACTATTATTACATGTATCGTAACTTTTTTCCTTATTACTAAATATAATTTATATAGATACTTAACTCTTAGTTACTATTCTTAAGACATCTATGCATCGTCTTTATACAAAAATATCCATTTCATCCAAAATTTCGAACATTCGAAGATTGTCATTACAAAATTCAACTGACAGAACTCCTTCTTCTCCATACTACAAGATACTTCAATCTACGTTTCCTTGAAAAATAATAAATTAATATTAATAGCTATTATTTACAATTTTATGTACTTGTAATTAATTATAATTACAAGTACATAAATACAAGAATTAGTAAATGAAATACATTTAATCATGATATCTCGGTAATGTTTAGTAATAATTAAAACATTAGTATATACACCTCATATTCTGAAGGAAATAGAGTGCTGGTATATTAGATTTTAAAATAATACAATTTAACAGTAATTTTTTATTGAAAAGGTTTTTTTTTAACTTTGATATTAATGATAATACTTAACGCCATTATTTTTTTATATAACACTTGTATCCATTTATCTACATTATAATTGATTACGAGAAAATTCATTTCCATTCTCAATGTAAATCAATAAGGAAACATCGTAACCCAATTAATAATGCAGATGTATTATCAATCACAATAATATGTGAGCTAAAACTAGTTGAGAATCAAATTACAAGTGAACTAAACAAGAATTGAGGAAAATCAATCCCTAAATGATTTTAGCAAAAGAAAACATTGAACTAGAACTTCACTATTAATCCTATAAATGAGCTTTAAATATGATTATATTTACTGAATCGTGAGTTGAAACTTAAAATACATTGAGGATCTAAGAAGAAAAGAATCAGTAGCGACAAAAAGTCTGACTTGCTATTTTTGCTGAAACAATAATCAAATTTTATGTGACTGGTATTGGAGGAATTTCATTCATTGAGAGAAACAAATAAGTGATAGTAAATGGTAGATAAAATGGTAAATGTTAAAAAAATAATAATAGTTTAAATAAAACTTTAAAATAAATCAAGTATAACTTTTCAGATTTATAACGAACAGCAATTTTCGTTCATTGACAGTTTCTTTGTTAAAAATAAAAATGTTCAGTTAGGAAATAAAAAAAATTCAGTGCTATCCTCAGGCTTCGGAAAGAGAAATTGTGCCTTTACAATATAAAAAAAAATCCAGTAAAACGCATAAGGAGAAAACACAAATATTTACTTCCATTGGTCATAGCACTAGGACTGAACTTACGAAATTACAACCAGATTAAATTCAGTAGTCTCCAGGAATATAGTACTTCATCAAAGGCTAGAGTCTGAAAGTGATGCAAGACATCGTGAATTTTTAATGAAAAAAAATTGAATAAAATGGATTGTTTTGAAAAAAGTTTTATCGAAGTGCATCTTCAAACATTATTCTCATATTAGAAAACTAAATTGTTTTAGTATAAGGATTTGGAGTTGGTTGAGCGTTTGTTGTGCGACTGTGTATGCGCCGTATGTAATGGCAATGGCGTAATGACAACCAATAATAATAATAACCAGCCAACAGCCAATGTCAACATAATATCATCCCATAAATATATTATGTATCAATGTATGCGTAACAACCAACAATAATAACCAATAGCATGTCAATAATGTAATAGCCAGCCAATAATATATATGTAATGCGTAATAATAATAATAATAGCCAATATGTATGTGACGTAGCCAACCAACAATAATAATAATAATGTATGTAATAACAATAACTATGTAACAGCACAACAACAATATCAAACTTGTAGTAATACAATAACAATAATATCATATGACATGTATGTGTATGCATGTATGACATTATCAACAATAATAATGTGTGTCAGCCAATGTCAATAATGTGTAATATGTTTTTAGTAATAATATTAATGTGTGTATGTGTGTATGTGTATGACGGCCATATAATAACAATAATCCTGTATACTTAACATGTATGTATGTAACATATATATGTATGTATATATATATATGTAACATATATATATGTATATGTGTATGTACATATGTAACTGTATGTATATATGTATGTATATGTATGTAACGTATATATATATATGTGAGTTGAGAGAAATCTCAAAATTGACTGCTAATTCACTTACAAGTTAATATGAGTATTATTGAAGTATTCTATCAAGTGTTAATTTTATTTAAATTCACATATGCTAATTAATATAACGTCATTAGAAATGATTATTTATAACAGAAAGCTAAATTAATAACTTACAACATTATTTTAATGAAATTATATTAAGCATTATTTAAATTATGCACAAAATTATCTGATTTTCTCAAATTATTTTGAGTTATTAAAATGTTTCATCATTTCAGATTTAAATATTAAAATTTATTTTGTAATTCTCAATTACTTATATTTATATAATATTAGTTACAAATTAAAAAAAATAATTTTTAATTGTATCAGGGTAAAATTTTATAACTACATTGCAGTTTATTTACAATAAAAACTTCATGAACCTTTTCAGCTAACAGACTTTTAACTATACTATCCAAACTGTAAAAATATATGTGTGGCTATTTTTATTATTCTGTAAAACTATAGTTTAGAAATATTGAATCTTAAACAGCTTTGGAAAACAAAAAATTTCATTTTGAGTAAAATTTTAAAATGAAATGAGATGCCTTTGTAAATATTATCAAGTTTCTTCCAATTAATAAGACACTACTCTATAATATTGAAAAACGTTTTTTCAATATTTTCTTCTTCTAACAATAGATAACAGCTTTTCTTATTGTTTTTTTTTTAAATTTAACAACATTTTCTTCGGTAATGATAACCATTTTTATGTCCCACCTATTTTTCTAAAATATTTGTATTTTCAATCTTAGTCTCAAACATAAAGATTTAGTGTATTGTAATAACTTTTCAAAATATATCTTGTAGTGTTTCAAAATAATTGATGAAAATTAGAATTACTTTTATCCATATTTCTATTTATGATTATCAAAACTTTGCAAAATTACATTTGTAAGATTAGTAATGGGTATTTTAATCCTAAGAATTTTAAATGGATTTATTGAATATAAAACTTCCTGTTATGAAATAAATTCAATTTATTTATTACACTTCTGAACATTGAATTTTTTCTTCCAAGAAGGTTACTCTATACACACGCGAAATATACACTATAAGGAGAAGTTGCTGCGACATGCGAATGGTTAGATGTTCAACTAATTAGGAAAAAGTAAATAGCAAAAGCTACAACGTGTTTAAATGAAGAAGTTGTACAATTAATTTCACATTTACAAATTGCATATGAACGTTGTTGCCTGGTTAAAAGTTTTGATGCCTCGCGTATGAAGGAGAAATGCTTACCAGCAAATTTCTGATTTGGGTGAAAGTCGAATTGCAGCTTAACGGAATTACAATATATCGTATCACAGTACCGCTGCTTGCGTCAGTCGAGATTTTATTATTGTGAGCAGAATATGAAATCAGTAGGTTCTGGAAGACTATACGGAAAGTCATGCAGGATTTCAATAGCCGCAATAGCTGACAACCGAGAAGACATGCATGTAACCCGCATGACTTAACATTCCATTATTTACACCCTAACTGAAAGATACATAGTTTTTAATTTTTTATGTTAAAATGTATCTCAGAGGTACAGCGTTACAACTTATAAGATTTTCTTTTAAGCTGCATGTAAAGCTTTCATTTTTGTTTCAAATTCGTGAAACTATAATTTGTTTCTGATACTTTTACAGATGTAAACTGGCATCGAGAAAAGTTTATATTAATCTTTCTGATAATAATGATTTACCAGCTATTCAAAAATCATTATTTCATTATTATAAAGTTGAAAATACTAATAACGAGGAATTGGAAACACCAATCCAAGAGGAAGGAAATCGAGATTCTGATACGGATACATCTGAAAACGTAGAGAGACACAAAGAAGATTCTTGCCGTGGTCAAAATGATGCCGATTCAAATTCTGATGAATGTGATGATGTAAGACAAGAATAATATATTGCTCTTAGGAAACACGAAAATTAAGTAACGAATTCTTGCTATAGCAAGAAAATTCCCTTCACTTCTAAAAGAAAAAAAAAAAAAACAAATGCAACTTCCTGGTAATGTTTTCAAGTAAAAAGGACAGAGAAAAAATTATAATAAATAAAATTATAAAACTATGGAAGTTCTTGTTCATTAATAGTTTTCTGGATATGATTGTAACTTATACCATTCAGCATATTGATATTATAAAAAGAAAGTACATGCTTTTTTACAGATACATTATATACTGATGTGATTGAAATCAAAGCTTTTATTAGACTTATTAATTCTTAGATGGTCTATTTTCACGCAGGACGATTAAATCTTGTTAATTTGTGAAGCACAAGTGGGTTGGGAGTAAAATTATTTCGTTTGACCATGAGTTTGTAAAGGTTCCGATTCTACTTTGGAGTAAATCAATTTGATAACAGGGAAACAAGGCCAGAAAGGAAACTACTGATCACTTTGCTCCTATACGTGAGTTACTTAAAATATTTTTTTCAAATTGTCAATCATGCTATTGTAATGAGGCATGTCTTACAATAGATGAAAGAAACGAAGCTTTCAGGGAAAGGTACTCCTTCATTATATATTCTTTCGAAACCCACCAAAAATGGGTTAGAAATATTTGTCCTTGGGAACTCAAAGAAAGTATACACATACAGTAAACACCCATAAGGGCTTCATATTATAATAAACAAAAGTATAGATGTCGTGAATCGGATGATTGCTCCAATAAGTAATTCTGGCCGAAACACTGCAGCAAATAATTGGTTTAGTGGTGTATCTGTTCAAAAGTCATTACCAGGTAAATACCGTTTTTTATTTTTGTTGGAATTAAAACAAAAAAATGGCAAATACCTCATGAATTTAAAAATATAAGAATCGGGAAGTTTCATCCATCATTTTCTGTTTTCGAAAAAACTATACGCTCGTTTTTAGGTTCCCCAAAATAGAAGAACTGAAAAAATGTTATATTAATATCATCCTTACATTTAGATGATAAAATTGATGAGAATACAGTTAATATAAATAAATAAGGGATAACAGCTCAATTTAAATTATAAACAAATTAAATTAAATAAGATTCTTTAATATTATGTATATTTTTTGTTTAAAAAATCTATGTATTAGAATTCACATGAGAGTTATGTATAAGATATCAATACTTAAGGTTTCATAATAGTTAAACAGTTATTTTTATCAGTAATTCTAGGTTAGAAGGCTTAAATATACATTTTAGATTTTACTCAATCTTCATTTTCCCTGTTTGATTCAATTCCACACTCCTGAGAGCAAATAAACGTACAATGATGCAAACACAAGTTTGTGCCACAATTTTGAATGCATCTTTTTTTCTTCTGTTTTTGGTAAAGTTTACATCTTTTACGTGACTAATTAATATTGTCATTGCTGTTATTAAGTTCCTTTTCGGAGTACGTTTCCTGTGGTAAAATTTCTTTAAAGTTCACAGCAGTAGATGATAGCAACTGCTGAATGCAACTCCTTATCTGAAGATGTTCCTCAATTAATTGTTTTCGAAGTTGTTTAAGAATCACTCTTCTTCTAATTGCTTCATTTCTATTGCAGAAGAATATAATTGGACGATTGATTCCTGAAATATTGAGCAATGAGAAAAATATACCCATAGACCATCTTTTAGTGTTCTTGGTGACCGAATACGATTACCATATCTGGTCCACTATATCGACTTCAATATTAGTTTGGCTGTAATAGGTTGTTTTCCCCGGATTTCACTTACCTTATGTTCGATTGTGACACTGAAGGGCTTACAGAACGCTTGAGAACAAATTTACTTCTTTGTCACCATTTCTTATACACACATCTTGGCACTCTCGTTATTGTGACGTAATATTGGCATCAACTGATAACTTTCTTAATTAGCAAATTATTCCTGAAGATATGAGCGATATCTCTACTGGTTTAACTTTTATATTTTTTATCTGGAGATTATGCTTGCCAAGGCAGAAACCATACAATTTCATATCATGGAAGGTGTGTAAAATACCTGCATCATACATTCATCCATTATCTTACTGTAACTTAGAGTTTTGCTGGACTCGAAGAGAAAACAGAGCCACAAGCTTTAACAGACCAGAAACATAATGTCCACTGTTCAAAATACCATCAATGCAAATAATAGTTAACTGAGGAGTATATCTATGGTATCCCATATCATCATTCTAGGTTATTGAACAGTATGACAATGTGGAATGAACGCTAGCAATTTGCGTTCTCCACGAATTCGTCAAATGAAGATACGTTCATCACGACGCTGTAAACGGTATTCGTGTGAGAGGACGGCTACAGTATATTGTTGAGTCTAGGTTTGTCGTTTACCACGCCATTAACAGCGTTCATGTTTGTGACGGAGCATTAAGATAATAAAAACTATGGTATCCAAGCTTATAGTCCATGATGCGGTAAAAGTCGTCGAACTGTTCGCCCGGGTACGTGTTGTCTCGCAACCACAAACGTATTTATTTAGTTATTTCAAGCCGTTCTCTTCTGACAATCTAAAATATTTAACAAATGTATTCATATTCTGCTTCTGACGTCATTTCCTATTCTGTAAATGGAGCTTTTTTCCTTCTCTGATTACTCATTGAAGCATAGTGAACAGTATGTGATCCTAAATTTTGATAGTAATTGTCGTTGTTTTGTTGGTAATTGTAACCTAGAAATACAGCTTACATCGTTCATGGGCTCTTTGATATGATTGGTTTATTGATGATAAAAGTCGCACTTTGAAGCAACTTGAGGGCATTTGACCATTGAATTCTAAACTTTGAATCTCAGTAACTAGGATGATATCTGAGTTGAAATCTTCCTTTCTAAACGACTACACTACATCATCGAGAGTTCATGAGGCTTCGACAGATGTAACCTATATTAGCCCTGTTATTAGATGATTGCTTAGTGATATCAGGATTTGAACCCACGAATAAATGGAAATAACGTCACGACTATTGAGCTACCGTTGCCAACGGCACCCTAACAAATCTTCGTTTTCAAGTTTGTAATAAGTCTGGTGCCTTTTTGTATAATGATCGTAATTAGGGCCTTTTGCTCTCGTGTCTAACTTAATATTCTATCTATTGTCTGGCAAATCATAAAGGACCTGAGCTCTTACACCACTACATCTCGCAGTTATTATTCCCTTGATTATCAGTATTATGTTCTTGGAACAAAATTTAAATCTTATTTTATAAAGAAAAATCCAATTTGCGAAAATATTCATTACGTTATGTACATAATGTCACGAAAGAATATTGGATTAAATTCACATGTTTAATTTTTATCCATGTGGAATTTAATATAAAGAGGGAATATAATTTTACAGAAACATGTTTTTAAATTATGCTAATTCCTATTATCGTATATTGCACACTATTAAGTATTAAAAGTAATGTCCAATTTCAAATCAAGTTTCATTGTAAACATGCAATTCTTAGTTTAGATAATAAGTGTTGAATTATGAAAATATTTTAATACAATTTATCAAGAGACATGAATTTTATTTTTAAATTATTCATGCAAATTAGTGACATTGTTCAGATGCGTTTTATTCATTAGATAAAATTTATATTGCTTCTTAAAATACATGTGTGGCTTATAAAGTATAATGATTTTTGCAGAGCCGTCAACTTTTTCTTTCTTTTCATTTATACGAAAACCTACGTCATTCTAGAAACGCAAGTACTTACATAAAAGCAAAGACCCAATGTTTTACATCTGGAATATTTCTGACAAGTTAAAAGCACTACTTTCGAATGCAAATGATGAAAAACATTCCGTAAAATGTTTTTAAGAAAAGAATACATAGGTTTTTGTTTTCGGAAAAGAAATTTTAGGATTTTTGTATGTCGTCACTAAAATTCCTCGACGAAGAAAGAAAATAGTCTGAAAAGAAAATATTTTTTATCGTGCGTGTATCCTATTATCTATTTGGTCTTTGAAGGAAGAATCGCACACCATGTATTTTGATTTAAAATAACTACCGAACGCTACACTGAATGAACTTAAGTAATGTATAATCTTTGGGCTTTATGAGAAATTTCAGCAAATATAATCTTTGTTATTTCTGTGTAAGACATAATTTTATAACTAGAATTTCAAATAAAATTTCGATGTAATTTAAATAATTCCCAGAATTATTTTTGCTTTTTCAGCTATTATATATTAATTCAAATTAATAATTCATACACGATTGTAATGTTCTTCATAATGAAGTAAGATCAAATTATTTGGCATGGTCCTTATTCTTTTCAATATAATTATAAAAAAATTGCTTTTCTTCCTACAAATCTGATGTTATATTGGTATTTAAATTGAGAACTTTTTAATTTACTTTCCTGTTATTTAACATGTATTACTTAAGTTTCTCGCTAACGAAATCATGGTTTGTTCCCTTATGATTATATAGATAATTAGATAAAAAATAAAGGCATTTCCAATGGTTTTGAATACGAAATAGGAATAATGAAAACATGTTAAAATAAAAAGGTTTTGGAGACGGATTTCTTATTTTTGAACCATGGTCAAACGACAAGACTTACATTTAAGGAAATGCTTCGCTCTTCTTTCATATTCATCAGGTGTGACAACAATGGTGCTGGCTCACATCTATAAAACGTACCGAAGCTTTTTATTTATCGCCAAAAATAATGGATGAATTCACAGATCCATTTATCTCTACAATGTTGACCCAAATATTTAAAAGTTCAGGATTATGTTACATCTCAGGTAACACTCGATCTGTTTGTAGAATACTTCGAGATTGGAAAACCACTTTACATCTCAAATCTCTTAATAAGACTTTTATAGCTCTTGACCTTTTTTTTTGTAGTTCAATAAATGCTTTGGTTAAACTAATCTCTATCATTTGCTAATTCTACACAATTCTATAATCCATGAAAAATAAGCACTCTACATAATTCGATTCCAATGCTCTCCTTATTTTAGTTCGTAAGGCTACATATAATAAGAAATTTTTTAAAAACACTTTATTACAAGAAAGAAACCTAACACTTTTTGACAGGAATGATAATGAAGTAAGAGAAAATTGTTCTTATTATTCGTTGAAAGCTGTTATTTATAAATTTTAGAAAACAGCACACTAGTTATCAAGTGATTACAGAAGACAGTATTACTAAAGTACTGTATTCATTAAATTTATTAATCAAAAATGGCTTTGCAATCAGAATGCACCATTCTCTAATGATGTTACGAAAAATAGTAAATATAATTTGAATATACACAAAGCTCTTTCAAATTGATACCCGAACTCAATACTGAATTGCATTTAGAATAATACAGGAACAATACTCAATGTGTAACATATATGACGTTTGTTTATTATTATTTTTGTATAATTTTAGTAACAATGTTACTTATCGCTTAGGAACTAAAGGAATTAGTGAAATACATGTAAATTTTATCTTAATATTTTGGTTTGCTATATTACATTTTCACTCTTCTTCAAGTTGAAAATGAGCATATATTTGAGCACCCGTTATCAGAAATGATTTTTAATTGAAAATTAAGAAAATATTTAAAATAATAACCACAGTAGGCAAAAATTAATCCCTCATAACTTAATAGAAGAAATGTAAATTTTGCGATAACATATGTACTTCATATCTATTAAAAATAATTAAAATATTTTTTTTTATCTTTTAATCTTAAGTATGTTAAAGTATTGACTTAATAATATAAAATATATTAATAAAATACACAAATAAACCGATGCATATTCAATAAAATATGTAATGAAAATTATATATATAATATGTCTTAAGGACCTAAGTAATTTATTGCTTATTTATTATTATAACACCATAAGTGTTTTTATTATGTAACACAATAAAGTTAATATAAAATATAGAATGTATAAATGTAACATGTTAACAATAGTTCAGATGATGAATGTACTAGTTAGTAACTGCATTAATCGTAAAGCACTTAGTTGATGGATTCTTTTCTCTCATACATAAAAAATAACAATTCTTCAGAAATGTTTCATTTCAGTTTTATTTAATCTGGTTATTTGAATAACAAAAGTGAATTACATATCAAAGAATAAATTAATATTTCCAGTCTTATATAATGCACACGAATTTCATTTCACGAGGTCCAAAACAAATCATTGCTACTTCAAGTGCTTCATCCATCACAAAGTGTGATTTCATTAAAAATAAAATAAGCCGTGTGGAAGAATTATTTAAATAATAGATGTGTTGAATTCGCTTGAAAAATAATTTTTCCCTTTATATTTTCTAAGACGATAACAAATGTAGTCACTCCATATTAATAATACATTATACAAAACAAAGTAACTTGAATTTGTATGAAAAGAATTGGTTACTAATACTTACTTTCAATCATATGGGGATTTGTACTTTTAAATTTAAGTCTAATATTACTGATCTGTCATAATTCTGACTTTTCATGTAAATCAAAAATATTTCTGACATTCAAAGAAATGTTCTAAACTCTTACAGCACTTTCGTTTGATAACTTATGTAAAGAAATATGAAATTTTCTTTTATACATAAAGGAGACACCAGTTGGATCAATACTTAAGTACGTGGAACACTTTTCTTAGGTAAAGTTAGATGACAAATTCTGAAGACGTTAGAACTTTAAGTCATAGCCATAAAACAAGATTCGTACCCAAGATAACGAGGAAAACAGTCATTTTCGAACTGTGATTTTCTGGATAATGTGGTACTGAGTGAATCCATTTGCGTGAAATTTGAGATACGCGAATAAAGAAAAATGGTAATTTAATGTGATTTCAATATATTTTTCCTTAGAAAATATTATATTTGCTTATAAATTAATTATAATTTTGTAGAAAATCAGATTCATTTCGAATTTAATTATGTAATAAACATCTCCTTCAAGAAATATATCTTTTCCGTTCATATCTGAAAGGAATAACACCCCTGCTAATTTCAAACTAGATTTGCTTCATATTTTAATTACATAAAAAAAAAATCACTTACTTCTGAATTTATATTAATTTCTCCAGATGAATACTTGATTTTGACATTGTTTAAATACATTATCTTTATAATAAATGTCATTATAAACATTTCTTATAACAATAATGATAATGAAACAATAATTCATTCAATCAATATTTATCTTTATAAATATTGAAACAATTTGATTAATAAACTTAACACGAAGGTTAAATTTTCAATCAAAAGTGTCCAGCTTTATGCAAGTAGAAATGAATAATATGATTATTAAAAATTATTTAAAAAGAAATTTTTGCAATATCCTTTCTGAAAGGTTTAATCATATATTGAATTTGTGCGTTTTCTTTAACTAAAAATTTCATTTTTTTCCTGACACAAATGTCCTGTACAAGAGCAATATAATTTTAGGTTTTTTTTTTTTTTTTTTTTTTTTTTTTTTTTTTTCATTTTAAAAATTCTGAAGGTTTTTAGAAATTTCTCAAATCTAAAAATGTTTGATAAATTTAGATAGGAGCCATCTAACACTTTTTCACATATAGAGACACGTATACTTTTATTCTTATCTTTGGACAAATAGCTATCTCTCGAGCTGATAACAACATCTATTTGAAAATAACTTAACTATGAATTTTTAAATGAGAATAATACACTGAATGATTTGCGTTTGCGAAATTATTGTTACAAGAAGTCTTACATATAGGAAGACCTGTATTTAAATTTAAGTGATTATCTCTTCCATGTATATAATATTCATCATAACATTCTTGGTAATTGTTTGAAATTCAGTTTAATAAGCAAACTATAATTACAAAAAAGGACTATCATTTGTTAATAAAATCATTTTCAAAAATAATTCACTGGAAAATTTTTCATGTATGTATTTTTATAGCACTTGAAGTAAAAAATGCATCTAAGACGCTAGAGCAAGAAAGTAAATTTGACCTTGCCCTTGTTAATTGCCAATAATAAAGATACTCCATTGTATTAGTTCCTATATATAAATGTTTCCCTTCTAGATTATTAATGACAAATGTTTTGTACAAAATAAAAATTAAAAATATTGACCAAAATTGTTCGGCAAATGTGTTTTTGAAGTTAAATAGAGGTTTGTTTGATTTATGGAATGAAGGTAATGTTATTTATTATTATTTCATTTATACATTTAATTATCGTATCTTCCTCTTGCTATAGAAAAAGTCTAAATACTAATTCTAAGAGAATAACAATGGTTATATTACATATTATGGTTATTAGACTAAATGCCTATGCATATTTTTGAATTGTAAATTGCAAAATTGTTTTTAGTGTATGAGTTAGAGATATGTATTAAAGTTAGAATACTGAGAAAGATTATTTGGAAGAAAATTTTAAA
The DNA here is from genome assembly GCA_019974015.1 of Nephila pilipes. Classification (NCBI taxonomy): domain Eukaryota; kingdom Metazoa; phylum Arthropoda; class Arachnida; order Araneae; family Nephilidae; genus Nephila; species Nephila pilipes. The sequence continues at coordinate 58,497 of BMAW01038168.1, read as the reverse complement.
AGGATATAAATTTTATTTGGAAAATATTTAAATGGTACTATTTAAATATTAAATATTGCTTAAAATTCAAATATTTTCCTTTATTTCATATAAATTAAATATTTCAGACATAGATATAACATAACAATTTTTCCGCTTGTATAATTGTACTGTGTGAAAAAATATTCTTTACACACAGTACAATTATACAAGCGGAAAATTTGTGAAGAATATTTTTTCACGATTTTATTCGTTTTGAAATAAAAGAAGAAATTTCAGAACTGTCTTATCATTGTAATATATAATTGTAATATAAATTACAGATTATATATTACAATTATAATCTGTTGTAATACATCAAATTATATTCTATGCAATTTATTTTGATGTCGCATATCATAAAATAGCGGTTTTATAATTTTCGGGATTTGTATTTTATCTAATAATTAAATTACTTGTAATTTGTTTAATTTGCTTAATTTGAAAATCAGCTAAACTTGAAATTTTAGATAAAATATATCTGGAAGCTTTCGAATACTTAAGAAATCATTAACTGAAATAGGGTAAACTCTGAATAAATATAATCAATCACGGTCTAAAACATTATGAAAAACTGCAATGAAAGTTTAACTTTAACTCACAGTGATGAATGAAATATCTTATTGTGTTATGGTGAAGGATATTAATTTCCGTAATGAGTGATGTGTTTACTATAACCAAAGTATTTTCAGACGCATTATTCATCTAATAAAGAAATTTCTAGTAAAATAGCCTATAAATCAAAAAAGAAAGAAAAAAACATTAAGCAGCACTATAATATTAGAAACATATTTTTATAACCAAACTTTCAAAAAGTTTTTGCCTCTTAAGAATCAATCAATATTTCATAATTAAAAATCACTTTCCTTGTTTATGTATTAGACAAAAGTAATCAATATGTATTAGAAATTATTTTACGTCTTAGTGAAAAGTTTAAATAGAGATTTCAAAGTTAAAAAAAAAAAACAACAACTTTGAAATATTCGTTGTTGGGTTTCTGCAAAGAGTTTTGCAGTTCATTTGTTTTCATTGTCATTTCCTCTAATTTGGCTAATAAGCTGTATTCACAGAATGCAAGTATCTAAATTTTTATAACAAGTGGTGCAAAATTTTATTATATAACTCTATAATTAATTAAGCAATTTAAATATTTGAATGGAAAAGCTGTATGCATTTTGAAAATTTATTTTCAATCTCATTATTGTTTATTTTCACAAGGAATAGTTTATCAATTTTAAATACTATAGGTCTTTTATAATATATTGAATTTAAATATGATTCGTTCATTTTATTTATTTCTTATTTGTCTTCGGGTTAGGATTTTACATGTAAGAACTAAATTAAAAATTTAAGCTGACTAAAATCCACTTACTCTGACATGTTTTAAGAAAGCATGCTTTTCACACTCGTGTTGAAATTGTATTGTTTGGAAATTTCTGAAAAAATCTTTATTTTGTGAAAATAGAAATATTTACTTATATTGTTTTGTAGCATTGCTCGTCCTATCAGTCAGTTTTAAGTGTTACGGTACTATATAAATTAACTGAAATAAAATTTATCTTTAATGTCGTATCTTTAGATGTGTTCAGATTATCTGCACCGATGTATATAGTGATATGTTTCCCCTTCTACTCTCTTAATATTTTCCATCGACATTTGTTTTTTGGAGGGATTACTTGTGGTTTCAGAGTGCAGATTACATACAACTATGTCTAACATATTTTTGTTTATTTAGTTTTACTTCTAGTTGCACTAACTATTGTCAAGAACATATAAAACAAATAATAGAAAAATACTTCATTTTAATAGCAATCTAACGTGTCCAATGTAACAATTTAATAAAACGTGTCGTTTCATTACTTTTGTCGTATCAGTTCACCGCTGGACATAGAGGCTATGGTAACTTAGAAATCATGATCACAAATTTGCAGCCGACATTACTTCTGTCGAGGTCACACGTGTGTTAGGCGATTTTAATGGATGTATTCCTCTATGGAGCATGAAGGTACTAACTCACTCAGCTACATATTGAACAGTTTATTTCTGATTACTGTCGTTGTCTCGTGAACATTGATGAAAAGTCGTATTTCCATTTTCCATCCGTTAGTTTTTTTCATCCCTTTCATCAAGTCATTTGCTCTCCAGCACTTATACCGTCGCTGAAATTAGAGGTCGATAGTAACACAGAAATAAATAATTTATCTTTCTTAATATTCCAGGTTAATGGTGTTTGAATATGTTCACATCCTCCAACATATCATTCCAATATACAAATGACGATACATTAATTGCTCATATAAAAAGAACGATAGATTAGAACACAGTTATTTTAATGATTCTGTCCGAAATGTCCCTGATCCAGTTATTGACTATGATGACGCAGGGATTCAAAAAAGTTTCTATACATTGTGAAAAATGAGCAGGCCGTAATGAAATCAAGACTGTTAAACATCCTACAAGTAACAAAGAAGTTAGTGGGGCATTTTCAGACTTTATCCTGAAGATTGGAATCTGGGAGACATTAAAAGTACAACAGCGTTTACTAGTAAATTAAATCACCAAATTAAAAACGGAATTTTTGGTCAGATATTTTTTCCATCACATCGATAAGGTCCAGTGAACCGTTATAAATGAAAGTTAACACGTAAATATAATTTTAAATCCTGATTTAGGAAACTGCTAATACTGTGCATTCTGTCGATGTGGCCAACGTAATTTGCCTCATTTTTGCTAGCGTATACAGTTCCGATTCGTATTGCGCTGCATTTGAAGCCGAATAAGAATAATTCTGAACGGGTACCTAATAATTTCTAGCTTTCTAAAAGACCAATCTACATTAAAATTTTCATTTACATGTGGGAATTGAAAAAATACTAATCATTTACTCATAAAATCAGTCAAGTACCTTAGAGAAAGACTTAGGCCTTGCTTTGCCACCTGAACGAAAATCCACTTGTTATCCCTATTAACCTATTCAAAAGAATATAGAGGGGATATATGTTTCTGATTCAATAGCAGAAAGACATAGTCATAGGATCATTCAGTTTATGTTAATTATTCTTATCCTGAAGTCCGGTAGAAATAAGAAGTGGGCTCTACTCTATTGACATATTACAATAGCAAACTGTCTTTGTAATTTACTCACCCTCATAGCAGCTTCAGTAAAAAAAATCAATATTTAGTGAAATTCTATTAATAGAAAGAAAAATTTGTGTGTCGTTTTCCTGGATGAATAATCTGGTTTAAATTTTCTTTGATATAGAAAAGGCACCTAAATGTACATGGTGCTATAGATATCTTCAAAGTTTATTTAATTGTTAGAGATAGAGCAATTTTTCTACTTTAAATAAAAAAAAAATCTTATACCCAACTTTTCATTTTTAAAAACCTTGAAAACTACATGATAGAAACGTATAGTTATCAGATCAATACATTTTACCCTCAGCAATGCCCAAAATAGGAATGTGAATCAATATTATATTAAAAAGAGCTAATGTCAGACTGTCTCAGTTTTACATTCGACATATACTCATCTTTTTCTATCAAAAATACCCCTGAGTGTCCCTGCTATGTTTCACATACTGCATATCACATACTAAAGCCTTGACAAATGTTTCATCCTTATCTTATCAAGGATTACATTTCATATGAATTTTCCTGACTTAGTGTGGGAAACATCTGACATAAATTTATTTTTCAATATACGGTTGGGTTTGTAACACCATCTTTTAAGATGTATCCCTTTTTTTCAAATGTGTCTTAGTGAATCGTAATACATTTATCAATTGTCTGTTCTTAATGTAATCTTTAATAAATGATATTCAAAGCAAAAGTTTGACGATGGTCATCCATATTTGGCTCTTAGAACATGAACATCTACTGTTACATTCTCACTCCATCTACTAAACTTTAGTAATATTATAAAATTTCCTTAGTGACTAACTTTAATTTAGTTTCAAGTCATTTACATGTATCTTCGTTAAATAAAATTTTTAACTCAGTAACTTTAAAATATTTTTCCACATATTATACATCAGTTCCTCAAAACTTAACTTATTATTACTTAAATAAATAATACAATATATTATATATGTGATGTTCTTAAGGGAACCTAACTTAGATTTAGTCATTGATACATCTATATTTTTTTTGCTGCATAATAAGATTATTTTATAAATTCGACACTGATCTTCATTTCCTTAACATAGTACTGACTTTCATTTTTCTTTACATCTAAAATAAAACATATTCTTATCATGATGAATAAGTTCTTATACAGTATCTTAATAAGTTAGATAAGTATACTTTTCTTAAAAAAATTATTAAAATATATTTGTAACCTAAAGTTATTTATTACATGCATATTATACTTTCAGTTCAAGTCACATATACTACCAGGTTCAAAGGCTTCTTTTAATGAAAAAATAAATGAAATCTTTCTATTGATAAACAAATTGTTTTGTTTGAATCCAGATCAAATGAATTATTTAAACATAACTAGAACTTATGCAAAAAAAAATTGTTTATGGATTATCAGGATAATATTACTTTCCATTAATGCACAGATTCTTTTATATTACTAATATACCATAATGTTTGTTACACCTTAATATATATTAAAATGCTATATAAGGAATATAACTTAATTGGAAATTTACAAATTCATGTTCAACCTTTGCTTCTGAAGCATTTCATCCTATTTTTGATTCCTTTTCTATTATCAATTCATTATATTCTTAAAACTATATGTCTCGGTATTTATGTGTCATTAAGATAATAACTTTCACTGGTAGAGAACTTATATCATACATTTAAAAAGCTACAATAAGACAAAGAATACTATGGAGGAATAAGTAATTACTTTTTCAAAACGAATGTATTTAGCTAAGTCAGATGATCTTTTGAAATAATAAGTATTTTAAAAAAATGTAAGGGGCAAAATAAATCTTAAAAATATGCACAATGTACACATAAATTGCTGAAAGTAAATAAATTATATGTGAATTAAGGATTTGAAATCTTTATATGAGGTTTTATTTTATTCTACACTATTGTTTGTATTATACATAACGCTATGAGCAGAATAAAAATTCATTTCCATTTTCAAAGAACTAAACCAGTTATTTTAGGTATTTTTTCATATACATTATATGACAAACATACAAAGCAAATAAATAAATAATAGCACAAATGTTTAACCGTAGAGGATTTTGATTTATATAGTAAAATTGTAAAATAAACATTTTATATATGATATCAATACATAGTTACAAAAGTATCCAATAAGTACAAATAAATTACACGAGATGGTGCTCGTAGCATCTAAAATAGTTTGTTTTTAGTGAACATCAAGACTCACTAGACAGCTGTCTAAGTCTCAGCTACTCATATTCGGGACCATGGCACCTTTCGCACATCAAAAAGTCTTCATCATAAATATGTCTGCTAATGAGTCTTTCCTCGCCTTCTTTTGAAAAGATTCACTGAAAGCAATCCAAAGCTTTCATTTTTCCTTGCATATGATGAATTCAGTTCTTACAGACGGTGACATTTCGAAGTAATATGATGATCACACATCTTGGAAGTAATCAAGTTTTGATTTTTTGCAATGATTACCTAATCAAAACCAACTTATGAATAAATGACAAACTTGTTTCGTCTTCTTTTATTAGATGGCAGCACCGAAATGCAATAACAACTTAACTTAATCATAATATCTGTCTTCAAATACAAGTACTTTTAGAACCATCCTCTTGAAGAACATAAAAGCCCTGATACTGAAGCCGTTACTAACAAAGCGTTCATCCTCTTTTTACGAAAAATTTAGAATTCCTTAGTTAAGAAATGAATTTAATTTTGGATGTAAGTATATAATTAAGAAAATTAAACAAAATTATGCATTTATCAAAAATAAAATTTATATTTTAATGTAAGGTTGTAAATTAATTGAAAATCTGCCAATTACAAGCAAGGAGAAGAAATTTCATAAGTAAAATACACAAGCGCTCATTGGACGGCTTAACAATTTACATAAAATTTATTGAGAAGAAACTTTCAAACTGTTTTTTTTTTAATTTAATTAATCGAATGCTTATTAATACTGCACTTAGAAGTACCACAAGGGCCTTTGACGATGAAAGTCATAACATTTAATCTTCTTCAAATTCAAAAAATATAGTCTCATCTAAGATAGTACCAAATTCGTATAAAATTCATATAAAAATAATTTAAAAGATGAAAAAGGGTTTTGTATTAATTAATAAAGGGAAAAAGAAATGATATAAAATTTTACATCTATAATAGTTGTGGAATTCAATGTGATTAAAAAAAAAGACATCCAAGTTCACTTATTTTAATTTAATACACAAGTTATTATAAAAGGAAATTGTAGAAAGCAATTACGTTACAATTCGCAAAATTAAAAAATAAACTTCTGTTTTATTGATTATTCTTAAATGATTTTGTTGTGCTGGATATACACAAAAATAATTTAATCCAATTAGTTTGATAGTAATTTATTCTTGTAATTGGATTCTATTTTCATTTTCCCGACTTATTCCTTGGATATTTTGACTTTTCTTTCCGTATTTTTGTTTACACCCATTGTTAGGCTTAAAAATATTTGTTTCGTATTTAATAAAAATATAATAAGAGTTGAATAATACTTTCTTCCTTAATGTAGTATGTATTTGTACAGAAATTTCTTTGATGGTGAAAGCAAACACGAAGTGCAAAGTAAAACAATTTACACTATCAATATCTCTCCATCAATAAAATGTATACATAAAAGTAAGCAAATTGTGAAAGAAAACTTTAAAATAAATTTAAAACCAAAGAAAACCAAAAAAAGTAAGAGACTATGCAATATTTTTGAAAGAATTTCTTCGAATGAAATAATATAATTTAACGTTGCGGAATCAAAGGATATTTGAGTCACTGAAGTGAAACAACCTTTAAGAAAGCAATAAAAGACAAAATGAGGAACAGTGGCAAATAGAAATAAAGAAAACTCAGTAAATTTCCAAAATCAATGTTAAAATTTGCTAGGAAAGAATTATTTTCTTTGAGTGGTTTCTACAACTCTAGAAAATATAATGGGAAGAAAAATGCTTAACATCTACAGCTTGATATGATAAATTACTAAAATAGAAACCTATCATACCTATTAAAAAAACGATGATAATCAAATAAATAAAGAATGTTTTTGATCATGGTAATAAAATGAAAGTTTTGGTCTGAAAAGCATTGCATGGATTTTTTTTTTGTTTATGATTTCAAGTGTTTGGAATAAATTTCTTTAAGGAAAATACTAAGAAAAAAAATAAAACTATTTTTGGATTTATATTAAAATGAGTGATAATTTACATATTTACAAGGTAGAATATTCTGGCTCAGAATATATTTTATTTTCCTGTGAAAGAGATGGGCATATGTTTCCAAAAAGCTACACATAGCATTTAAACAAGATTTGTTAAGCAATATTTGATGTGTATTTTATGTCTTTATCACGAAAATAATTTTGGAATTTTTGCATATTTTTCAAAGCATAAATTACAATATATTTGTTTATTATATTTTTCACAAAAAAGTATTCATGATGCCATTTATTTGTCATTTTGTTACAAAATCTTTAAAGAGAAAATATATCAACTGCATAGCATCTATATATTTTTTTTTTGCTACGGAACAAATACCGTGCATAGTTTCTTTCATTTTAGAGGACATTTTATGTTCCTATCAATGGAATAAACTTCACACTTGTTGATCATCATTTAAATACTAAATATTTACTAATAATTGTTTGATAATAAGATAAAGATATGAAAATTAGTTAATTTTTTTAAGAAATCCGTCTCGAAATACTCACTCTTAAGATATTTGATATAAATGCTATAGGGATATAAAATTCAAAGACATTTCATACATTCTTAGTTCTAAATCGAAAATTTGTTGATGACAAAATTTTACAAAATTAATATTTTGGAGGTGCCTTTTCAACTATTAAACCCCACAAAGTAATGTAAATTGTTAAACAATAAATTCCTTTGCTATAAGTATTAATTTAAAATGGATTAAAATATAGAATAATCTGAATTTCTTGCACAGGAAGAGTTAAAAGAAGAGAAAAATTTTCAGAGAAAAGGTAACTTCAGTAACATGAAATTGACACAAAATTTAAGATATGCTTACAAATGAACAATATATACAAGCAGATAATAAACAAATCCAGTATTGTAGTGGTTTGAAACTAATATTTCTAGCTGTTGTTGTGTGTCATTGTGTCTTAACGATTTAACATATATTCAAGTTTAATTTAACGAAATTTTAACTTAACATAAGAGATTCTAGAAATTAAAAATTGCAAACATTTAAAAACTTAAATTTGTATTGTATTTTGTAAATTAAGAATTAAAAATAATTACAATACTATTGAATTCTCAAACACTAGTAATTTACCAAGATTGTGAGATAAGACTGCTTGTGTACAAACATTGCATTAAAAATAAGATGCTTCAAAGTAAACACAACACAATACTGTAAGAAACACATGTACTCTAAATTTCAATGAAACTCAAAATCCTTTATTAAAGCATTTATTTCATTCTGTTCTTTCTCTCTTCCAGTTTACAATAATTTCTCGAAAACACCTTTCTCTCTCTCTCTAGCAGAAAGTATTGCGTATTCGCGATTAAACCCTGCTGCACTTTTAGCCACATCAAGCTTGATACAATTTTCATAATATTATTAGTATTTATTTATCTTACAATTATAAATATTTCTCTTTAATAGTCTCAGATAGACAATTTCCCATTCAGTGAGCTGAGAATATTGAAATCCGACTATTGTTATTTTTTTCATTCTTATTAATTCTCATTTATATTCAGTTACCTTTGCTTACAGAAGTTCACAAGAAAAATTATCTACACTATGCATTTTTCAATTCAAAAGTAAACATCTCTTATAAGAAATCCTTCATAACTATTAAATATTTGTAAAAATATACCTTCATTTCACCAAAACATATGTTTACCCATTCAGCTCAAAGGAAAGCTTTATATTTAATATTGCTGATATTATAACTTTTTTTTAAAGAACCGCAAGTGTTTTATTTGTCTCAAAAGTCATAAAAATGACTTTAATAGATTTTTATATTTACTTTACACTTATTTTTTAAATGCTTAAGAGTTTTATTAATAACTTATACACATGGTGCTTTTCCTACTTTATAATATATATTTATATTATATTTTAAGTATTGTTTTAGGCATGTTAATAATGTTAAGGCTCCATTGACACATTGTGAATGTTTAAAAATGGATGTTTTTTCAACGAAGGTCACCCTCGTCGTACTAACGATGATTGCAATTTTAAGGTCTGTAACCAATAGACCACCTTCTACTTCTAAATATAAAGTTAATAATAAATATTTACGTTAATGCTAAATCAAACATTCAATCATTTACTAATTTTTTCAGTAAAATGTCTTAATTTTATTAACTTATTCATTATCACAATTGTCACTATAAATCTATTACGGAATCACCGATTTATATGAATTCCGAATAGTTAGAAATGTGTCAGTACTTTAAAGGTAATTAAATTATTTTCGTTCAGTACTCATTCCCTATTTTTATTCTCAGTTTGACTAAAGACGATATGAAAGCGCAAATTTAGTTCCATCGTATTTAATCAATTTCGGAAATAAAACATATATGTCTGGAAGTTATATTTTTTAGAATTAAATTCAATTTTGATTCAATAATAATTCTGAAGCATTAATTTACTGAGAAAATTTATTTTAAAATCTTGAATAAATTCCTTATGAAATATATTTGCTTAAGTTTTGTTCTGTTTTTCATTGAAATTGATTTATAAAAAGAATTTTATGGATGACGTCTTTCTATAGAAATTCTAATTGCTTTGTCATATTATTAATTAATTTTTGCTATTGATTCTAAGTTAGTCTATAGTAAGACAAATCTAATTTCCAATACATTTGTAGAATACAATTTATTCTAAAATTTTACGCGTTCCTTAATTTTATTAAATATATAAATTTCCTCTAAGTTTCGTTACATGAATTTTGATTGCATCATTCAGTTTTTAAAATTTTCATTTCTTTTGCATAAAATGCATTTTCCATATTGGAAAAATGCATTCGAAACAGATTTGAAGTATTTCCCATGTAAATCCACTTTTATATCGTGAAAACATTAAATACATTATAAGACAAATTCCAAAATCTTTTAAATGCATTGTTTCTAAATAAAAGCATAATTTTAGAAAGAAAGAGCACTATTTTTATAAGAAATCATGAACTATCTACATAAAATATTTCTATCAGCGGTATACAAACACGAAGTTTTTGAAAGAAAACAGTTATTTACATATTTCATTTTAAGAAAAACGTAAAAACTTATTGAATGATATTGACAACATGACATAATTTTAATTCATACATCACATAAACACTTAAGCTTATAAACACTTAACAAGTTATTTTAGGTAACATAAAATTTTAAAGGAAATTGATAAAAAATTTAATATTAGTTTACTTCAGTTTAATCTGAATTGAATGTCGTTTCTTAAATAAACTTTAGATAAAATAAATGGGAATCTGAAATTAATAAAAGTGAATGTACCAAAAATTTTTGATATTGCACTAGCTTTTGTTGATAATTTAAATAATTATATCATAATAAATATTTTTAAAATAATTCTTATTTATTTTCTTACTTATTATTATTGAATATGAATATCAAACTATTCAAAATGCTTAAATATACAAACACGAATAGATTATTTTTAAATTGCTTATGGAAGAATATAATATTGAAAATAATAGAAAACATTAAATTTTTTCAACAAATAGAAGAAGATATATTTCTTATAAAAAAGTATATTCTGTTCAGTAAGTATACAATATTTATTTCTTGCTGGTTCTTTAAAAATTGATCACTTCTTTCTCGATTACCAATATAATTTTGTAAGCTTGCTGAATAATTCAAAAATTTCCAATGCATTAAAGTATTTTTTAAAACATAATTTTCACTTCTCTTACAATATGAAATTCCCTACATTGTGACTAATTTAAGCGGAACATTATGTTTGAAAAGTTAATGTTTCAGTACTTATAAATATTTTGTTAATAGGATATGAAGTAATGCTACTCCCTTTCATGTACAATTACTGCAATTCTGGTATCAAATTCTATAAATTTATGCATTAATTGTATCTATACATTTCCTAAACAAAAATTGTATATAGTTTGCAAAAGAATTACCACAAACACTATGGTATCATAGTTTAAATAAATGCATAATGCATATAATTGCATAATGAAAAGGCATGATTATATTTTTTTAAATAGAAAGATAATCATTTAATAAAATGAATTTGATATTTTACATATATTGCTAAATGTGGTCATTTAATGCGTAACAAAAATGTTCTTATTCTTTTTAGTTAGTTTAAAGGCTTATGTTGTATATCTAATAAAATATTTAAATCTAGAACGCTTTAGAATCTTAAAAAAATAAGTAAAACTCAATTGTTAGATCAATTATTAATTTAAATATCAATTAATGATTGTTTTAACAAAATGAATTAGCTAAACATTTATATAAAATTAATTATTCATTTGAACATTCCCAAGATCTTCGAATATTATTTCTTTATAAAATATTCCATTATTGCATAATAAATAATTCTTTGAAGAAAAAATTACATTAAAGAAAAATAAAAAGATTCTCTAAAATAAACTGTTCATGTTTTTCAGGCAGTAAAAACATTTCTTTCTCCATTTTAAATGATAAACATTGATTTATATTTTTTATTGTTTGCTAAATCATCAATACAGTTTAAGTTAACTGTATCAATTAAAATTTGATTGTTTGCTTCAATTCAGTATATCACGAAACAACAAATCCTACAGCTTCACTAAATTATAAATTTCGTATTCTGCTGAGTTTAATAATTAAAACTTTATTTAAAAAAAATTTTTTTGTGCATTACAAGAAAAATAAAATAAGTGGGAACACATAAATCTCTAGTTAAAATTGCTTGATAAATCATTTGCAACACGCATTTAAAACGTTACGACGAACAGCAGAATATATACAGTTTCCACAACTGCCGTTGAGTCCATTTTGATCAGTATTTCTCAGTGATGGTTAATTTGTCTGAAAATATTAAATAAACAATTATATGCATTTAAACAAATGTATCACACTTCTGAAGTAAGATTACAGTTTGAAGAAATCCATCATTTGATTCTGTCCTGAACAAAAAGTTTTGAATGAAACAATCCGAATTTTTCGGTGTTTTAGTGAAATACAGAAAAAGAAGTTTTTCTATTCATCAAAAAAATTGTAGTGTGTGCTTGTGGTTTTTATAGATTTTCTCTTTTGCTCTTTACTTTAATTTCTCTGAAGGAATTGAATTTTAAGTCTCTTACACAAAAAGCAAAACTTAGGACGTAATTCACGAATATCACTGAATAAATTCTACAGTTATTATTTAAAGAGATTTTAAAAGTAATATTACTGAAAAAGTTACATAAATATATTATTTAAAAGTTTCCGATTCAAAAGCAAAGTAAAGAAATATATCTTACAGAAATTTAAAAAAATACATGTGGGATTTCTTTGTTATATTACAAATGAATAATCCGTATATATATATATATATATATATACATATATATATGCATTATTTCCTAAAGATCAAGTATATTGAAATTAATTATTTCGCAAATTTCCATAATGGGTCACTAGGTCATGCGAGTAATTGTTCAATACCTCACACAAGACTCCTTCTTTTTGTGATATATAACTTTTTAAATTAAAACAACACATATTTTTTGTGTGCTGTGTAAAGATATTTTAATCATTCTATAGAACTATAAAAATATTTCTATTAAAAAATTATTTTTCCATTCATTGTTGAATACGGATATGGTTTATAAGATATATTTGCAGTTAGATTCCGTTTCAAAGAAAACTATTATACAATATGCTTTCAAATTTTCTTTTTTCTATAAAAAAATCTTAAGTATACAGTGAAGCAAAAATATTTTTTTCCACTGAGTAATACTTAAGTTTTTGAAATAATTTTATGTGAAAAAAAGAAAAGTTAAAACTTCCAAAATTACAAATTTGTATACTTTTTCTGAGAAATTTTGCTGCAACATCATTAAAACAGTTAGTTTACTATATTTTGTGTACTATTTCATAGATTAGGATCAAATTGTTTTGTATATTTATGGATTATTATTTTTAAAAATAGTACCTAAATGAAAATATATCTAAAAAATCATTTTTATGTTTAATTCAAAGTAAAAAAATACCTTTACATTAAAAGTTTTTTGTATATTTATGGATTACTATTTTTAAAAATGAAAATATATCTAAGAAATCATTTTTATGTTTAATTCAAAGTAAAATAAAAACCTTTAAATTAAAAATATTTTTAGTTGATAAAATATTATAATTGAGTACACAAAATACCTAAGGTCTACAAATAATTTTAAAGCACAAAATACACAAAATGAAAGAGTTATACAATTGCTACTTCATTTTTCCTACTTGTCCAGGCACTCCTAAGTATTATCAAATTAGTAAATCATTTATCATCCAATCAATAAATATTTTAGCATCAGCTGTTATATTTCAAAGAACGTTAAGAAGCTGATATTTGGGCCCTTTTTGTTTCTTTAACTTATAGAACAAGATTTTAAAAGCTGTGAAATGTACAGAGTAAAATAATGTGATTTTAAATTCATTAAAATAACGTTCATGAAGTTTAAACAAATAATTTGAGGAAACAGATTGACTTGTGCAATTAGAAAAATATTATCATAAGGAATTGTAGCAAGTATACAAAGAAAAAAATAATTAAAACAAAACGTAAGCCCATACATGAAATAAAAACAATTACCTTAAAAAAGGAGCTACTCATAACAATATAATATTTCATACCAGTGGCACCATTTTGCTGCAAACAGGTTGATTATCATGTCACATAATAATATTTATCTTAACATATACATACAGGATGATTAAAAAAGATTCATCTGATTTCAAAATTATATATATTCATATATAAATGATGAATAGATGAATGCAAAGGAAAAATATGTTAGTATTTTTTACAAGTGTTAGACATAATTATCTTCGCACAGTTTCACCTATGTTGCTAATTCGATATACCATCCCTTAGTTGTAAAATGTCTGTGCTAATTGATGGTACAGGAAGAGAAATCTGTAGTTAAAGCTCTCATAAATTTATAAATAATGTTGAAGCATACATTTTACCTTTAAAAGCCCCTAAAATAAAAATTCCCACCGTGCCATATCATGTGACTTAGATAGCCAGCAGTGTCAAGCCACCTTATCCAAAGCGAACGACCAAACGGCGAGGCAGTTCCGTTAAAGCTAGTAAAACACTTTTCGCTTTATAAAACTTCAACAGCTCTCCTTCCTTTTCCTGTATTAATTATCATTATATGTCGTTTATTTTTAAAAATATAAAAATTTGATACCCGATAAATTATTTTCAATAACCATTTGTTTTCATACATTGAGATTGATAATGATACCCTCGAATTTAAGTGAAGGAACAAATTGGTTCGAAACCAATTTTATCATCTGATCAATCAATTCCAGTAATGAAATCTATTTGATTATCTGTAAGATGTAAACTTGATGACCTGAGAAAAGTCACTATTCTGATTCGGGAAAGAAAAGCTCCCTTGTAGGTCAAGTATAAAATCCCTTAAAGAATAGAATTTATTCAACTAAATATTTCATAGTCTATCAGTGCATGACAATATAAAATGCAGTTATTAAATTCAGGTGTAAAACTTTAAAAAACAGTTAATTTTTACTGAAGCATTAAAATATTTTAAAACCATTGTATCGATTAATTGCGTTGTAAATATTCGATAATTTATTTTCATAATGCTTTATATCAAACACAAATTCCATTTGTATGTTCTTTCATTAAGCTTTCATTTCTACGAGTTTAGGACTTATTTTATCAATCATTTGATTCATACTTCAATATTCATGAATTTGACGTTCATTAATCCTTAATATTTTATAAGATTTATTCATGAATTTTACATGTGAAATATCTTCAAGATTTTTATATATTATAATATTCATGAATTCTATTTCACTAACTACGATTTCAAGTTCTGAATTACATGCCATAAAATCACGTATAATGCAATATTAAAAACATTTTAAAAACTCGCGAATTATAATCATTGGTTTTTACAAGTAATATTAAAAACAAATTCTGAGAATTAAAATATATGTACAATATAATGACTCCTTAGCAAGTGTCTAAGAAAAACCATCAATCTAAATAAATAAAATTATTAGGAATAGGTGCAATATAAAACGAAAGTGACAAGAATTTTCAAATTTATGAAAAGAAAGTATATAAGGTGTTTTCTTCTTTTGTGTTACTTATTTACAATACACTGAAAACGTAATATAAATAGAAAAAAAATATGCAAATATTAAGATTATGAATTGGAGTTAAGGACGAATTATAAGAAAGAAATATGATAATGTGTTTGTGTGTATAAAGATAATATCGATCATAACTTTCGAATGATTGAAGTTCGAATGAAACTAAACTTTCAAAATTCTCATAAATTCAGAAAAAAATTAAGAACCATAAGAAACTTCAACTATCTGTGATCAATTTCTTATACAAAATTGAAGCTTTTGTTTAAATTCATTTCTGAACAAAAAAAAATTACAAAACATGAGTCATCATATTAAACTATGGTGCACAAAGTTTTATATCATTTGAAAAAGGGGACTTAGTACTTTACGAAATCAAAAGTAGAACATTTTGACAAACTTTTTTCGATTCCTTATAAAACAAGAATTTGTGTTTATTTCAATATGAAACTTTGCCAGTTTTGTGTAATAAAGTACACAGTGTAAGATATTAGGTCAAGTTTTGCTATTAAATTAATATACTTTCTTATACAGAAATTTGAAAAATAAATTAGCTTATCTTAAGTTAACCACAAGATAACATTTGAAAGATGTACAGTAGAACCATAATTCTTATACCAAATTAAAACTAAATAATGACATTATTCTGTAAACCTTAAATTTTAAATTTACCTTACATTAAAAAAAATTGGAAAATTAAAAAAGTTATCAAGTTTGTATTTAGTAACTTTTTTTCATGTATCATGTTATAAAATAAAATCTAATCATCCTATTAACAAAATTGAGGTTCACAGAATAAAGATTTACAAGTACAAGACTCATTAAAATTTTAAAGCTCTGCATGCAAAACATTTTTTTTAATCCTGTGGGAAAGTGTGAAAATAACAAACTGAGAAAAAGAGGTTTGTTTACATTGCATTACATAGAACAAGCCACTTTAGACATTTACATTTTTTGTTGCACAGGACGTAATAATTGTCAGATTTTGACGTGGTTTGTTTTAAAATGCTCCTAACATTCAGTACTAATTAAAAATTTGTATTTAAAAATTCGAATTTTTGAAGGTGCAAAGATACTAAGTCCCCTTAAATAAAGTATATATATATATATACTTTATATATATATATATATATATATATATGTGTGTGTGTGTGTGTGTGTAGAGCCCTTCCTTCAGTTGTAAAATTATAATACATGAAATTTAAATTCCGTAATTCAATGCACGTTTAATTTTAATTTTTACAATTTTACGTTTTAATGATACGTTTAATTTTTATAATATCTTTCCTTGTTTTCAAATAATATTGAGGAACTTTTAAGAGAATAAATATTTATTTGTATTTACTAAGAATTACCTTTAAAAAAGATGCATTTTGTGTTGTCAGATACAATGAATCCTTAGCAGTTAAGAATATATATGTATTAAGTTTTTTTTAACACTCCTACCATGAATGGATTTAATCGATCAATTCCTAAAATGAATTTTATGATAGTTCCTATGGGGTTTTAACTAAGGCATCTTACTTTGAAGCGTTACTCCTCAAATATATAGCTGCTGTACACTTCTAAATTTATTTTTTTCCTCTAATACGGATTAAAATAACAACCTAGCTGAATGGATGTTTCATCTCACATAGCTAATATTTACGTACATTATGAAAATAAATTTGGTGCTATTTAATCGTTTAACATTTTGAATAATATTTGAAAGGAATCCCCCCTCATCCAGGATATTAATATACGAGTATAATATACTATTCGTTTGCCTTATTTAGCTAATTAATTGTTGAATATGGAACATATTAAACGTGGTATTGTAAATTTGTTATAAAAATAATTGTAAATAACTTTTAAATTTGTAATTAAGTTTGTAAAAATTCTTTGATCAGACTCTTGAACGAAGTGATATTGATTTGACCGAAACAGGACAGTCTAGTCACTTATCCATTGAATACTGATAATTCAGAATCAAAATAAGAAAATGTGTGATCACAATCGTTCAACGCTAGTTTAATAAATTGAATAATGTAAATTCCTTATGGTTCAATCAAAAATACGTTATTTAATAATACATAATTCCAATAAATCATTACTTTATAATTATTTTTTACTTATAGGTGAAACGTGTGTTTTTTAACTGAGTAGATAGGTTATTTACAGCAAAATGCATTTACACATTGACTGATCATTAAAATTTGTATTTGAACTTCCAAAATCGGAAATGTTGTGATTATTAATGAATCTTGTATTGTTGGTATTAAGTAAAACATATATATATACGGATTTTTTTTTATAAAAAGAGAGAAATGATTTTATTGATCCGTCTTCCTTATTAATTAATGTTCTTTTTGATGTTTATTCCTTTTAATGTTCTTAATACATAGAAAACGATGTCGTTATTACTTATGAAAGAAGATTCAAGTTTAAATCCATATTCTTATTTTTAAAGTTAAACGCTTGACATTGCGGAAACATATTTTAATTAAATTACAGCAGTGGCATCTGATTGATTTAAGAGATTTACACTTATCTAGACAAAGGAAATACGGATGCAGCAGTCGGTTAAGGTCGAGTGGAATCTGGAAACTCATAAAAATAAAAAAAAATGATGTAGGATGAAAGTTTATGAAGAAAACGCGATAGTTTCTTAATGGTGAGAGCGCATCACTTTCTTAAAGAAAAAAAAGAAACCCCTTTCACACTTAAGTCAAGTCCCTAAGAAGGCGTTATAAATCTCGTTTTTCTGCTGAAATTCGTAAGAGATTAAGAGGGCCAAGACTCGGGGTTATGTCCCTGAGAACAAAAATTCAGAGAGAAACGAGAAATTATAGCATGCCTATAGGGATTATATTTTATGTATATCATCGTTGCATAGGTATATATAATTATTCAATCACTGAAAAATGGATTAAAGAAATTGTATTTTGTTCTGTTTGGAAATTAGTCAGTATGTATGAAGTATATATATAGAAAAGCCGTTGGTAATTTCAGAGGAAATAAAGTAAATTAAAAGAAAAAGTATTATGTAGAGAGTAGAGCATAGTTACATATCGATCATAATTTTGTAAAGCAATTGTTGAAACTGTGTGTGATGCTATACCAACTTAGAGACTCTGATATTTATTTATCAATTAATCACTTGGATATTAATATTATATGTTTATTTAATAAAACAAAAAAAAGAAAAAAAAATCGCATTTTTTAACCATAGTAATCGAAACGTCATTATGTGGATATTATATCTTCACAACTTTGTATTTACACTTTAGTTTACATAAGCGCGTTTCCTTCTTGAATACTTTTTGAAATACGTTAGGATGTTTTATCCTCAATGCTTTTGACATTCTGAAGATATTTTAGACTCCTCACGTTATCAAAAATTCTCGATAGAAATGCATGAATATAACATAAGGATTTTAAAGAAGTTAAAATACAGTGATCCAAATACTTCAACGTTGAATCCTTTCATTTTTTTAAAAACATTTTCTTTCCACTTCTTCAAAAGATGCGTTACCTCTTTCAGAAGAATGAGAATTTTATTATTTTTCAAATATATATTTCAGACTTTAGAGTAGATATTTTTATAACATGAATAACATGAATTTATGATAATCTAAATGAAATATCTTCAATGGAAAACTTCACTTTCTTAAATCCATTATATATATAATATTTCTTATAATTTTGCAAATTACTCAATGTAATTAATATTTAAACTAATAATATTAAATTTTTGAGAACATTAAAATAAATCATTTAAAGAGATTACCATTAAAATGATTGTTAAAAAGTTACTGTTAAAAATAGTATTAAATGGAATTACGTAGAATATTTTGATTTCGGTATTACGTCTTTCAAAATTTAAAATATGATTTGTTAAAAAACATTAAGTTACTATATAATACGTAATGTCTTAAGTAATATAATTTAAGATTCCTTAATTCTATATAGGTATAACTTCAAGTTTATTTCTGCTTTATGTATGGAAGAAATAGTTAAAGTATTCTTTTAAGAATTTAATATAATATTCCTAAGCTTAAAATCAGTAAGTTATGTTTATACATTTTGTATCTCCACTTAATTTCTTAAACTGAATATTTTTTTAAAATAAGTTAAAATGCTTATTCGTACAATATAATTAATAATGCACTACATATCATAGATCTATCATACAGTATTTTTAAACAGAGATTAGATAAAATATATATGAAAATATTTTCTTATTTATAAATTTATTATTATTATCACATTAAGGGATGATAGATTTTAATACTGAAGAATTCTTAATAATGATATGATACGTTTATTAAAACATATTGAAATAAATTAAATTTATTAATTTATTTTCTAAATTTCCATAAATATTTTTTGTATATGTAATTGTAATTACGAGTTTTTAAGTGTTCTAAATAAAATTCGCATTGTTTTTTTAAAAGTCTTAATTCATTAAACTTTTCAAGTTAATTATATTTTCAGATAAAAATACTGAGCCATACTGAAAAAGGTTTCTAATTTTTTTTAAAAAGAAATCTATTATTTAAATGAATACCTGAATTAACCTACAGTGAAGTTAAAATTTATCTTAATAAAAAATAAATTAATGAAAATTAAATATGAATATTTTTTTTTTTTTTTGAAAAAAAAGGTATTGCATACATTTTTAAATATCAGAAATGTATTTTAAGGATTTTTTGTGTTTCCTTTAATTACAATGATATTAAATAAATGTTGTGCTTAATAAAGTAAAATATTTGAAACATTTTAACTCAGTTCTACGCTTATTTTGTATGACTTAATAAGTTATTATTTCTTAGTCGGATTACTATTTAAGTTAATATTACTCTTGTTTCTAAAATAATATGTCGTATTTCCTTGCATCGTTTTTGAATATTTATACATTTTATTCCATTTGAAGTTACGTTTTCTACTAATAGAATTCGAAAATTATTACATAAAAATTTATTAAATTGTTTCTGAGATTTCATAAATTATATCTATCAGCTCCAAATTCATTAGTAGTAATTTTCTTATGCGAATAACTTATTATATGATATAAATCATAAATTAAGATAATAAAGTAAAGGCAGTATAAGCTTGTTTGAAAGTAAATGAAGTATGATTTAACATTATAAAGAAGAAAAATTATTTTGCATTGAGGACATTATTTCGATTCCCTGTTTCCTTAACGGGTATACAATGTCTTACCTTAGCTTATTTTTTCATTGATTTTAATATGAATGTTAAATTACCTGCTTGCACATTTCTAAAAATAATTTTATATTGTTGACTTAATTACAAGGATAGAATTTTCAATTTCCTATTAAATTGATTTCATGCTTTAATTTAACACAACTAAGAACTTGTCAAAAACTCCATTGCTATTTCAATTTTAACAGAATTCAACAGATTCAAAATTTGTATTAAATATTTAGTTTAAAAATATATTTAACAGAAGTTAAACCATATTTTGCATGTAATTTGTTTTTCATGGATATTAAAGAAGATTTATATATTTTTTTTTATCTGGAATAGGTAATATAATATGGCATCGACTTCAGCATAATTTGTTTACAAGATCTTATTAAAATCTATTATTTAATGTATTCATAAAATTTTAATCTTACTTTATCTAAATGCTGCTCTATTACGTTGTAACATGTACTTTTAAATTTTTCTCTGTTATACTTATTGGACTTTAAAAACAGAGTTAAGTCTTCTATGGACAGAATTCAAATTCCTCATTAACTAGTGTTGACAGTGTTTACGAATCAATTTTAAAAATTAAATACTTGAATTAGAGTTGATATAGTTATTATTTTATAAAACAAATTTGTTTGACTTGCTTATATCCAGTTCGACAAAAATGCAATAAAGATAAAAAAAATCTATGAAATTTAGGACACTCTTGAAAGTTAGTGAAGAGTTAAAATATCTAATAAACTTAAA
This sequence comes from Nephila pilipes, assembly GCA_019974015.1. Lineage (NCBI taxonomy): Eukaryota > Metazoa > Arthropoda > Arachnida > Araneae > Nephilidae > Nephila > Nephila pilipes. Next base: position 37,054 of record BMAW01038168.1, on the reverse strand, counting down.
GTAATCTAGATACATATGAGATAACTTGAATTTTATTTAGTCATCGATTTAATTGTTAACAACAATGATTATACGAAAGTGATGTTATACATTCAAATTAAAAAAGTAATGATTAAAAAAATATCTAGATATAATTTGTACACTAATTGAATTAAATGTCCTTTTTTGGACCTGTATTTTATGTTATAAATTTGATTTATTTAAAAACAAATAATACTTTTTTATCTGATATTATGTAATTTCAATATCTTAATAATACTTGCAACGATAATTGATAAATAAGTTTATTGCGTATCATTAACTTCAGACAAACAGGTTTTCTTAAACTGTGAAGAGAATCATTGAGAAGTGGACAAGTCAAATTGAGTGTAGTCAATAAAGAGTAAAAAAATAGATAATTTTGATACTTTAAATTTAACTATATTTGATTATTATTTAGTTTCAGATTATCTAAATAGACCCATTACTTCTACGTTATATTCATAAAAAAATAAACACTTACATTGCTTAGGAATCTTAAGGGCTGAAGTCTTTCTGAATTTGCTTAAATATCGCCTAATAAGATTCACTAAATATATAGGAAAAGAACAAATTACGCATAACAATATTTGTATTTTTAAATTAGAGATAAATGTTATCTTCTGTTTTATCAAGGGTTCTGAAAACTGAAAAACCTGTAAGCAATTATTTTCTTTCTTTCACAATTTTGTATTTTTCCATTACTTTCCGCAAACTTTTTTATTTTACATAGAGATTTAGTTTACATGTTTCGTGACCTAATTAGTTTCGAAGAGTTTCACTTTAACTAAACATCATATTGTTTATTTGGAAAAACGATTAATAATAAATGGGAAATTACGTTTTCCTATGAGATGTAAAAGAATTAAATGGACAATTTTTAAATTCAAAGTAAAGTACATTTCATTAGCCAATAGATTTTCCAAAAGAAATTAATTTAAAAACGCTAACTTATAAAATCATCACTTATTTTAAGTTCTTTTTCAAGGAACATTTAGTATTATATACTTCTCATATCGCTAAAGCTGAATGTTTTTTTACTTTAGAACATCATGCATTTACCTTAGTTTTCCTTTAAAAACAGCCAATTTATTATGCAGAATTATGTTTATAGCATTCTTATATTTTCATTTTTATTGGAAAAATGTATTATATCATTTTTATCCTGGCCAGAATGTTTCTTTATAGTTAAAACGTGCCCTCTATAACAAATTTATTTGCTCATTTATATATTATGAATATTTCCGATATTTAACTTTTACTTCTCTCCCAAGAGTTTTATCACATAAAAAAAATTTAAAGAAAAATTTGAATAAAGCAGCTGTGAAAGGAAATTACTTTTCCTGTGTGACTATTGATAGTAAATTCAATACATTGATATATGAAGTTATTATTTTTTAATACTTTTGCTTACTATATAACTAAATTGATCTCCTGTTGTACTCAGGAACTAACAAACATAAAATCAATGTTTTTCCGAATTGAGAGAGTAATTGAAGAAATAGAATGTATGAATCGGTGCTGTAGCTTCTCAAAGTTTGTTATTGATTGAGTGTACAATTTCATTTTAATTTAACTGCATATAGCATTGTGGATATATTAAACAGTAACATACTCTATAATATATGTGTAAATATTCAATTAAACTAATTAGAGAAGATAAATGTTATAACTTAGCAAATCGCATAATTAAATGACTACAGTGTTTTATAAGCGATTCAAAACAGAGAAATTTAAAAAACAATTTAGATGAAAACTAGTATATTGTTTGAACAGCACTTTATGCATGGAACTGTAATCGTACATACTCCAAGTACAGATAGTATTAAAGCTGAAATTATATCGATAATATGTGTTCACAAAATCATTCCCTCAAGTACGATCATCAAATATTACTAGCGCATCACTGTAAAATATTTTGGTTACTGAAATAAAACAATCCAAAAAGAAATAGGTAAGTTGATGCACAATGGCATCAAAAAAAAAACAGAAAATACTTCGCGATGTTCAAGAATCACTGCTAAAATTCGTTAATAAAGAATCATTTTTTGCGAAAGAATTTTTCACTTGCAACATAAAGGAGTACTGAATAAAAAATTTAATGTGAGCAAAGTCTCAAAAGTTAAAGCCGTAACGTTTAAAAGATTGGATAAAAAGGAGAAAAAATAGAATTATATATAGAAAATAAAAGCATGTTTTTTTCCTTTATTTTATGTTGAAATTGTATCTTCAAAGGTACAAATTAATATGAATTTCACAACATTTTCATTAAAATTCCTTAAAATCATTTAGTTTTTTTCACACAAAATTAGTATATATGGGTATTAGTAATAGTTCAGCGAAGGTTATAAGTATTAATACGCGTTTAATTTTAAAAGGAGTACACATATTAAAGATACTTAATGCTATACATTTACCAATAATGAATTTTTTTTAAAATTGATATTAGATTGAAGAAAATTTAGGAAAAAATTTATTTTTTCTTTTTCCGAGTGATTTTCTTTTCACTCTTAGTTTATAAGCGAATATAAATCTAGAAAGAAGACTTCTAAAATAGATAAATTATAAATTTAAGACAACTTAATGCACACTAATTTAGTCCCCAGCCTTCCAATCTATAACATCTTGAATTTAAAGGGTTTATGATAAGTGTGAGGCATGTTCCTACATTTTTCGAATGCAGTGTTTCTCTTTTTTTTTATTTTATCAATTTCTTCCATTTCAAACAGAACATTCACATAATACATCTGTTTTGGCTGAAGTCAATCATCAAAGACAAAATTCCATTAATTTATATTGGAACTATCTTTAGAGAAAGGAACAATTAAAAAAAGCAACAGAAAAAAATTATTTTTATTTTCTGGAAAACTTACATCTATTTTTAGATTAATTACTTAAAATTGTAATTTTTGTCCATTTTATAAACGCTTCTTGCCATTTTAGCAAAACTTCATTTTTTTCTAATTAATAATTCAATATATATTTACAAATATCAAATTATATCTATACATATCATCAAATTATATCTACATAACCAATATATATCTATAAACCTATAATTTTAAATACCATTGTCTTAAAAAAAATTCTTTATTAAATAAACCTGATCTAAGTTCAATCATTTTTTTATGCTCATATGCGTGTCAAAAATGTGAAAATCCTCTCGATTTCAAAGACACATCATAGACCAGTAAACATGGTTGTTAAATTTCGGCAAGAGTTGTTTGCTTAAAATATGGAAATTAAGTACTGATGCTTCTAAACACCTGCCGTGAGTGAGCAGATGCAAGTTAAATTTACTTAGATTCCAAGTATTCACGTTTCCGTGGTGTAGAAGTTCGGAGGAGGAGTGTCTGCTTAAGGTATCGTCCTTGTCACTTGACCGATATTAAAAAAATTATGAAAGTCGTCGCTGATAGCCTCTAGCCTTCTTTCTAAGTGCAGTGTTAGTAAACAATTAATTAGTTAAATCAGTCATCCGTTTCTATTCATTTTTATTTATTATAATTATATGCTTAATTAGTAAAAATTCCTTAGCTTCATCATTAATGTGAGAGATACTCTTATTATAATATTAATATTTAATTATAAAAAAGGAATAAAGATATTTTCTGAAGTTTTGTGATATATTTAATTATTTATTGTTAGTATAGAAAATTGACAACAATACAGTTAAACATTAAATTATTGGATTCAAATATTTTAATTTACTAATGGCTTTGAAACGTACCAAAATTCCAAAATTCTATTCGTGGACATGATCATGTATTTCATATAGTATATATATATATATATATATATTAAACAAACGAATGCATCCTTACTTAATAATTTTTGTTGTTAAAAGAAGAGGGCGGCTAAACACAGCTGCAACTTATAATGATTAGACCCAAGAATATATGCTTCGGACTTATTCAAATTTGATTTTTGTAACTATAACTTTTTCAAACGATTGTTTCAATTTTAATTAAGAGCTTATTGTTTTTCTTTATTTTATGAGTAGTGAAATTTAGCTACATTAAAATTTTAAATTTGTTTCTGGAAATTTAAAATGTGGATTGGTTCTGAAAGGCTAAAATTTCCTGTATACAATTAATAACATTCCATGAAGAGAACAATGCTCAAACGATCAAATTCAAAAAAATTAAAATAATTTTCATTCTTAATATATTAAAATTATATATTTAGTTATGCACATTTTATGAATATGTAATTCATTTCTGAGATGAACAAAAAAAAATATATAAATTTTACATAAAATTTGAAAAGTATAGCTGAACATTAGTTAAAATATTCTCATTGGATAAAAATAGACAGTAACATTTGATGCATTCACGTCTTATGTAAAAATATTTCAATATAAAATTCAGTAAGGGAGTAGAAAAAACTACTTCACCAAAATTAACTTTTCTAAAACTATCATATTTTACATACTAGGAATGATCGCAAGATTTTATTTATATGCGATATTTCGTAAAATTTAAAAGCCCACTTCTCCAAAACTAATAGTGAAATGCATAATGTAAATTATTTTCTCATATACCAAGCAAAGGATCTTTTTTTCTGAACTGCGAAATTCCTTTTTAATGTCACTAAAAATTTGCAAAAAAAATCAATTTTCCACTAAATTTTTCAACCTAAATAATAAAAATAAAATGTTGTAACTGGAAATAAATTAATTAAACAAATTTATTTCACTAATATATATTCAATTAATTTTTCAGGATCAAAAATTTCAAAATGAATAGTATAATTCATTATGAAATATTTTATATGAAAAAATAAATGTCTATTCTATTAATCTATTGTTCTCATTAATTTATTTCTGCAACTTTGTAATTCTACAAATTTCAATATAATTTCTGAGACAATTTCATTACTTAAAATAATCCAAGAGTAATAAAAGCTATTTTAGATTTCATTTTTATTTGTATTTTTGTTTGAACAACAACTTACAGTTTTACAACAATACATTTACTTAATTATTTGAAAAATTTCAATCGCGTTTTAGTTAGTCAACTACTAAATCATTTTTAAACATTCATATGCATAATATTAAATTTCACATTAATAGAAGTCTAAGTGATTCTTTCCATCATGCTATTTCAAATATATATATATATATATATATATATATATATATATATATATATATATAATTTATATATTTTTTTCCGCTTTCAAATTTCATCTCAGAAATGAATTACATATTTATAAAATGTGCATAACTAAATATATAATTTTAATATATTAAGAATGAAAATTATTTCATTTTTTTGAATTTGATCGTTTGACCATTTTTCTCTTAATGGAATGTTATTAATTGTATTCAAATTAGTTTCAAATTTGGTTCAATTTTTATTCATCTCTTAGTTTCAAATTTGATTCAATTTCAACTTTTTACTTAGTTCTATAAATGTGTTTTCTTTGTTGATTTTGGTTTTTAATTGTTCTCTTACTTTTATGTTTTTTAATGATGAGTTCATTGCCTTATGATATATATATATATATATATATATATATATATTACATTATTTTCATTATTCTACATTTTGATTTATGTATATATATTTATGATATATATATATATGTGTGTGAGTGCGTGCGTACGTGCGTGTATTTCATGAGTGCATTGCTATTAATTTGCAGGAGGTTAATTTAAGCAATGCTTATAAACTATCAGATGATAATCTTATGCTATGATTATTATAAACATCCACACTCATGATATTTGTCTCGCTTTTTCCTCAGATTATGTCCAAAAATTTGGAATTTAATCGAACATATAGTGAATCTATTAAACTCCTATCATTTAAAATTCCTATTTATAAACATAAGGAAATTTACAATAACGTACTTAATAATATTTATTTTGACTATGAATACTAATGTCAAAAATATTCCTCATAACCTGAGTTATGTTAACATAAATGTCGCAATATATTTTGTAAATATTAATACTGAAATTACTTTTGTATTGAAGTCCTTTTAATCAACGGTAATCTACCAAATGAGGAAAATGTATGTTAACTATAGCGTTTGAACGCAATCTGATGTATATAAAAAATCCTCTATTTTTGCCTCATCTAACTCGATTTGTAAAAGGGATTACTATTTAGCCTGTTATACATAAATAATTCATTAGGATATTAAATTATGAATGAGAAAATCAATTTTTTTTAAGAATTCGAGATATACATTTATTATTTTGAAAATCAAAGTTAATAATATTTTTTGTTATTGATCTATCATTTAGTAATGAATAATTTGAAAAAAGATGTTAATGGTATCTCAACACCACAGTTTAGTAATGCTTAGTGCATAAAATTAGAATTGTAAAAATTATTAATAAACTTTATTAGGAATACTTTTTTATTATAAATGATCTCCAAAATGTATTCGTACTTCATAATGATCTTATGGATACTTTGAACATACTTAGTATATATCGCAGTACCTAGTTACATAATAGCTAAAGGTGTGGCATTGAATTATATATAATTAAAAATAGTCGTATTAGAGTAATAAGTTTTACGCTAAACGCCCTTTGAAACAATGCCGATATCTAGAATTTACATCTATACGTGATGTATTTATTAGTTACAAAATTCACGCGTCTAATAATGAATATATCCGTAAAGAATAGATCAGGCACCATTTTAGCTACATTTATCTAGTGAGTGTTTTCAAAATTAAGGAAAAATGTATATAATTTAATGAGCAAACATGTTTGTATTATTTTTAATGAAAGTAATTCATTGTTAAGATGCTGCAATGATTTTATGTTCTCTGAAATCTAATTTCTTTGGATCAGGGACCGTAAGTGATAAAATCTACTTTAAATTACATCATTGTATCCAAACATATGTTACATGTGGGTCAGAACATATGTAAATCATTTCATAAGAAGTGAGTCCATTCTAAGTAAACTAAACTTAATAAAACTGAAAAAAAAAATAACTCACTTCAGAAAAATTTGAGAAACAAATATATATCAACATTTTGCATAAGTATGGCAATGATAATAGAAACATTTTGTTGAAACTATAGTGAACATTAAACGGTTTTAAAATTAAACATATATATATGTAATATAACTATATATATATGTATATGTATGTATATATATGTATATGTATGTATGTATGTATGTATATATATATATATATATATATATAAATGTATATATTTATGTATATGTAAATGTATATATATATATGTTGTATATATATATAT